>CM046031.1:65253846-65422245 GCA_025215565.1 Flaveria ramosissima | reverse complement strand
ACTCTATGCTCTTGGAGTTGGGCGATCTCGTGGCTCTGAGCAGCCATTTGCTGGGCCTGCTCCTCGATCAGCCGAGCCTGCTCCGAGATCTGGTGTGACTGTGCAACAGTGAGATCTGCCAGCTGACGGATCTGCGCAGTCTTCTCTTCATCAGCAGCTAACAGTCGCATCACCATACGGTTCAGCGCTGAAAGCTGTTCCTCTACCCCAATTGGAGGTAGAGGTGATCCGTATGTATGTGAGGGATGTGATGAGGGTCCTGCTTGGTGGCTAGTGGTGGTGGTGTGTGGCTGTGGTGAAGATGGGGTTTGGTCTAGATGATAGTGGAGGTGATGTAGGTGTGAATGATATGGTGGTGGATGGCATATATGTAGTGGTGGGAGGTGTGGTGGTAGTGGTAGCTGTGGTGGCTGTGGTGGTGGATGGTGTGGCTGTAGAGGTGGTAGTGGTGGTGGTAGCTGTGGTGGCTGTGGTGGTGATGAAGGTAAGTCTTCTCTTCTTCTTCTTCATGCCGTGGGGCTGAGCCATCCTTTTCTTCCTCGATCCAGTCGAGGAGGATGCTCCCCCTAGAACACGGCTAGATGGATCTGGGGCATAGTTAGGATCTGCAGCAGTCTCTCCCGAATCCCTGGGGCGTTCACCAACCGCCCGGAGTCCATGCTCTGTGGGAACGACTTTGCTTCCCACAGTCCTAGTCAATGGCTCCTCATCTGACTCTTCTTCCTCCTCACCAGGTATAAAGTCCTGGTGGAACCCGGCTGACTCTGCTATGTCTCCTGTGGGGGCAGATACTGGAGGTATAACGTCTGTAGCTGTGCCCCTCGGTGGAATGGGCATGTCATCTCCAGCATCCCCACTGTCATCATCATCTGAATCATGCTCTGGGAGCAATAGCCGCTCATCATCTGAGTCGCTGTCATCGTGACGCCACTTGCGTCTACCCGGCGCCACATACCTCTCATTGGCCAGATGGCCGATCAATCTCTTCACCTGGGGCTTTACCTGCTTACCCCGATACACTCTCATACGACCCAGAGTCGTGTCATCCATAATCTCTAAGGCCACAGCATCATGGCTCTCCTTGGGAAGTGATGGCAGCTTCTCATTGAAGATCAGCTGCAGAAATCTGGGGTACATAAAAAACCCTCCTTCCCCTTGGCCTCCAGATTCTCCACCAGATACGAGAAGATCATGCTCGAGAAGCTGAAGGGGTGGTTCAGCACCAGTGCCACATAGGCATTCTGAATCTGGTCTGACAGATCATCAAACCCACCCCTCCGAGAAGCAATGCACTTCAGAATCACGTGTGCTAAGTACTTATACTGGGGACACAGGTTGCTCTTGTTGAGCACACCTGAGTTGATGTCCCCAGCGTACTTAATCCTCAGAAAGCAGCCTCTGACTGTAAGCGGATGTAGTCTGGTGGGGTGATCAGTATCGTCCCCAAAATCAAGTACTCTCTGGATGTCAGCTGCTGTAATCTCAATATCCAGACCACGAATGGAGCTCCGTATGCTGTATGGCTCACGTGAACGATCAACGGAGGCATTCTCCCAGAAGGCCTGATGTAACGACCTGTAAGGAGTACACGGTGTAGAAATGGCCTTGTGGATCCGAGAACGTCGAAGAAAAGCAATGATCTCTGTAAACTCGGCACCATTCCGAGTCGTATGGTCCAAATGAGCACATATATTGTGCTTAGGTTTATGGACCATCTATCAGCCATTGACCTGAAACACAAGACACAGAACATTTAAAGTCATACATCACAATTCAGTTCTAAGTGTATTGTTTAAATTCATTCTGATTCATTCGTGCGAATGAATCATGCGACTGAGATCAGTCGTTTGTCCTGTTCATGCGACTGAGCTCAGTCGGTTGAATGAGACATGCGACTGAATTCAATCTGTTGGCTGAGTCTGCGATTGGTTTCAGTCCAAGGCCCGACTGAGCTCATTCGCATGGGTGCATTCGGGCCGATTGACCCAATCGCAATATTCAATCGTGCGATTGGAGTTCATCCGGACGACCAGTCGCTTGTCCCACTGTTCAGGTTGTCGCATGTGTTCGAATCTTGACCAAATCAATTAATTTAACATGGTTTAGCGGTTCATTAGACTCGCCTTCTCATCACTAATAACCTATTCAACTTAATTTTAACATGTTCTTTAGTTTCTGTTGGTTATTAGGTCATATACCAGTCCGTTCTTGTTTCACTTGAGTATACCAAATAGGTTCAATTTCTTCTGATTTCGGTACGATTTCACTGAAATTTACCTGTATAAATGTAAACGCAAGTCAGAAGATCAATAGGAGTGTAATAACAAGGTCTAAAGGAATTTCGGCAGAGTAACGGTACTATGTGCGAAAAAGAAGCGATTGAGGTGATGATAGAATGCGATCGACTATGGCCCTTTAAATACTAAAGCTGAGTTCAATCGGCCAACTGGCCTCATTCGCTCAGTCATTTCGGAGACTAAAGCTCAGATCGTGCGATTGTGCCCAGTCAGTCGCATTCAGTTGGCCCGACTGAGGCTCAGTCGGTCACTGACTCATTCGTACCCTTTCATTCGCACCTTCAGTTGACCGACTGAGTCTCAGTCGGCGGTCGACTGACTCCTTCGCACCCTTTCATTCGGCGATCCATGGATCAGTCTGATAAGCCATTCTGGTGAATGGCTCATCTCATGTCCATTCGTGCGAATGGGACCCATTCTCATGATTGGTCCATACTTATGGTCCAGTCGTGCGAATTGGTTATACTTATGAAATTTTCTGCCATTTTGACCATTTTACACATTTAACCCCCTTTTAATTGTTGAATTAACATTATGAGCATTTGATCATCTCAGACATGATCAATTTAACTTGAAAACTTTTGATCACCTCAGACGTGATCCTTTTAAACACTTTGTCACCTCAGACGTGACCCTTTTAAAACTTTGAAATACATGTGGTCATCTTAGACATGACCCTTTTAGGTGAGTTAATCCCATACTGAATTTCATGATGTAGTCCGACAAACACACAAACTGAAATGACTAAATAACTTAGAAAATTAACTAAAGTACAAAAATTAAACTTGTTTTTGACTTTTTGTGAGAGATAATCCTAAGATAGAATCTACTGGATTTGGTTCCAGAATAGGCAGCTTCTACTTAGTTTGACCACACTTGGACCAATTCAATTTTGGAATCATACAGGAAAGTCAATCATTCGGGACTTGTTATCAAAACCTTTTGATGCTCAATTCTGGTTTTTCATCCAGAGTCGTTAGCAATTTAGGAAATCATACTGGTACTATTAGATTCCCACATTGATTTGAACTTTCAAGAATTACAGCCACAATGATTGTCAGTATATTTGTCCTCTTCTTAAATCCATACACAGACTTTTGACACAGACTGGTAATAGTTTTAGGTTTAATTATTTCAACTAACATTTGTGGATCCCACACTTATATGGTAATCAACATTCCTCAGGAGCTTTGAGCGGTCTACGGGTATTTTTACAAGAAGAGACTATTCTTAGAGCTTTCAAAGAGAAGCCAATCCTCAGGTCAGTGCCATCGCACAGTAGAGAGGCGGCAAACAACAATGAATTCTAGAATATCTAGGTTATGCTTATCCTCAGGTCAGTGCCATCGCACAGCAGAGAGGCACACAACCTATCTTCTTGTTAGAGCAGCTTAATTTTCTTTTGCACAAAATGCACCAACAACATAAGTCATTAGCTTGATAGCATTTGTCTTTCATTTTTTTCGTGCATTGCTCTATTTATGGTCATCCGCACACATTTGTGGCGTTTACATGCTCATTACCCCTTATTGGAATATTGTTGATTGTGTTAACCAGTGATAAGATGGGAGCCCACAGTCAGTTGAACAACTTAGTTTGATCTTGAGATCACCAGTCAGGTCTAATCATCTATTGTGTTGAATCTACCGACATATCATCTGTGGTCTAGCAACCTCTAGGTCTACTTTCGTTGTGTTACCTTAGTAGTTACCAGTTTTTCTATCATCTTCCTTTTATATTGCTCAGACTACACAGACTTATACTTTGACTTTTGCATCTTTTCTAAATTAATTTTTAAAGTCCCTTTTGATTTGTTCCTGTGTACTATCATTTTCCAAAGGGTTTGAATCAGTATCACAGATACGATCTACTTTATATCAGCTATCCACTCCTTCTCCCTCGTTTTTTTTAATGTTACTACTGGCTGACTTATTCTCCTCCTAAAATTCTAAAATCATAACAGATTTAATTATTTTAGGATTTTACAGACAGCTAAATAACAAAATTTAACATGAATTTACAAAACAGAAATAATATAATAAGAAATAAAAACGAAAAAATTAAATACACTGCATCGGACTACACATGATCATCTTCAGGAATAACATCACTTTTCTTTTTAACGCCGTTGACCTCTAACAAATATAGAACCGTGGTTTGTCAAAAGCTTTTGTATAAAGGTCAGCGCGTTGAAAATCAGTATTAATTTTTACCACATCGATTAAGTTCTTTTTAAAACAGTCCCTCTTATAAAATGGTATTTAATACCGATGTGTTTGGTCTTTTGGATGTTGTCGGATTTTTAGTTACTTGCAATTGCAGCAGAGTTATCAACAAAGATAGAAGTAGAAGGGAACTTTAAAACCGTAATCCCCGCATTTGCTGTTGAATCCAGATGATTTGTGAACAGCAACTTGCAAGCAGCAACGTATTCGGCTTCACAGGTTGACAATGCAACCGATGTCTGCTTCTTACACTGCCACGTAACTAATCTCCTCCCAAGAGTATGACACACTGCTGATGTAGACTTGTAGTTCATCTTGCAGCCCCCGTAATCCGAGTCACTATACGCCATGAGCTCAAAGTCATCATCATAAGGATACCACAACCCATGTGTGGGTGTACCCTTCAGATAACGAAATCCTCTTGACCCCGATCCGATGGTTTAACCTTAGGCTTAGCTTGATATCTAGAACATAGACATGTAGCATATATGATATCAGGTCTGGAGGCAGTGAGATACATGAGGGATCCAATCATTCCTCGGTATTGTGGCATCTACCAGATCTCCATTTTCGTCAGGTGCTATATCATGATTTGTAGCAAGTGGAGTCCCAGCTGCACTAGCATTCTCCATGTCAAACCGACTGAGAATGTCTCCCACATACTTGGTCTCATGTAGAAAGATCCCATTTGGTGTCTGATCCACCTGTAACCCAAGAAAGAATTTCATCTCCCCCATAGCACTCATCTCAAACTCTTTCTTCATAACTGCTTCAAACTCTTTGCATAATTCTTTCGTTCTTTGAACCGAAGATTATGTTATCGACATAGATCTGTACTAGCAGTAGGTCTCCATCTTTTTCTTTGATAAACAGTGTGCAGTCAATCACTCCCCTGCGAAAGCCATTTTTTACAAGATGAGTTGAGAGTTTCTCATACTAGGCCCTTGGAGCTTGATGAAGCCCGTATAAGGCCTTGTCGAGTTTGTAAACTCTGTCCCGATGATAAGGATCTTCAAATCCTCGGGTTGACTGACATAAACTGTCTCTCGAATTTTCCCCATGAAGGAATGCACTCTTCACATCTAATTGGTAACTTTAATCTTCATATATGATGCATAGGCAAGGAAGATACGGATGGCTTCCATCCTTGCCACGGTGCAAACACTTCATTGTAATCAATCCCCTCGACTTGGCGAAATCCCTGAACCACCATCGAGCTTTGTTCCTGATAATGACCCCTTGGTCATCCTTCTTGCATTTCAAACCCATTTGGTGCCAATGACCTTAGCACCTTACAGTCTATCTACCAGAGTCCATACACCTAACTTCTTGAACTGAAGAAGTTCTTCTTCTTGCATGGTACTCACCCACGCCTCATCATTCAGTGCTTCACTGACGTATTTTGGCTCAACTGCGAGAACAAAACACCGATAAGCACCATCATGAATGTATCCCTTTTCCATAACAGAGGCATAATCAGTTGAGTACAGCTGATTTCTAGTTTGTACTCCCTGATCTGACATCCCCAATGACATTGTCTAGGGGATGATAGACGTTTAGACATGATCCTGGAGTAGTGGGAACAGCTACCTCAAGCCAAGATTATGAACATTTGGTTCTACATCTGAGGTAAAAGGAGTTTGAGGTTCCGAAGTCGAAGGTGCATCACTATTAGATGCTTGTGGACTTGTAGGAACTGGAACCTATTCCTCCTGACTGTTCTGGTCATCTTCTTCAGCTTCATCTTCTGAGGAGGAGTCACTGTCGTCGACTACTCCCCCTGACTGAGTAGATGATTCTTCCTGTGAGCTCGATGACGTTGAATCATGAGATGGTGTATTCAAGATGTCATACATCATCCGTGTAGCTAACTCGTCATCAAAGGAGAGATAGGGATGTTGAAGGACTTGAAGAATCCATCATAGTCGAAAAAGTAAGCAGGTCCTTTGCCAGTAGGTGGTGTTGTATATCTCTGAACATCACACATTACACCACACTTCTACTAAACCCATTGAGTTGTTGTAAACTCTCTTGTTCGGTATGTTGTATCCTAGGAAGATCCCTTCATCAGCCTTCTCGCTGAATTTACCTTCTTGAGTCTTCTTCAGAAGTGTGCACGGCGCGCCAAATGGTTCGAGATACTCCAGATTAGGTTTACGTCGTTGTAGTAGCTCGTAACATGTCTTTCCGTGGCGCTTGACTATCAGAACTCGATTCAATGTATAACATGCATTCGCCACTGCCTCATTCCAGAATTGGATAGGCAGTTTCGAGTCTGCCAGCATTGTCCGTGCTGTCTCTATCAAGCTTTTGTTCTTTCTCTCAGCAACACCATTAATCTGAGGCGTGTAGGCAGAAGTGAATTGATGCACAATTCCCTTTTCCTTGCAGTAAGCCTCCATCCACTGATTCTTGAATTCAGTTTCGTTGTCTGAGCGTACTTGTCTCACCTTCAGCTTGTAGAGAGATTCCAGTGTGGTAACTAACTCCTTGAAGGACTCAAATGTTTTTGATTTGGACTTCAGAAACATTACCCAAGAGAATCTTGAGTAGTCATCAGTAACCACAAACACAGTACAAGTCGCCTGCAATGCTCTTTGTATTGACTGGACCAAACAGATCTATGTGAAGAAGTTCAAGAGAAAGTTCTATTGAATGAACTTTCTTTTCCTTATGAGACTTCTTTGTCTGTTTGCCTTTCTTGCAAGCGACACAAAAATCAGGAAGTTGGAAATTCTTGACGTTAACTCCTCTCACAAGATCCATCTGAATCAAGTGATTCATCTTCCGTTGATTAATGTGTCCATTCATTCTCTCCTATGCCAGGAGATGGAGTCCTTCTCAGTGGCTTTTGATAGAAAGCACTGAACTTCATGATCCGTTGTAGAAGCCGTTGAGAGATCCAAAACATAAAGGTCTTTATCTTGAAGCTGTCATCAGAACTTGGTCCTCCGGAATCACATAGTCTTTCTTTAGGACTTAACACTTCTTGTTGTCGAATATGACTTTAAATCCTTTGTCACATATTTGGAAACAAAAGTAAGTTGTTTTGATGTTGTTGAACGTAGTTCACCTTATCAAACTTAACTTTCTGATTTCCAACCTCTCCCTGAGCTGTGATATATCCTCCTTTGTTTCTAGCAAACGAAACATGCCCTCCTTTTATTTGTTTGACATTTGATAAAAGAGCCCTATTTCCTGTCATGTGCCTGGATGCTCCGCTGTCTACTATCCACGTGTTGGTTTCAGCACTGTAGCGAACACCCCGCACATACAATGTAAAACATTAGTTTAGGTTAGGAACCCAAGCCTTTACTGGCTTGGGTTTCCCAGAGGCATCACACATCATAATTCAACCCATCACCCGACCCTTAGAGGGTGAGGGTAGCTCAGGTTCCTTCTTGTCATCATTATCAGACACAGAGGACGACTTTTCTTTCCATAAGCCAGATTTGTGCAAGGCCTGTTTGTGATAAACAGTCGACTGGCTAATGGGTTGAACTTTTGGTTCACTAGTTCTTCTAGGTGGAGTTAAAGAACTCCTTTTAGAAGACCTAGGTTTTGAATCCTGAAGTTCAATCTTCTTCCTAGGTGTCTGATAGTAAGGACAATAGGAAGCAATATGTCCACACTCTCCACAGTTGTAGCATGACCTGCTATCAACTTTATGATTAAACTTTCTTTGTGGAGATGTGTGTGACACCCTAGTAACATCACTTAGTTTGGGTTTTGACTCTGTTTCTTTTGATGTTTTCTCTTGTTTAACAAAATTAATTGTTTTAACATTTTTAACATCTTTTTCTTTTTGGTTAACTGGTTTTTTGACATGAAACTTGTGAAAGATTAACATTAGTAGTCCTTTTAGATTCAGATTTGACTTTGTTTGACCCGGACTTTATATTAACCTTTTCAAATTCTTTTTCCAGATTTACACAAGGCATTTTACCCTTTGCCTTTGAAGTGGCCTCCTTTTGTTTTGTTCCAGATTCAATTGATGAACATGAGGAATCTGGATCACTAACAAGAGGAGTAGACACCACATGATCCTTGATGGGGTTATTATTTATTGGTCTACTCTTAGTGTTCATCAAGGTCTCAGGTGGTGGTGGAACCACTTTATAACCCAAACCCTCCCCGTTGTTACGTTCTCTCACTAAGTGTTGGACAATGTGTGATGAACTTGTCCAACTGTGCAGTTTTTGCTTTAAAGAGTTTACTTCTACTTCTAAAACTGCCTTTTGCTTCTTAGTGTCTTCTAGGGAGTTAAGATAGTACCTAATGTCATTAGCTTGGTTAAATGCAACTACTTCAGTTTCCCTAAGCTGTTTAGTCAAAAGGTCTATCTTTTCTTTGTAACTATGCTCATTTTGTTTTAAAACTCTATTAGCCTCAGTGCACAGTTGCAAATCCTTTACTAAGTTATCATTATGATCTAATAACCTAGCAAATTTCTCATCTATGCTATCTCTAAATGTATTACAATCAGAACAAGCATGATTTTTAAATAGTTGGTCAGTGGTACTTACCTGAGAAGATTCTGAGGAATTAGGCATCAACGCAGCATCAGATGTCTCTAGTTCTGGTGATTCTGTCTTTGCTGTGGACGTCCCTTCTTCAGGCTTGTAGCTGACCTCAGTTGCAGTTGTCTCTTCACTATTTGACATCGTTATCTCAACTGCAATATCTCCTTCACTCACGGAATCATCATCTAAGTCTTCTACGCTTGCAATATTAGATTCCCCCGGAGAGACAAACCGAAAGCTCCAGTCCTGTCCTACATCATCATGGGCAGTCAAGGCTTTAGGATCCTTGCTTGATGAAGTAGAACTGCTAGTTTGTTTGTCTTGACGAGTGAAGGACGAGAATGGGTTCCCGTTCCCAGTCTTCTTTGGCTTCACACATTCTCTTTTGAAGTGCCCTCTCTCTCCACAGTTGAAGCAGGTCACCTTACTCTTGTCAAAGCCAAATGTGGTATCCTTAGTAGCCACCAAGTTCTGTCCGGTCTTTTTCACAAACTTCTTCGCCCTCCGGACAGCACTTGCTAAGGCCCACATAATGTCCATCCTCTCTAGTTCCATTTCATCCACCTGCTCATAGTCCTCATCTGCCAGATGGCAGTTTCCAATTTTCCCAGCAACAAGTCCATCATAGGAATGAACCACTGCTGCCAAGAGATCCATGTGCTCTCGAGCTACTTCCACAGTCACGTTACCGAGGTTCTCGGTCTTCAGTCTAGTAGCATTTGCTTCAGATCCAATGTAATGGGTACAAGAAGACCCTGACGTTTCTGATCCTGAAGGAGAGACATGTGAAGGACCAGATGAGCTAGACACAAATGCAGTCTGAAGAGGTGCTCCAGATGCCTTAGCTTGAGGTGTGGCATTGTACAAGGCTGGATTCTGAGTGTATGACGACTTCTGAGCTCGGTACTTCATCCTAAGTGCTTCTTCTCGCAGCTTTAGAATGAAGTCATTGATATCCAACTTTGCCAGCATCTCATTCTGTCTCAGATTTGACACAATGAAGCCCACTTTTCTGGCAATCCGTCTGCAAAATTTGACACTTTTTTCTTCATTTTGTAGTAGCAACTCCATGTGTATGCAGTTCGCTCATCAGATGGTAGAATCTATCAATAACGTCGTCTAAACTCTCATTTCCCATCGATGAGAAGTTTTCAAATTCTTTCTTTAACTCCTTAGCTTTAATTTCCTTCAGGGAAGCATTCCCGTCATATCTCTTTTCCAGCTCATCCCACAATTTCTTGGCCTGCTTATTCTCCGAGTACTGGTGGAAAATATCTTTAGGAATAGACTGTGTAATCAATGCATAGACTCTCTTTTCTGCATTATACTTAACTTTCTGAGCATCAGTCATCCCTCCTAAAGTAAGCTTTACCCCATCGGCTCCCACCGGCATGCTGTAACCTATCTCGATAGCTTCCCACAAATTTGGATCCACTCCATTGAGGTAGATCTCAAAACGTTGTTTCCAGTGGGGAAACTCATCTAACGTTAAGAGCTTTGGGGGTTTATTATGATTCCCCACCTCACTCTCAAGTAACAGTAGGTTCTGGATCCTTGAGTCCTTCCCGGCTGTAAACGCTGACATATGATCTTCCATCTCAATTAACTTTAAGTCTACTAAACAAACTGTCAACTGGTGCGACTGGAGTGATGCGAATGGGCTATCCGTGCGAATGAACTGTGCGACTGGTTCAATCGTGCGGCTGAACTAAGCGCTTGGTTCAGTCGTACGAATGGAGATGCGACTAGGTCCAATCGTGCGTCTGGAGTATGCGAATGAAGTCCAGTTGTGCGAATGGCTCACTCGTGCGACTGAAGCTGCTGTTTTGCGAAAATTTCTAGGTTAAACGTGTTTTGGCCGTAAAACTTCGAATTTTCACCAACCCTAATCGCCTAATGCCGTAGAAACCGAAACTTGATGATTAGCGGACGTCCAAGACAACTTTTGACACAAAAAGATTGCGTTTTTAGTGTAAAAACACAAACTTTGTATCAAACTTGATTGAATCACACGTAATCAAGAGCCAAAGCTCTGATAGCACTTGTTAGGACCTGGTATTTGAACGAAATACCGAATGATTAACGTGTAAACCAAACCAAATAGTGCGGAATCCTATTTGATTGGCGATCCAATCAGTGAGAACGCACGTAGAATCAATAAAGTATTGAATCAAACGTTAAGAATCGATTAGGAATCGATCTACAGTGTTCTATGAACTTGGAGTATGAACTTGGAGGCTTCTGGACGGCTAGGGTACGTTTGGAGTCGAAATAGAATGAATGCTTACGTTTTTCCACGAATTGGGTTGTATTTATAGGTTAGTGTTGTTCATTCGTGCGACTGAACCATTAGTATGGTTCAGTCGTGCGATTGAACCATGCGGTTGATCCATCCGCACGACTGAGTGTTCAGTCGTGCTGAGCCAATCTTATGTTACAATCATACGACTGATCCAGTCTCCTGGTTCAGTCGTGCGACTGAGTCATTTGTATGGAGTTATTCATGTGTATGGTCCATTCGTATGGGCCATTCGCATGAGAACTTCATTTTTTAAGTTTGAATGTATTAATTAATATAACATTATGTGTAACAATTCAAACAATCACAAACCTAGTTAACCAATTCAACCATCGACTCATTAATGAAATATTAACATTATAAATCACAAACAACCAATATCATTTCATTAACATTCCAAACATTACATCAGTATCAGACAAACAAGATCTATTACATTCATATCATGATCTAGGTACATACATGTATCAACATTCCACCTTCTTGGGTTCCATTTGGGATAAAAAGCATGAGTACAAGCAGACATTCCCATTGTGAGTTTGTTCTCTTGTTCTCACGCCTTCGAGACTTCCCCTATGATGTTTCAGCTGGATAAGTTTTATGAATCCTAAGTCTAGGAATCACCTCCAGTTGCAAAGATAAATCCAAATTGGACATATTTTGCTCAGGAGCTTGAATACTTGGTCCAGCTGTTGTTTCAAGCTCATTCAATGAGGACTGATTGAATGAAAGAGAAACATCATCATTTGTTTGTTGTGAAGCATCATCAACAGTTGCCTGTTCCTTCAAGATGTTGCTTTCATCAGCTTGGTGTTGTGCAGGGTCACCTGAAGAGATTTGAAAGTCAACAGGTGAACTGCTTGTTGAAGCTCCACTATCTTTTGAGATGGTTATGCTGTCAGATCTAGTGGGAACTTGATTTGCTGCAGCTCTTGGAGAACTTGGAATAGGTCAGGGAAGCTCAAACAGTTGATCTTCATCAGAGTCACTTTGAGCACCTGTTCCAGCTGAAACATTCTCACAAGATGGTTTAGAATAGTTTGGAAACAATTCTAAATCAAAGTTATGATCAGGGCCATTCCCCCTAACACAAGGAGTATGCTCATTGACTACAATGTTGGAAGATTCCTCAAATTGTTGATTTTTAATATTATAAACTCTATAAGCTTTAGAGTAAGAGGAATATCCAATAAAGATAGCATCATCCGACTTTTCAGCAAATTTTGCCAAATTTTCTTTTGTGTTAAGTATGGTACACCTGCTGCCAAAGGACCTTAGAAAGCCAATGAACGATGGCCTCTTGTTCCATAACTCATAAGGGGTTTTTCCATGTGGCTTTACTACAAGAACTCTGTTCTGCACATAGCATGCAGTGCTGACTGCCTCTGCCCAGAATGTTAGAGGCAGCTTTGAATCAGCTAACATAATCCTAGCAGCCTCAATAAGTGTCCTATTCCTCCTCTCAGCAACACCATTTTGTTGAGGAGTTCTGGGAGCACTATATTGCCTGGCAATCCTTTTTGAGTTACAAAATGAGTCAAGAACTTGGTTCTTAAACTTAGTCCCCTGATCACTTCTAATTATTTTAACCTTGTGATCAACTTGATTTTCTATTTTAAGAATAAAAGATTTCAAAGTTTCAGCGGTTTCATCTTTGGTTCTTAAAAAGAATACCCATGTAAATATAGTAAAATCATCAACAATCACAAGGCAATATGATTTCCTTCCAATGCTCATTATACTTGTGGGACCATATAAATCCATGTGCAATAAGTGTAATGGGGTGGTGATGGAGTTAACGACTTTGGATTTATGAGATGCCCTGTGTTGCTTTCCTTTCAGGCATGCAACACAGTTATCTTTGCAGAAAAATTCCTTTTTAGGCAAACCATGTACCAAGTTATTTTTAGCCAATTTATTCATTGTCTTCAAATTTACATGACACATTCATTTATGCCATAGTGTTGACTCATCACCATCAGCTTTGGAAAGAAAGCATGATACTTCTCCCATTAGGGAAGCATTATTCATATCCAGCTTGTACATATCCCCTTTCCTGGGAGATCTAAGAAGCACCAATTCCTGAGGAATTGTCATCCCAGGTTTGAGGATTATGCACTCATGTTCTGTGAAGAGCATTTGATGCTTTTGATCACAGAATTGAGAAACACTTAACAGGTTGTGTTCAAGCTGTTTGACAAATTAACTTTGTCAACTTTTAACTTTCCATTGGATATACTTCCTCTGCCAGAAATATATCCTCCGGCCTCACCTCCAAACTGGACAGGACCTCCATCATAATGTTGAAATTGTTGAAGGAGAGATCTGTTCCCTGTCATGTGCCTGAAGCATCCACTATCCACAATCCAAATATTGTTATTCTTGTCATATGGATGTCTCTGCACATAAGATGAGA
Source organism: Flaveria ramosissima (assembly GCA_025215565.1). Lineage (NCBI taxonomy): Eukaryota > Viridiplantae > Streptophyta > Magnoliopsida > Asterales > Asteraceae > Flaveria > Flaveria ramosissima. The sequence goes on along the minus strand of CM046031.1, from coordinate 65,408,485 downwards.
TGATTAGTTTTGATTGGAAACCCAAGCCTTATTGGTTTTGGGTTCTTCCAATGATAGTGACATAATTGAACCAAAATTTATGCATGGGGGTTTAATGGATGTCTTTGAAGAAGAGGTTTGGGCTACAACATCTTCCTTGATCTTCCATTCCATCCCTTGGTTGATCATGGAGGATGAGCTTGTTGAAGCTTTTGTAGCTTGGCATTCTTCCGAAGCTTCTTTCTTTTCGGAAGAAGCCTTCACCACCTTTTCTTCCGAAGCAGTCTTCTTCTGGGATGGTTTCAAGGAGACTCTTTTATTCTTCTGAGTCTTGACAGCTTTAGCTTCCGAAGCCTTTTTCCTTTCGGAAGAAGAATCTTCTTCCGAAAGTAGCCTTGCTTCGGAAACAAGCTTTCCCTTTTTCATCACTTGAACCATTTGATATGGTCCAAATGAGAAACCTTCCCTGACTCCTTCCTTTTTAACATTATTTGCATAATGTGTGCTAGCAGGATTGTAGTAATAATCTTTGGCCATATGATTTTGCAGACCACAAATTATGCATGCAATGTTAATCTTTTGGGAACTTGAGGATTGCTGTTTCTTGTTCTTTTTCTCTTCATCAGCAACCTTTTCCTTTAACTTCTGATCCTTTGGTAGGACAGGAGTGCTGGTACTACACCCCTTTCCTGAATCAGAGTTTCCAACCACCTGGAATCCAGCTGAGATAAATACACCCTTTTGCTTTGGGTCTATCTTTAGCTTGGACTCAGCCACTTTCTTGGCAGTTTTTCTGGCTGCCTTAGCTCTGCTTCTTCTGGCTATGGTGGTCAGGGTTTGATCATCATTTGCAGGGGAGGACATAATTACCTGGTTCTTCCTTGTGATGGTCTCCATAGTTGCATCATTCTTTGACTCATGAGAAGGTGGGTAAAAGATGGAACCTCTTGCTCTTCAGTACCACACCTTGGTTGTCTTATAGACTCATAAGAGTGTGGTGGAGCAATTTCATTGGTTCCCAACCCACCTTTGTTTTAGTAAAAAAGTTTTGAGTGAGAGGATGATGCAAGAATGGCTTGGAAGTTTTGCTCGGAAATAGCATACTTCCTGGCTTGAGCCTCAGCTGTGACAAGCTGGGCTTGAGCCTCAGTCAATTTGGATATTAAATCCTTTATCTGAGTCTTATAGTTTGTGTGTTCATGTTTTAATAGGGACACAATTTTCTCTAACTCCTCAATTTTTCTTTGGTAGTCAGATTCAGCCCTTTTAAAGTCAGATTTTAAAACATTTAAAGACTCAATATCAGATTTAATCTCCATATTGTAGTCCTGATACAATTTAACCTTAGCAATACAGGCAGAAGTACAGAGATGTTCGTATACCTTATTTTCATCTGTTTCGGCCATGAGTGCTTGAGCAGGAGTTACATCCTGTACCATGAAGCTCCAGTCAACTTCTTGAGCCATTGCAGCTGTTTCTGTTGACTTTCCGGTGGGCTTTGGTGTAAAGGGATGTGTGGAGGCCTGTGGGGTTCCCGGGTAGGACTTGGGAGCCTTGCATTCCCTTGCGAAATGACCAAGTTGGTTACAGTTGTAACATTTGGCCTTGGTTTTGTCAAACCCAAATTTGTTGTTGATTGGGTTCTGGGGAAATTGCCTTCTAGTTCTCTTAAAGAACTTCTTTGCTCTGTAGGTTAGAAGAGCCATTTGTTGGACTATGTCCACGTATTCCACGTCATCCGGGTTGAAACACTCTAGATCATCAAAGCAATATTGATAATCATTTGAGTGTCCACTTCCTGAACAAAAGCACAACTGTCCTGAAAGGAGCTTTGCTGAGCTTGTTGAGACCTTGGAGTCTCAGGAAATGTGATGTATGGCCCAGAAGAACAAGATGGATGTTGGGTGTAAGTCAAGTATTGTTGAGGCTGGGAGATTCTTGAGCCTTCAGCAACCATTAAAGCGTTGCTAGCAGGAAGACTCAAGGGTCTGCTTGTCTGATGACCCCTCTTACTTTCCATTTCCAAACGGTATCCATCAAGGATCCCATAGAGTTCGGTCATGGTGAGTGTATTCAGATTCTCTGTTCTCTTGATAGAGACACAGTAGAATGTCCACTCATTGGGTAATGCACTCATGAACTTTCTTGTAAGGTCTCTGAGTTCATGAGCAATTCCCACAGATTGAAGGGAAGAAATAAGATCCATGTACCTAAAATATTGCTGGCTAACAGTCTCTCCAGCAATATAGGTGAAGTTCTCGAACTGCTGCTTCAGTGAGTCCTTCTTGGAGTCATTTGAGCTTGAGTACATTTGAGCAAGCACATCAAACAGTTCTTTGGCAGACTTGCAATGCTCAAACCCAACCATGATGGAGTTGGGAATTGCAGTCATGAGAACAGTCATAGTGTTGCTGTCGATGTCTAGCTTCTTCCTGTCCTCATCAGAATAACCTTCAACAGCTTTCTCAATCATGGCACCGTTTCCACCAGCTACTTTTGGCTTATACGGGCCATTGACAATGGATTGCCACATCTTGCTGTCTTGATACCTGATGAAGCCTTCCATTCTTCTGCTCCAGGACCTGAAGTTTTTAGGGGTGATGATGGGTGCTTTGGTAATCGTCCCCATCTCTACTTCAGATTTGTTGAGGGCCATTTTGAGTGAGGTATAAGGAGGAGTGAAAAACAGGTTGATTAGGATGGTAAGATCTCACAATCAAGAGCCTAAAAAGCTCTGATACCAATTACAGGATCGGGTTTGTCACTTAAACACTTGGATTTATCTCAAACTCGCTTATAGAAACACTCAAAATCAGATGAAGTAAACTCTTTTACAAGAGTTGATAATAATATAATAAGTAGCAAGGAACACACAGAAATAATTTTCAAGGCACTTGTATATATTACTTCTCAACTCAAGATATTACAAGACTCTTACAAGCATGATACATGAGTTACAATGAGAAACTATATATACTAGATCCTACAGCCAGATATACTTTGATAACAGCTAGAAACCTAAGACTAAAGCATATACTACAATGCTAAAGTTAAGGTATCTTAGATAAAGTATTATCTAAGATATGGTAGTCATGACATGTCCATGACTTACCTTTTGTCACCAACTAAAGATGGCAACTGTACTAACATAAAAAGGTAAACAGTGGATTAAAGTATGGTCAACTACATGGCTTTTGAGAAAACGCCATGCAGTATCTCAGAGGTCAGCAGCGGAGTGTCAGGGAGACCATACTTATGTCCACGGGATAATAGCAGTGTCTTCCGAAGATAAGTTGGCTTCAGAAGAACAAGTTCTTCCGAAGCCACTTATACTTCGGAAGAGGCTTCTATACTTCCGAGGCTTGAGGACTTTTGTACTTCGGAAGTTGACTTCAGATCTTTCATTCTAAGTCTTGATCTTCGAAAGTAGGTTCTTTGTCTTCGGAAGAGTTTTCCTTCGGAAGTAAGTTTTACACTTTGTCTTCGGAAGAGCTCCTATTTCCTTCGGAAGTTCCACACTTAGCTTCGGAAGTCCTTTATTTGTTGTACCAAAATCTTCTAAGTGATTTGGTTTGGTTGCACCAGCCTTTCTAGATCCAACACTTTGATAAAATTTTTATATAATAATCGTTATCATGCCAATATTGGAGCAGCTCCATTTGAAGCTCTATACAGAAGGAAGTGTAGGTCACCTTTGTGTTAGAATGAAGTAGGAGATAGATAGTTTACAGACCCAGAACTTATACAAGAAACATCCGATAAGATTTCTGAAATTAAGAATAGAATAAAGGCAACACGTGATAGACAAAAGAGTTATGCTGATAAAAGAAGAAAGCCTTTGGAATTTCAAATAGGAGTTAAAGTGTACTTAAAGGTATCACCCTCTAAGGGAATTTTTCGATTCGGGAAATGAAATAAGTTTAAACCTAGGTATGTTGGTCCTTTTAAGATAATAGATAGGATTGGTCCTGTAACTTGTAAGCTAGATTTACCTCAAGAATTAAGTGAGATGTCTAATAGATGAGATATTGAAGATACTAATACAGGAAAATAAAAATAGATAAGAGACTTTATTTTGTGGAAAAACCAGTAGCCATTATGGATAAAGATGTAACAAGTTTAAGAAAAAGTAAAATCCCAATGGTAAAGGTCAAATAGAATTCAAAAAGAGGACCTGAATTTACATGGGAAATGAAGGATGAAATTCAAAGAAGATATCCTCATCTATTTAAGGTTAAACTGAATGAAAAGAGCAACTACAAATATAACCCTCCATAACCCTTGAAAATACCTACCAATGAATTTCGTGACGAAATTCTTTTTACGGGGGGAGAATGTGACAACCATAGGTCAAGGTTAGGTAAATTAACGTTATTAATTACTCTAAATAGACAATATGGACCTACATACTTATACCTTATTAAAATTATTTAGTCGATCTTATGTGTTAACTTTATATAAGAATTGTATATATTTTTTTGCATGAAAGTTTACGTGTGCATGTAATTCTTATATGTAATTTTATGATTCTTTTTATTTACCAAATTGTAAGATTATTTGATTAGTTACTTAAATGATAAATATCTCATATAAAATGAATTAATATCAAAACTTAATTAAACATTAAACACCTAAACACTAACTAAAACACAGCCTAAACCCTTGTATCGGTTCATAAAATACTAATTAATACGATTAATAAATAAACTATTAACTAATCCTAGCATTAATGACCAAATGAGTCATCACCCTTAGGGCTTGCCACCTAGCCAACCCTTGACACTAACCCCTTCCTAAAATCCGCCACATATCCTAATAACTTGACTAAGAATCCCTACAACCCCACCTTATATGCTAGACCAAATCATGATGAACTTCAACACTTGAAGCTCTCGGCCGTTGGAGTCAACATAACCACAAGCCACCACACCCCGCAACCATCCTACTCGGTTCCCACCTCCTCTCCTACTCTCGGTTTTCAATCCATCACCACCCTCATACTTTTGGTTCTCACCTCATCACCATTTCTTGATCACTAACAATCTCAAGAACAACATGGGTCAAGTTACTTTCCCAAGCTTATGATCAATCTTTAAACAAGAACCCCAAGCGGATCATCAAGAGTCTAACCAAGCAATTCCCTTATGTTTTTATTCATCGAACAAGGTATGATCCTCAAATTTATAACTAACAAATAATATATGTGTTTACTAACACATATGATTAACCCTTTAGCTAAATCATCAAGGTTCTTTGCAAAAACCCATAAACACATGATTTTTTTTATCAAAAATCAGTATGAAAAGGATTCAAAAATAGAATGTTTGAAGGTTTTATAAAAATCAAGGATTTAATTTAAAAATAAAAGGGTTGAACCATATATATTCTTAATGAATTAGATTAAATACCTAAATGACTGTGATTATGAGAATAAAAACTGAAAACATGTTAGAAATATTAAAAATTACATTATGTAAATTTTGGTATGATTATGATAAGTAAAATAATTTATATAATTTAGTAAAGTTATTGAAAGAAAATTACCAATCGGAAGATCTGAACCTGGTAAAAAATTGGAAAAATTATATGATGATTCTTTTGTTTTATAGGACCCGTAGAATAAAATTCATGATCTAATTCATAGTTATGCCTGACTTACATATTTTAGAAGAATCTGTAATTCAAAAATCGGAAAAACTATTTAGACTATAAGATAAATCATGAAAAATTTATACAAAATTTTATATATTGATTAGAATCGTTTGTATAAAGTTGGGAGTTTTTAGAGATATTCTGATATTTTTACTGATTATTGTGAAAATGATAAAAATCATAAAATAGTTCTGTTATAAATTAGTTTTCCAGAAATTTATGAGATAATATGGATTTTACAGTATAGGTTTTGATAAATTTTTGTGATTTTTAAGAACCCGTAGGTTTTTGAGAGTTTATTCAAGTATTGTGAAAATACTAGAAAACAAACTGTAATTAGCTGATGTACGAAACTTTGATACATCAAAATAGATTCTTATATGCTTCTGCTATAAAAATTTTGTGACATATGTATAACTATAACTCCTACTTTGATTTTTATAATCTGAGGTGCTGAAAAGTTTAAAGAAAAGATATTTATCTCTAATATATAAATATTTTTATAGGTTGTATGTTGGAGTAAGAGGTGAGACTCATAGCCCCATTTTGTATTTATAAGTTTTTGGAGAAAAAACATACTATTTTGATGTTGATGCATATATATAAGACTTTTGAGTTTTACTGTCATTTATGTTACAACCGTTAATTCAGATGTGGAACCGTTAGATAATATAGGTAGCGCTACTTAGGGAATTATTTCATGCACCAACACGATGAGTGTTGTGATGTTATATTATCTAATTTTGAGATTTATATTCATGACAGTTATGAATCACCAGTTTATAAGTAGGTTTGGTTGTTATCTTATGTATGTTGCATCAGTATATGTATTTTGTTCAGAAATTAAACTTATTATCTCACCAACTTTATGTTGATTATTTTGAGTATGCTTTTCCAGAAATTCATCATGTCTAACAATATTATGTTCTCTTTTGATGTGTATAACGGCTGGGAAGAAATTATGGGGAAAGTCTGTGTGAACCTAATTGTTAATTTGTACGATCTTATGCTCACTTCTATCATCTCTGAAGATGTAGCTGTTAGATAATATGTTTGTAATAGGGTTATGTTAAATCTTGTCTATTAATGTTATGATGTAACCCTAACCTTCGATTATCTATTATTATGTGATACGTTATGTTATGTTTTATTGTGTCGATTGTTAAATTCTCTGATCATTGCGTTCTGAACAAGCTAGTCACATCTAAAGCATTTCACGCTTCCGTCGGGATATGACAATTTTAATTAAAAATAAATTTATTTTCTATTTATAATGACGTTGTAGATATTATTTTAATAAAAAATTAGACTCTATGGCGACCATAGGGTCTAGTGTTTCAATTTTCAAATTCTAAGTTTATTTTACGTATTTCAGGTTTTTTTTTCCAATATTGTAAGTTTCGGGAACATATTTATATACTAAAATGAACACTAATATTATGAATACCCAAAAGAAAGTCAATTTACGGTTCGAGTTTGTCACATCCCGGCGGAAGTGTGAAATGCTTAGGGTGTGACTTGTTTGTTCAGAACTCATTGATTCATAAATTTTAAACAGATAGCACATAAACATAACATAATTCATAGCATAATGTTAAAGTTAGGATTACATTAAATCATAATAGTAAAAATTTGAAATAACATAATCCTATTACATCATAAAGATCTAACAGCTACATCTTCAGAGACGATGGAAATGAGCATCCACCGATACATTGAGGTCATAGAGGTTAACTGTCAGATTCACACAAACTTTCCCCATTATCTCTCCCCAGCCATTATACACATCAAAAGAGAACATTAAGCTGTTAGTCATGATTAATTCCTGAAAAAACATACTTAAAATAGTCAACATAAAGTTGATGAGTTCACAGGTTTATCATAAACAAATATTATTGATGCATCAGTTACAACCAAACCTTACTTAATAAACAGATCATTCATAACTGTCATAACATAATTAATAAATCAGATAATATAGCATCGGAAGATCTGAACCTCGTAAAAAATTGGAAAAATTATATGATGATTCTTTTGTTTTATAGGACCCATAGAATAAAATTCATGATCTAATTCATAGTTATGCCTGACTTACATATTTTAGAAGAATCTGTAATTCAAAAATCGGAAAAAAACTATTTAGACTATAAGATAAATCATGAAAAATTTATACAAAATTTTATATATTGATTAGAATCGTTTGTATAAAGTTGGGAGTTTTTAGAGATATTCTGATATTTTTACTGATTATTGTGAAAATGATAAAAATCATAAAATAGTTCTGTTATAAATTAGTTTTCCAGAAATTTATGAGATAATATGGATTTTACAGTATAGGTTTTGATAAATTTTTGTGATTTTTAAGAACCCGTAGGTTTTTTAGAGTTTATTCAAGTATTGTAAAAATACTAGAAAATAAACTGTAATTAGCTGATGTACGAAACTTTGATACATCAAAATAGATTCTTATATGCTTCTGCTATAAAAATTTTGTGACATATGTATAACTATAACTCCTACTTTGATTTTTATAATATGAGGTGCTGAAAAGTTTAAAGAAAAGATATTTATCTCTAATATATAAATATTTTTTATAGGTTGTATGTTGGAGTAAGAGGTGAGACTCATAGCCCCATTTTGTATTTATAAGTTTTTGGAGAAAAGACATACTATTTTGATGTTGATGCATATATATAAGATTTTTGAGTTTTACTGTCATTTATGTTACAACCGTTAATTCAGATGTGGAACCGTTAGATAATATAGGTAGCGCTACTTAGGGAATTATTTCATCCACCAACACGATTAGTGTTGTGATGTTATATTATCTAATTTTGAGATTTATATTCATGACAGTTATGAATCACCAGTTTATAAGTAGGTTTGGTTGTTATCTTATGTATGTTGCATCAGTATATGTATTTTGTTCAGAAATTAAACTTATTATCTCACCAACTTTATATTGATTATTTTGAGTATGCTTTTCCAGAAATTCATCATGTCTAACAATATTATGTTCTCTTTTGATGTGTATAACGGCTAGGAAGAAATTATGGGGAAAGTCTGTGTGAACCTAATTGTTAATTTGTACGATCTTACGCTCACTTCTATCATCTCTGAAGATGTAGCTGTTAGATAATATGTTTGTAATAGGGTTATGTTAAATCTTGTCTATTAATGTTATGATGTAACCCTAACCTTCGATTATCTATTATTATGTGATACGTTATGTTATGTTTTATTGTGTCGATTGTTAAATTCTCTAATCATTGCGTTCTGAACAAGCTAGTCACATCTAAAGCATTTCACGCTTCCGTCGGGATATGACAATTTTAATTAAAAATAAATTTATTTTTCTATTTATAATGACGTTGTAGATATTATTTTAATAAAAAATTATACTCTATGGCGACCATAGGGTCTAGTGTTTCAATTTTCAAATTCTAAGTTTATTTTACGTATTTCAGGTTTTTTTTCCAATATTGTAAGTTTCGGGAACATATTTATATACTAAAACGAACACTAATATTATGAATACCCAAAAGAAAGTCAATTTACGATTCGAGTTTGTCACATCCCGGCGGAAGTGTGAAATGCTTAGGGTGTGACTTGTTTGTTCAGAACTCATTGATTCATAAATTTTAAACAGATAGCACATAAACATAACATAATTCATAGCATAATGTTAAAGTTAGGATTACATTAAATCATAATAGTAAAAATTTGAAATAACATAATCCTATTACATCATAAAGATCTAACAGCTACATCTTCAGAGACGATGGAAATGAGCATCCACCGATACATTGAGGTCATAGAGGTTAACTGTCAGATTCACAAACTTTCCCCATTATCTCTCCCCAGCCATTATACACATCAAAAGAGAACATTAAGCTGTTAGTCATGATTAATTCCTGAAAAAACATACTTAAAATAGTCAACATAAAGTTGATGAGTTCACAGGTTTATCATAAACAAATATTATTGATGCATCAGTTACAACCAAACCTTACTTAATAAACAGATCATTCATAACTGTCATAACATAATTAATAAATCAGATAATATAGCATCACAACACTCATCCTATTGGTGCAGGAAATATTTTCCTAAGTAGCGCTACCAATATCATCTAACGGTTCCACATCCGAATTAATGGTTGTAACACAAATGACAGTATATCTCAGAATTTGCATCAATCATAAAAATCAATAGTATGCTTTTTCCCCCAAAAGTTTATAAAAATAAAATGGGGCTATGAATCTCACCTCTTACTCCAAATGATAACCTATAAACAAAAATATTTATAGTTTAGAAAAATATCTTTTCTTTAACATTTTTAGCACCTCAAACTATAAAATTTATTTAAGAAATTATATTAAGGCACATACCACGAAATTTTTACAGTAAGTGGATCCTAATATTAGACATAATATAGTAAAATTTTATTTCACTATTATTTTCAGTTTAGTTTCTATAATTTTTACATTATTCAAATAATTTATCAGAAATACCTTCAGGCCTCTAAAAATTCTCAGATTTAGTCAGAATACTTGTCATAATTTTTATAGTTTTCCCAAAATTTTCTTACATCCCAAATCATAGCAGAGTCAATTTTCACGATTTTTATCATTGTACCAATATTCAGTAAAAATATCAAAATATGTCCAAAAATTCTTATTTTTATACAGACTGTTCTATTCTAATTTTCATATTTTCTGTAAATTTCTCAGTTAACAGAACATTTAAAAATTCATAACTTGAACATATCTTTGAGTTAGGCCACGAAACTTTTTCAGTAAGTCTTATAAATTGTAATAATCATAATATAATTTTTCCACATATTTGCCAGGTTCGGTTCTTCTAGTATGAATATTTCTTTTAAATACTTAGATAATTTATATAAATTATTTTACTTATAAAAATGGCATCAAAATTTACAGAACTATATTTCTTAAAATTCTAAATAGATTTTCAATGTTTGTTCACATAATCATAGTCATTAACATAATAAACTGAATTTAACAAGTTGTACCTAGGTTTTTAACCCTTTTGTTGATAATTTTCTTTATAAATTTTAATTATCAATATTCACTTTATTTATTTCAGATTCTTAAAATTTCCTTACTATCTTAAAATAAGTTTGATAGGTTTATAAAATTCATTAAAATCTTGAATGTTAAGTCAAAAGGGTTAATCATATGTGTTTATTTAAACACATGTATAACTTTTGTAATCTTAACTAGTTATGGTTTAGAGATTAGAACCTTGATTTTGACAGAGGGAGAAGATGAAAAGAAGATATTGGTAGCTTCTTTCTTCCTTGATGAATTGATTGGAATGATCTTGAGCTTCAAAACCTTGTTCTCCTTGCAACCGAGAACTTTAGAGAGAAAGAGTGGTAGTATAGAGGTGACCGTGGGTGGAGATGATGATGGTTGAAGAGATGGTGACCGGGAGAATTGAGATGGTATGGGGTAAAGGTGATGGTAATCTTCGGGTATGGGATGTCCGAGAGTTTTTGAGGGAGTATGGGGTGGTGGTGTGCGATTTGTGAAGTGACCGAGAGATGGTCTTATGGAGGTCTCGGCTGTAGCAATTAATGCTACTAATCATGAGGTCTCTATTAGATTAGATGAGTAAGCTAGGTATAGGGTCACTAGGTGTCAAGTTCTTAGTGTGTTTGTGCTAGGTGGCGGTCAAATGGAAAGGTTGGGTGTCTTGGCCGATTGAGGTGTTAATCACCTCCTAATTCGGTTGGTTTAATCCTTGATGAGCCGAGGCTTAGTCTTAAAGGTTGCTTAAGCTTAATGTTTGGGTGTATAAGGTTTGCTTAATTTTGTAAGCTTCTTTAATATTAACTTATATTGTGGTGTTTGGTTGGGTTGTGTTTTTGTATCATTTGGTGTTTGTTTGGTGTTTTATGGTTGAGTTTCTTTGATGTTAACTTGTATTGTGGTATTTGGTTGGATGGTATTTTGTTTACTTAGTGTTTGATTTGATGCATGTTTGGTGCTAAAGGGTTGAGATTCTTGATCATGTAATTTTTGATAACAAAAACTTATACATACGAATACATACATACGTAAAACATATATATATTCACATAAACACATATAAGTTATAAAAGGTTACTTAAATTCAAAACAATATATGATGGTTTAGTAAAATGTTAGCGTATGAAATCCTATATTTCTAAGGTTGTTACATTCTCCCCCCGTAAAAATAATTTCGTCCCGAAATTTATTTGGAGAGTAATACGTAAGGTTGAGAGGAACTTATCTGATCACTGACTTAAAATAGATGGGGATACTTTCTTCTGATTTCATCTTCTCTTTCCCACGTATATTCTGGTCCTCCCCTAGCGTTCCACTTAACTTTCACTATGGGAATTTTACTCCTTCTTAGCCTTTTCACTTCTTTGTCTAATACGGCTATTGGTTCTTCCATGAAATGAAGCTTCTTGTCTATTCTTATTTCTTGAACTGGAATTTTTAATGCCTCATCTGTTAGACATTTCTTTAGATTGGACACATGAAACATGTTGTGTACTTCCCTTAATTCTTGGGGTAAATCTAACCTATATGCAACTGGGCCAACTTTGTCAGTGACTTCAAATGGTCCAATATACTTAGGGTTTAATTTACTCCTCTTTCCAAATCGAAAGATTCCTTTTATGGGTGATATTTTCAGATAGACCTTATCTCCAACTTGGAATTCTAGTGGTTTTCTTCTTTTATCAGCATAACTTTTCTGTCGATCACGTGCTGCCTTCAATTTATTTTTGATTTCCTTGATCTTGTCAGATGTTTCTTGAATTAGGTCAGGGCCTATAAGTTGCCTATCTCCTATTTCATTCCAACATAGTGGTGATCTACATTTTCTTCCATACAAGGCTTCAAATGGGGCGGTTCCAATACTGGAATTGTTGGAGCATATATAGTCATATATAGTGTGTCCGTCGCTTGTCGAATAGTCTAGACTTAATGTAATAAACCTGATATGTTGTAAACACATGAAACTGGGTCATTCGCAGGAGCATATGCGAATGAGACTCAGTCGTGCGACTGAGCCATACTAATGGGCCAGTCGTACGACTGAGAGATGCGATTGGGTCAGTCGTACGATTGAACCATACGCATGGTCCAATCGCACGAATGGGCCCAGTCGCATCTAATATGGGCCGAAGCCTATATATACCAGTTTCAATGTGTAGAGAGATTAAGGGTTTGGGGAGGGAGTCTGCCCGGGGCCTAGGGCTGCCGGATGAGAGGGGAGATCATGCTCGATCTCCCCTTGCCAAGAGTCTTGATTCTTATGTTGTAACGAACTTGTAATCTTTAGGTTTTATCAATGAAACCATTATATTATAGTTCGTGTTATTGATTGTCTCTTGGTTTTTGCTGTTGTTTATCCTTCCGTCAAGAACATGCTCGGATGTCTACCGATCCAGTGACTTCACAATTGCTCTGATACCAATTGTGAAGTCACTGGATCGGTAGACATCCGAGCATGTTCTTGACGGAAGGATAAACAACAGCAAAAACCAAGAGACAATCAATAACACGAACTATAATATAATGGTTTCATTGATAAAACCTAAAGATTACAAGTTCGTTACAACATAAGAATCAAGACTCTTGGCAAGGGGAGATCGAGCATGATCTCCCCTCTCATCCGGCAGCCCTAGGCCCCGGGCAGACTCCCTCCCCAAACCCTTAATCTCTCTACACATTGAAACTGGTATATATAGGCTTCGGCCCATATTAGATGCGACTGGGCCCATTCGTGCGATTGGACCATGCGTATGGTTCAATCGTACGACTGACCCAATCGCATCTCTCAGTCGTACGACTGGCCCATTAGTATGGCTCAGTCGCACGACTGAGTCTCATTCGCATATGCTCCTGCGAATGACCCAGTTTCATGTGTTTACAACATATCAGGTTTATTACATTAAGTCTAGACTATTCGACAAGCGACGGACACACTATATATGACTATATATGCTCCAACAAATTCCCCCTTGGACGTTGCTTGCGAATAGTAGATAACACCTCTTACAATCTTCAGTCAATCTTTGCTCTGGTTGTCAATAGAATCAAACGAACACCATATTAGCCAACGTTGCCGATCCGTCAGGTTGCTACAATATCCCTGAAAATGAATTTAGGCACAACAGCTTTCGTTTACTTTGTAGAACACCATCATAGTATCAAGATTCCCCATATGACTGATTTTTCCAGATAATGACATGAACAGTTTTCCATTGCTTCAATCTTCACACAGGTTAACCTGATTAACATTAACACCTGCATAAATTCCCCCTCACATTCAGCATATCCCAATATATAAACGTTGTGCTCTCTTGGCGTCTTCATACGGTGTATTGGGCAAAAGGTTGAAGGTTCCAATCCACAGCTGACAATATCAACCAAATCAGCATGCATGTAGATTCATCATCAGAAACATGCTCACATCATCACTTTCTGATTGCGTCTTCAATATCTCTATACATGGATTCCCCCTAAGAATGAGAATCCTCTCTGTGCGGATAAATATAACTTGATTGGCCCATAAATAGTCAGATGCTCCTGACTACCCCACAAAATCAGCACCAATTGCTGACATCTTCTCTTCTTTCTTTCGTGTTCCAACATCATTCACCTATTCTGGAAGTCCGACGGATAATGGGGTATACATCAAACTTACTTGACAAAAGAATCTTAGGGTGAATGTGCTTTGCTCATCCTCAAATCTGTGCAAAAGGTAGTTCCAGTTTTTTTTTTTTTTTTTTTTTTTTTTTTTTTTTTTTTTTTTTTTTTTTTTTTTTTTTTTTGGTCTGGAACACCGTTCATCCGTATGACGTGGAGGAAAAATATCACATTCATGTGAATGGTTGATACGAATGATATATTCGTGAGACTGGTCATAAGACTGGTCCAGTAGCATGATTGGTCATAAGACTGGTCCAGTAGCATGACTTGTCATAAGACTGGTCCAGTAGCATGACTGGTCATAAGACTGGTCCAGTAGCATGACTGGTCATAAGACTGGTCCAGTCGCATTCCAGTCGCATTCCAGTCGTACTCCAGTCGTATGACTGGTCCATTAGCATGGTCCAGTCGCACGAATGGTCCATTAGCATGGTCCAGTCGCACGAATGGTCCATTAGCATGGTCCGGTCGCACGAATGGTCCATTAGCATGGTCCAGTCGCACGAATGGTCCATTAGCATGGTCCAGTCGCACGAATGGTCCATTAGCATGGTCCAGTCGCACGAATGGTCCATTAGCATGGTCCAGTCGCACGAATGGGTCTGTACGCAGATTTTCAGATCTGCAGCCGCCAAAGCTGCCCAAAACCCTAATCTGACGAATTTTACATGAACGGAAACAAGATAGGCATCATCAGATTCGCAAGGGTGATAGGAACGTGGTTTCGAGTTCGATTTTGACATAAAACCAACACACGTTACCAAATCTGAGCAAAACACGAAGAACACGAAGTGGGTTTAACGTCAAGATCTGAAATTTGATCCAGAAATCAAGAGCTCGGGTTGCTAGAATGATTGTTAGATCATTCCAGCAGTAACCGGCTCTGATACCAATTGTGAAGTCACTGGATCGGTAGACATCCGAGCATGTTCTTGACGGAAGGATAAACAACAGCAAAAACCAAGAGACAATCAATAACACGAACTATAATATAATGGTTTCATTGATAAAACCTAAAGATTACAAGTTCGTTACAACATAAGAATCAAGACTCTTGGCAAGGGGAGATCGAGCATGATCTCCCCTCTCATCCGGCAGCCCTAGGCCCCGGGCAGACTCCCTCCCCAAACCCTTAATCTCTCTACACATTGAAACTGGTATATATAGGCTTCGGCCCATATTAGATGCGACTGGGCCCATTCGTGCGATTGGACCATGCGTATGGTTCAATCGTACGACTGACCCAATCGCATCTCTCAGTCGTACGACTGGCCCATTAGTATGGCTCAGTCGCACGACTGAGTCTCATTCGCATATGCTCCTGCGAATGACCCAGTTTCATGTGTTTACAACATATCAGGTTTATTACATTAAGTCTAGACTATTCGACAAGCGACGGACACACTATATATGACTATATATGCTCCAACAAATTCCCCCTTGGACGTTGCTTGCGAATAGTAGATAACACCTCTTACAATCTTCAGTCAATCTTTGCTCTGGTTGTCAATAGAATCAAACGAACACCATATTAGCCAACGTTGCCGATCCGTCAGGTTGCTACAATATCCCTGAAAATGAATTTAGGCACAACAGCTTTCGTTTACTTTGTAGAACACCATCATAGTATCAAGATTCCCCATATGACTGATTTTTCCAGATAATGACATGAACAGTTTTCCATTGCTTCAATCTTCACACAGGTTAACCTGATTAACATTAACACCTGCATAAATTCCCCCTCACATTCAGCATATCCCAATATATAAACGTTGTGCTCTCTTGGCGTCTTCATACGGTGTATTGGGCAAAAGGTTGAAGGTTCCAATCCACAGCTGACAATATCAACCAAATCAGCATGCATGTAGATTCATCATCAGAAACATGCTCACATCATCACTTTCTGATTGCGTCTTCAATCTCTCTATACATGGATTCCCCCTAAGAATGAGAATCCTCTCTGTGCGGATAAATATAACTTGATTGGCCCATAAATAGTCAGATGCTCCTGACTACCCCACAAAATCAGCACCAATTGCTGACATCTTCTCTTCTTTCTTTCGTGTTCCAACATCATTCACCTATTCTGGAAGTCCGACGGATAATGGGGTATACATCAAACTTACTTGACAAAAGAATCTTAGGGTGAATGTGCTTTGCTCATCCTCAAATCTGTGCAAAAGGTAGTTCCAGTTTTTTTTTTTTTTTTTTTTTTTTTTTTTTTTTTTTTTTTTTTTTTTTTTTTTTTTTTTTTTTTTTGTCTGGAACACCGTTCATCCGTATGACGTGGAGGAAAAATATCACATTCATGTGAATGGTTGATACGAATGATATATTCGTGAGACTGGTCATAAGACTGGTCCAGTAGCATGATTGGTCATAAGACTGGTCCAGTAGCATGACTTGTCATAAGACTGGTCCAGTAGCATGACTGGTCATAAGACTGGTCCAGTAGCATGACTGGTCATAAGACTGGTCCAGTCGCATTCCAGTCGCATTCCAGTCGTACTCCAGTCGTATGACTGGTCCATTAGCATGGTCCAGTCGCACGAATGGTCCATTAGCATGGTCCAGTCGCACGAATGGTCCATTAGCATGGTCCAGTCGCACGAATGGTCCATTAGCATGGTCCAGTCGCACGAATGGTCCATTAGCATGGTCCAGTCGCACGAATGGTCCATTAGCATGGTCTAGTCGCACGAATGGTCCATTAGCATGGTCCAGTCGCACGAATGGTCCATTAGCATGGTCCAGTCGCACGAATGGTCCATTAGCATGGTCCAGTCGCACGAATGGGTCTGTACGCAGATTTTCAGATCTGCAGCCGCCAAAGCTGCCCAAAACCCTAATCTGACGAATTTTACATGAACGGAAACAAGATAGGCATCATCAGATTCGCAAGGGTGATAGGAACGTGGTTTCGAGTTCGATTTTGACATAAAACCAACACACGTTACCAAATCTGAGCAAAACACGAAGAACACGAAGTGGGTTTAACGTCAAGATCTGAAATTTGATCCAGAAATAAAGAGCTCGGGTTGCTAGAATGATTGTTAGATCATTCCAGCAGTAACCGGCTCTGATACCAATTGTGAAGTCACTGGATCGGTAGACATCCGAGCATGTTCTTGACGGAAGGATAAACAACAGCAAAAACCAAGAGACAATCAATAACACGAACTATAATATAATGGTTTCATTGATAAAACCTAAAGATTACAAGTTCGTTACAACATAAGAATCAAGACTCTTGGCAAGGGGAGATCGAGCATGATCTCCCCTCTCATCCGGCAGCCCTAGGCCCCGGGCAGACTCCCTCCCCAAACCCTTAATCTCTCTACACATTGAAACTGGTATATATAGGCTTCGGCCCATATTAGATGCGACTGGGCCCATTCGTGCGACTGGACCATGCTAATGGACCATTCGTGCGACTGGACCATGCTAATGGACCATTCGTGCGACTGGACCATGCTAATGGACCATTCGTGCGAGTGGACCATGCTAATGGACCATTCGTGCGACTGGACCATGCTAATGGACCATTCGTGCGACTGGACCATGCTAATGGACCAGTCATACGACTGGAGTACGACTGGAATGCGACTGGAATGCGACTGGACCAGTCTTATGACCAGTCATGCTACTGGACCAGTCTTATGACCAGTCATGCTACTGGACCAGTCTTATGACAAGTCATGCTACTGGACCAGTCTTATGACCAATCATGCTACTGGACCAGTCTTATGACCAGTCTCACGAATATATCATTCGTATCAACCATTCACATGAATGTGATATTTTTCCTCCACGTCATACGGATGAACGGTGTTCCAGACCAAAAAAAAAAAAAAAAAAAAAAAAAAAAAAAAAAAAAAAAAAAAAAAAAAAAAAAACTGGAACTACCTTTTGCACAGATTTGAGGATGAGCAAAGCACATTCACCCTAAGATTCTTTTGTCAAGTAAGTTTGATGTATACCCCATTATCCGTCGGACTTCCAGAATAGGTGAATGATGTTGGAACACGAAAGAAAGAAGAGAAGATGTCAGCAATTGGTGCTGATTTTGTGGGGTAGTCAGGAGCATCTGACTATTTATGGGCCAATCAAGTTATATTTATCCGCACAGAGAGGATTCTCATTCTTAGGGGGAATCCATGTATAGAGAGATTGAAGACGCAATCAGAAAGTGATGATGTGAGCATGTTTCTGATGATGAATCTACATGCATGCTGATTTGGTTGATATTGTCAGCTGTGGATTGGAACCTTCAACCTTTTGCCCAATACACCGTATGAAGACGCCAAGAGAGCACAACGTTTATATATTGGGATATGCTGAATGTGAGGGGGAATTTATGCAGGTGTTAATGTTAATCAGGTTAACCTGTGTGAAGATTGAAGCAATGGAAAACTGTTCATGTCATTATCTGGAAAAATCAGTCATATGGGGAATCTTGATACTATGATGGTGTTCTACAAAGTAAACGAAAGCTGTTGTGCCTAAATTCATTTTCAGGGATATTGTAGCAACCTGACGGATCGGCAACGTTGGCTAATATGGTGTTCGTTTGATTCTATTGACAACCAGAGCAAAGATTGACTGAAGATTGTAAGAGGTGTTATCTACTATTCGCAAGCAACGTCCAAGGGGGAATTTGTTGGAGCATATATAGTCATATATAGTGTGTCTGTCGCTTGTCGAATAGTCTAGACTTAATGTAATAAACCTGATATGTTGTAAACACATGAAACTAGGTCATTCGCAGGAGCATATGCGAATGAGACTCAGTCGTGCGACTGAGCCATACTAATGGGCCAGTCGTACGACTGAGAGATGCGATTGGGTCAGTCGTACGATTGAACCATACGCATGGTCCAATCGCACGAATGGGCCCAGTCGCATCTAATATGGGCCGAAGCCTATATATACCAGTTTCAATGTGTAGAGAGATTAAGGGTTTGGGGAGGGAGTCTGCCCGGGGCCTAGGGCTGCCGGATGAGAGGGGAGATCATGCTCGATCTCCCCTTGCCAAGAGTCTTGATTCTTATGTTGTAACGAACTTGTAATCTTTAGGTTTTATCAATGAAACCATTATATTATAGTTCGTGTTATTGATTGTCTCTTGGTTTTTGCTGTTGTTTATCCTTCCGTCAAGAACATGCTCGGATGTCTACCGATCCAGTGACTTCACAGGAATGATAGCTATTATTATAAGAAAACTCTATCAAAGGTAGATGTATATCCCAATTGCCACCAAAATCCAACGCACAAGCACGTAACATATCTTCTAATGTTTGAATTGTCTTTTCACTTTGTCCATCTGTTTGCGGATGGAATGTTGTACTAAGGTTTATCTGGGTTCCTAAAGCTTTTTGTAGGGTTTGCCAGAACCTAGATATGAATCTACTGACTCTGTCGGATATAATTGAGATGGGTATTCCATGTCTGGACACAATTTCCCGCATGTAAATTCTTGCTAATTTCTCCATTTTATAATCTTCTCTAATTGGCAAGAAGTGTGCTGATTTGGTCAATCTATCTACTATAACCCAAATTATGTCATACCCACTTGAGGTTCTTGGTAGTTTGGTTACAAAATCCATGGTGATCTGGTCCCATTCCCATTCTGGAATCTCAGGTTGTTGTAGATATCCTGAAGGTTTTTGGTGTTCAGCTTTAACTCTTGAACATGTAATGTATTTTTCTACAAATTCTCCGACTGATCTCTTCATGGCAGGCCACCAGTAATGACTTTTTAAATCCTTATACATTTTGTTATTTCTTGGATGCACAGAATATTTTGACTTATGTGCTTCTTGTAGTATGATTCTTCTAAGCATATCATTATCGGGTATCCATGTTCTTCCTTTGAACTTTAAAATTCCATCTGCATCTTCTTCCAAATCTTTTATTTGTCCTTTCATCTCCAATTTACCTTTTTGTTGGTGTTGGGTTTGTTGTACCAAAACAATGTCGTTTAACCATTTTAAACAAGAAAACGCAGCGGAATATGAACTTAATATCCTATTCAATAATCTGAAAATTAAAGTTCATAATATTATTTTAACAAACCCAAAGACATAGGATCATATGTATGTGAATAAACTAGTTATCAACAAGCTAAAACAACCAAAACAACATCAACAAACTACCTTTATGGGCGATTTGAAGAACCGACATTAGAGCTGCTGGAAATCACGTTTTGTTGAAGAAGTGGCTGTCCTTGGATGGCCAAAACACCAAGGATAGGTGTCCTCAAGTGTACATACCCACAAGCCTTCAAGAAACACCATATTTGCTAGGATTTGACACCAAAAATCGCATCAAAAACCCTGCTGAAAATCTTTTCAGCCGTGAAACATCAAGAAGATGTCAAAGGCTTTGTTCCAGCCGTATGACTTCTCTTCCATAAGAGAAATACGAGTTCTTGTGCGATTTCATGTGAGAAAGAAGAGGAGATCAGATGTGTGTATGTTCATCAAGAGTTTCTTGTTTCAAAAACAAGAAAAAGGTGGAGAGGAGAGAGGCCCTTGCGGCCGAAATGCAACAAACCCTTATTAGGGTTTTCCCCTTTTTTTTAAGACTCCTTTAATTTGACTAAACTTATAAATTACATAATTAACCTTTAATTATATAAAATATACACACACACACACTTTTATTATTTGATGTTGCTTGATTAATTTAAACAACATAACAAATAATATCCATGAACAAAATATCCTCATAATTTGTTCATTCTCACATATAATTTATTTAGAAAACCCATTTTCTAAATTGGTGTAATTATTTAATTGCATGATCATATCATCAATTAAATATTAATTGGTGTTTGCTAAGCTTGTTATTGGGTATGACCCGACTTGGATCACAACGTACTAACCACATCAATGTTCTATGTGTCTTGGGCATACAGAATCCAACAATCTCCCACTTGCACAAGATACATAGAAGATTGATGCAAGCAGTAAATACCGCCTAACAACGGTTTACTACCCTTAATACGCGTGACTTAAAGCCATTCAATAACATCATCCCCTTCAAGTATCCAACTTGAAATGATTTAGGTGAATCAATCATCTATCCTTTTGTTACAGATGTCATGTTAAATCCAAGGACATAGAATGATCATTCCTTGTTGATTTAACTTAATCAGGCCTTAGACATCATGCTCTCAACGAATAAGAGGAACAAATTCCATCTTGACTACATACGTTTCTCACAATCACCTTATGTTGTACCTAAACATAGCCTTATGTACTGACCATTATTTCAGAGCAGTGAAGAACTAGCTCAAGGTATAACACTTGGTGAATATCAAAACCCAATATGTATCTCAGGTCAGAGGATACCAAATGATATTCGCCTTTACTCAAATTTACTTATGATCAATCTAGAAGATCCCATGTAGTAAAATTGAGATGCGGGTCAGTCCAATATTTGCATCCCACAAATATCTATGAACCTTGGTAGCAACCAATTGCTCTATATTCATACCTTATGAATATCTACCAATCCATGTTCATAATAGTCTCATATTCATATTTGTTCCCACAAATATGACCGACTACGGACATTTAGAATAATAAACATATTCATGGATGTAAACATGCTAAAAGGGAACACGACTCAAAAGGTCAAAATTACAATTGTTCCATACATTAAATACTAAATAGATCAATTCCAATCACTAGAATATCGAAGTCCTAAGGCACAAGTATGACCCTCATACTTTGCCTTCGCAAGGAGCTTCGTGAGTGGATCCGTAATGTTTTGATCTTTTATGAACTTTATGAATACATATCTTTACCCTTTTCAACTCCATCCCTTATGATGTTGAATCTCCGCTCAAGGTGCTTAGTCTTTGATGAGTACGGGGTTCCTTGATTTGAGCAATCCCACCCACGTAATTACCAAAGATCTTTAGGGAGTCTTGAATGGTAGAGACCACCCCTAGATAAGCAATGGACAAGCTTATCCATGCAGCTTCCAAAGCTGCCAATGAAGCGGCTATGTATTCGGATTTTAGACTGAATAATGCTACCGTGTCCTGCTTTGAACACTTCAAGGTACCACACCTCCATTCATAATGGAAGTACACCTGATTATGATCGAGAGTTGTATCGATCTGTTTTGGAAGTCCTCATCTGTGCAACCCTTTACACAGATTTTCACTTCAACAGATCCGTATATTAGAAACATATCCTTAGTCTTACTAAGGTGCATCAACATACTTTTAACAACCATTCAATGGTTATTTCTATTGGTATCTACTTTGTCATACCTGATAAGCATGACTCGTCTGGTTTAGTGCATATCATGAGACAAATGACGGATCCTATAGCAGATGCGTATGGGATATCCTTCATTTGATTTTGCTCATCCTATGAGCTTGGACATTGAGACGTAGTCAACATGGTCTCTCTTTGAAAGGGTATCATACCTTTCTAAGAGATTTCCATCTTGAACCTTTTCAAGATTTTATATATGCACTTTGGTTTGACCCTATCAATCACCTCGATCTATCCTTATAGATCCTTATTCCAAAATATGGGTGATTTCAAAGAGATCCTTTTATGAAAAACATCTTCCAAGCAAGGTTTTAACACCTTCCAAGGTTGGAATATATTTTTCAAATAGCAGTGTTTCATCAGCATACAACACTGAGAGTATACTTCTGCTCCCACTAGCTTTCATATATACACACCCTTTTGATGCTTGTTCCAATCCATAGATCTATCACTTTAACTTGTATACTTTATTGGGATGTCACGGATCGACAAAACCTTCATGCTGAACTATGTGGACAGTCTCTACGAGATGTCCATTAAGGAAAGCGGTTTTGACATCCATTAGCCAAAACTCATATTCAAAATAGGCAGTTATGGCACTTATCATCCTAATCGACCTTAGCATTGCCACGGGCGTAAGACTTTCATCATAATCAACCAATTGAGTTTGATGAAAACCTTATGCTATAAGTCTTGACTTATAAGTATTCAAGTCTCCATGTATATTTGTTTTCATCCAGAAAACCCACTTGTATCCAACCGGTTTGGAGTTAAGTGGAGGTTCAACCAATTGCCAAACTTGGTTGTTATACATGAATTGCATCCTTACGTTCATGGCCTCTAGCCATTTGTCCCAATCCAAATTGGACATAACATCTTGGTGTATGGTTAGCCTACAGGGTATAACCACATAGCATCCATTCATGAAATATCCTTATCTTTCAGATGGAATACTAACTCTACCAGATTTGTGAACGTTTTGTGTGTGTTGATCAACCTCTTGACCTTTATCAACAACCTCCTGCTGATTGCTAGTGTCAATCAAATGTGTATCGCCTTGTGGATTTTGATCCTTATCAAGTTCCACAGTTCTATACGTCATTCCTTCCATAAAGTACTTGGTTTCAAGAACCATAGACTTTGGAGCAATAAATATTTCTGATTCGTTGAGTCAAAGAAACGGTATCTTATACAGTATCTTTGGATTCTAAATGAATACACACTTTCTTTGTCCGGGTCATATTCATAATATGAGCCTTAGAGAGCGATGCGAAAACCCAAAATGATAAAGGTGGTAAGCTCATAGCCATAATAAATTGAACCATATCCAAATAGGGTTCAGTTTCTCCTTTATCAGAATGAAGAGCATAGATAATTATGAGGAGTTGATTTTCTACTTCATTATTGAAGATTTTGAACATTTCAAAAGCTTCATACTTATGTGTCATCAAGTGCACACAATAATAGCGACTGCAATCGTTGGTAACATTAATGAAGTATCTTTCACCAGTCTTAGACATTGTCTTAAAAGGATCATATGCATCCAAATGCATCATTCCTAATTTGTCTTTGGTTCATACTTATCAAATGAAACATTTTCATTTGTTTCCAAAAGATCATTCTTTTGAAGTGTTTGAATCTAATTCTGGTTAGTATGACCAAGGCGACAATGTCAAAGATAGTAATAACTTAAACCCATTTTAAGTTTCTTTATGCTAAATGTGTATCAATGAGTTATAATAGGATGATCTACCATGAACCAATTCATGGATGTCATTAAAAGGCATATCCTTAAAATGATATACATCATTCAAAACTCAATACCATTATTTACAAATTTTGAATCATGATCATATTGTTTTAAAAGGAAACATTAATCATGTTCCTAGTCAAACTAGGTGCATACAAAATGTTTTGAGAACAACTTCCAAACCATTTGAAGGTCTCAAAATAGAGTTTCCCTTCTTGAAGCGGACATTTCTTTTGAACCCTTTTGCAACAATTGCAAGTATGAGTCTCACATCCGGTATCCAATACCCATGTGATTGAAGAAATGGCTTTTAAAACAGCGTATGAATCATGGAATTGTATTTGAGGTTTGCCCAAAACCCTTCTTGTGTTTCAACTCCTTGAGATAGAAGGGACAATACCCTTTTTATAGTCCTATCTCTCCATACTCAAAGCATGGATCGTTCTCCGTTACCTTAGGCTTCATAAGCTTAGGTTTTGAGGTTTCGCTATAACCTTTGCTTTGACGTATTCCTTTCCTTTAGCAATAATTGCTTTAGGATCGGGATTGGCCACTTCTTATAGCCTCCGTTATTGATTGAGAGAATAGGTAGAACCTCTCTACTTATCCCCGCCTCGGTTGCTTTGAGCATTGCATGAGGTTCACCGATGCTCTTGTCCCATCCGTTCATATTACAGTTTATTATGAATGTCTCAAACCTTTAGTTAGGCAATCAAGGATCAAATCCTTGGCCAACTACTTTGAGACAGGACAGCAAAGCATCTTGAGGCTATCAATATGGCTTTTATCTTAAGGATATATAAGATGATATTGATTGGGTCTTTTCATGTGACATGTATAAAGTGCTTGAACCGTTTCAAAGCAATCTTACTAAAGTTTGTGGAAGGAACATTTCCCTTTTAGATTAACATGTCATGTGCCCCATGAGGCTCCAAACCCTTTTGGAGTCTGGGAATCATATTCCCAACATGAGACCGGATGCTTGCACAGAATCCTAAGTGTGCTTAACTCAATCGTCAAAAGGCCATAACATCAACAGCGTGGGTTGGTGAGGTATGGGATCGTCAAGGACATAGACCTTTACTCATTCTTGAGAACGATTCTCAAGTTTCAAAATGAGTCCATAAGATAATTATGGTTAGGACTATCCCTCTCGAGAATAGGTCTCAGTGATAGGGAAGGGACGATCGGGGTGGTAGCATTATAGTTAGAGGTCATTATTACAAAATTGACAAAGTTCATATTAGTATTTCTCATAAATTTATTTTAATCGTTAATACCCTTAAATGTCTCATAGACAATTAACAATTAAAATCTAGAATCCAACGTTACATTTAAATGATGGTTAGGTGACCTTTATCCCATTATTTAAATTAACAAGGTAGTCAACAGTTGACAATTGCAACCTATTGCAACTTCTAGTCTTATGGGATCGGTTAAACATCATATGTTTAGTCGGCATGTTTAATCCCATCAACACCATTGTACGCCATGCTTCGGTGACCCTAAGCACATGGTTTCCAATTCAAGTCGTCCTACTTACACACACGTGTGAGTTTTTACATATAAGCGGTTAGGTGACCTTTATCCCACAAGTATGTTAGACTCACCTCAAGGACACAAGTTCCCTACAAGTGGTTAGGTGACCTTTATCCCACAAGTAGTTCCCAAGTGATTCGAGTGTCGTGTAAAAGGATGGTGTTAGACTTGTTACCAAAGGGTTTTAAGTTTCCATTAATTTTAGACTTTGAAAACACTATGTACCTTGTAATTGCATGCTTTCAAATACATGGTACCCTATGGTTCTCTTTTAATAAAACCTCTTTTATTTTGAAATCATTAATCCTTTTAATAACCTTTTATTAATTACTTAATGATTTAGAACCATATAATTCAGCTTGTTATCATAATTTATTTAGATCGTTAAGCATATTCATATATCAAACAATCAACATAAAACAAACAAGCATAATCATACAAACATATGTGCATAACCATAGCCACTAAGTTGACTACACTTGTTTGCCATCACAAGTGTTGTCATAAGGTCTTTTCCTAAGGGTTCAACACAACACAAATGATGAGATCTCCAAAGACCCCCACTTGAACTTGCATCCAAATGCTTCAAGTCCATCCTTTGTGTCTTCCTTTTGTGCTTCCTTCCCGAGCATCTTCTTTTACAAAATATATACATCCTAATACATATTTTCTAGTAAAGGAAAAAATGCTCCTAATCTATTTATTACATTGCCAAATGAATAAATAAATTACAAACCAAAAGGAAACACAAAAGAAATTACTACAACCCATAAAGAAAGAATACATTCAACATGACAATTCCATAATCAACCAAACCCAAAACAACCATGGTCAAGGCTATGTTATGCACTAAAATTATGTATCCATATACATCATACTAAGAACCAAAATGAACCCCATTGACCCTAAATTTTCAGCCAACATAAACCAAAAATCTAGGGTCTTTTGTCCAAACAAAACACAATCAACCAAATTGATATCTTTCCTTTCAAGGTTTAATCACTAGCATGTTTGATATAACCTTGAAAGATTGGGGTATCATCAAATCAATACAAAACAGCCCTAAAATTGGTTGTTAACCCTTATATAACAATTATACAAGAACACATGAAACTAATCATCCACATAACCGGCTCTTGATGCCAATGTTGGGTTTGTTGTACCAAAACAATGTCGTTTAACCATTTTAAACAAGAAAACGCAGCGGAATATGAACTTAATATCCTATTCAATAATCTGAAAATTAAAGTTCATAATATTATTTTAACAAACCCAAAGACATAGGATCATATGTATGTGAATAAACTAGTTATCAACAAGCTAAAACAACCAAAACAACATCAACAAACTACCTTTATGGGCGATTTGAAGAACCGACATTAGAGCTGCTGGAAATCACGTTTTGTTGAAGAAGTGGCTGTCCTTGGATGGCCAAAACACCAAGGATAGGTGTCCTCAAGTGTACATACCCACAAGCCTTCAAGAAACACCATATTTGCTAGGATTTGACACCAAAAATCGCATCAAAAACCCTGCTGAAAATCTTTTCAGCCGTGAAACATCAAGAAGATGTCAAAGGCTTTGTTCCAGCCGTATGACTTCTCTTCCATAAGAGAAATACGAGTTCTTGTGCGATTTCATGTGAGAAAGAAGAGGAGATCAGATGTGTGTATGTTCATCAAGAGTTTCTTGTTTCAAAAACAAGAAAAAGGTGGAGAGGAGAGAGGCCCTTGCGGCCGAAATGCAACAAACCCTTATTAGGGTTTTCCCCTTTTTTTTAAGACTCCTTTAATTTGACTAAACTTATAAATTACATAATTAACCTTTAATTATATAAAATATACACACACACACTTTTATTATTTGATGTTGCTTGATTAATTTAAACAACATAACAAATAATATCCATGAACAAAATATCCTCATAATTTGTTCATTCTCACATATAATTTATTTAGAAAACCCATTTTCTAAATTGGTGTAATTATTTAATTGCATGATCATATCATCAATTAAATATTAATTGGTGTTTGC
This sequence comes from Flaveria ramosissima, assembly GCA_025215565.1. Taxonomy (NCBI): domain Eukaryota; kingdom Viridiplantae; phylum Streptophyta; class Magnoliopsida; order Asterales; family Asteraceae; genus Flaveria; species Flaveria ramosissima. The sequence goes on along the minus strand of CM046031.1, from coordinate 65,380,520 downwards.
TAAGCTTGTTATTGGGTATGACCCGACTTGGATCACAACGTACTAACCACATCAATGTTCTATGTGTCTTGGGCATACAGAATCCAACAGTTGGGCCTCCCGTATTTGATTTAATAGGTCTGATTGTAGTTCCATTCTCATGGCACGTACTCGTAATGGTTTAACTTTATCCTTTCTACTTAAAGCATCTGCTACTACATTAGCTTTGCCCGGATGGTATTTGATTTCACAGTCATAGTCACTTAATAGTTCTATCCATCTCCTTTGTCTCATATTCAGCATTTTCTGATCAAATATGTGCTGTAAACTCTTATGATCTGTATATATTGTATATTTTGTTCCATACAAATAATGTCTCCAGATCTTGAGTGCAAATACTACTGCTCCTATAAATCATGAGTAGTATAATTCTTTTCGCTTCCCCTAAGTTGTCTGGAGGCATAGGCAATTACTTTATTTCGCTGCATTAACACGCATCCAAATCCTTGACGAGACGCGTCACAATATACTATAAAATTATCAGTCCCTTCTGGTAATGACAAGATAGGTGCACTACATAATTTACTTTTCAAGAGTTCGAATGCAGTCTTTTGCTTTTCTCCCCAGATGTATGGCTTATCCTTTTGAGTTAATTCTGTCAGAGGTTGAGCTATTCTTGAAAAATTTTCTATGAATCTCCTATAATATCCAGCCAGTCCTAAGAATTGGCGTACTTCTGTTGGTGTTTTGGGATCCTCCCATTTCTTAACAGCCTCTATTTTTGTTGGATCTACCTGTATACCTTCTTGGTTAACTATGTGTCCAAGGAATTGCACTTCCCTTTTCCAGAATTCACATTTTGAGAATTTTGCATATAATTTTTCTTTCCTTAAAAATTCCAATGTCAACCTTAAGTGTTGTTCATGATCCTCCTTATTCTTGGAATAGATTAAAATGTCATCTATAAAAACTATGACAAACTTATCTAAATAGGGCTTACTTACCCTATTCATTAAATCCATAAATATGGCTGGAGCATTGGTTAATCCAAATGGCATAACAAGAAATTCATAATGTCCGTACCTAGTTTTGAATGTTGTTTTTGGTATGTCCTCATCCTGCACTCTTAACTGATGATATACTGATCTTAAATCTATCTTTGAAAAGTAACTAGATCCTTGTAATTGGTCAAATAAGTCGTCTATTCTAGGTAGGGGATACCTATTCTTCACAGTTACCTTATTAAGTTCCCTATAGTCTATACACATTCTAAACGTTCCATCTTTCTTTTTAACAAATAGAACGGGCGCTCCCCAGGGTGATATACTAGGACGTATAAATTCCTTATCCAGTAGTTCTTGAAGTTGACTCATTAATTCCTTCATTTCTGTGGGTGCTAAATGGTAGGGTGCCTTAGCAATAGGGGTTGTTCCTGGTATTAACTCAATTTTGAACTCTACTTGACGAGGGGATGGTAAACCAGGTAGTTCATCAGGAAATACATCAGGATATTCATTGACGATAGGAACATTTCCTAGGTTTACTTTATCTATCTAGGTGTCAACAATATGAGCTAGGAAAGCTAAGCATTTCTTCCTTAAACATTTTTGTGCGTTCTTACAGGAAATTATCTTCATGACACCTCTAGGTTTTTCACCATATATACAAAGTGTTCTATTTTCATTAATCAGAGGAATTCTTTTTTTCTTGCCACATACTATTTCAGCCTGATTTTTACTTAACCAATCCATTCCTACAACAATATCAAATCCTCCTAAATTAATAGGAATCAAATCTATATTGAAATAATTTTCATCTAGATTTATAGTACATATAGGAATGATTTCATAGGCTTCAATTATCTTTCCATCAGCTAGTTCTATCATATATTTTTTATTTAACTTTTCTGAGGTTAGGTCAAGCAGTGGTCTAAACGTATTCGAAATAAAACTACGGGTTGCTCCAGTATCAAATAGTACAGTAGCGTACTGATTATTTATAGGAAACGTACCCGTTACAACCTCCGGTTCGTGTTGAGCTTCTTCAGCTTGCATCACAAATGCTCTTCCTCGAGGGTTGTTTTGGTTGACCGAAGCCTTACCCTTTAGTTGTGGACATTCGTTTCGAAGGTGGTTTTCGTTTCCACATTGATAACAGACTGGTTTTGGGTTAGTGGGGCTTTTACAGTCTCGGGATATATGTCCCTTTTTCTTGTAGTTGTAACAGATTACCATTGCGCAATTGCCCTGATGATATCTTTGACAAGTACTGCACCATGGCTGATTTTCAACTTGTGGTTTCTTTTCCCGTGTCATTCCTAAGAAGTTTCGGGTGGGCTGTCGGGCTATCCTTTTCTGAGGATTTCCTCTAAACTTTCCTCCTGAATCATCATCACTCCATTTCCTCTTCTCTCCTGATCTAGGGTTACTTAATGATCAGTTTCTTATCATTTCGTCAGTTACGCTCCCTGATAGGCTTACGACATCTTGAAAAGTTTTAGGCATAGCAGATTTTACTAGCCCTCTTATTTGTGGTACTAATCCCCAAATATATCTTCCTATCCTTTTTGCTTCTGGGGTCACCAGATGTGGTACTAGCCTTGAGAGTTCATTATACCTGTCAGTGTATTCTCGATGTGCTGCCCCTTTCATTTCTAATGTTAAAAATTCAGTCTCTAATTTTTTTATTTCATTGTAGGGACAATATTTTTCTATTACTAAACCCCTGAATTCGTCCCAACTTAATCCATTCATAACATGCCTACCTTTAGTGTGCATTTCTATTTTCCACCAGGATTGTGCCTCCCCCTTTAGTGAATGCGAAGCAAACAAGGTTTTGTTGTTGTTGGCACATTTAATGATTTCTAGGGTTGATTCCATCTCATCCAACCAGCGTAGGGCTTGTACAGCTCCGCCTCTACCATCAAATTCCCGGGGCCTACATGACATAAAAGTCTTATAAGAACATCCTTTTTCAGTTATAGTTTCCTCTTCCAGTTGTCCTCTCATGGTGTCGTCTATGGGTATTTCGTCGCCTGGTGTCGTTGTTCCAAGGTTTAGGTTTTGTTGAAGATGGGTTACTAGTATGGGTATAGCAGCCTCTATTTGCTGTGATACTAATCGTGAGATTCTATCATCCTCATTGGTGGTTGTGTTTACAGAAGTTTCTTCCCCGAGTCTGGTTCTAGGTCGTCCCACTCGCGCCGTTCTTCTTATGGGCTGTGTGTTCCTTCTTGGCGGCATTATTTTCTATAGTTAATTGTAGTCAATATTAAAAGAATTTTAAAATTCCTAATAATATTTTTGCTAACACATAACAAATAAGAATTCCAAACACAAAAGATATATTTCATTAAAGTTCTTATTAAGGATTTTTATATGTTAGTGTTAAAAGATAATTTCTAATTTCCATGAACCCATTTCCATATCCTTGTAAAGATGTTCTTCTTAGGTGCCTTCAGTTCTTTAACATCCTTCTGAATACTCCTGATTCCTTGTTGAATTTTCTTAAGCTGTTTAAGAGTCTGTTGAGCTGTTGTGATTTGGTCTTCATCCATCTTTTGTCTTTTAGTTTCTCTTTCCTCGTTCTTGGGAGGGTCAACATTTTGTATTTCTGCATCCTCATCTTGCTTAGCTTTGAACTTGTTTCCGGGTCGTACCTTTTTCCTGGGAGTTTTAATGGTATATCCTCCTACTGTTACTGGTGCACGTCGGACATAAAATTTTGGCTTATAGTTATTTTCAATTTCAGTTTGAGGAGTTTCCAGGACTTGCTGAGGTTCAGGTTCAGATGTGATTTCTTTATAATTGCTATGGTCCGAATATTCACACGGGTCAGTCTCATTGAGATAATTATCAGTACTCATAGCTGCAAAAAGTCTTTTCATAATTTTAGGCAAAATAGTTAGTCACTTATTTCCACATATTATAAATAAATCTTTTACCTCTAAATTTTATTAAGAGGTAATGTTAAAATATTCATGAAATCACAAAAATATTCACGTATACACATAACATGCATATCATATTACGAGCTTATGGTTATAATCTAGGCATTTTATGATACCTAATTCTCTATAACCAATGGCTCTGATACCAACCTGTCACATCCCGGCGGAAGCGTGAAATGCTTAGGGTGTGACTTGTTTGTTCAGAACTCATTGATTCATAAATTTTAAACAGATAGCACATAAACATAACATAATTCATAGCATAATGTTAAAGTTAGGATTACATTAAATCATAATAGTCAAAATTTGAAATAACATAATCCTATTACATCATAAAGATCTAACAGCTACATCTTCAGAGACGATGGAAATGAGCATCCACCGATACACTGAGGTCATAGAGGTTAACTGTCAGATTCACACAAACTGTTAGTCATGATGAATTCCTGAAAAAGCATACTTAAAATAGTCAAGATAAAGTTGGTGAGTTCACAGGTTTATCATAAACAAATATTATTGATGCATCAGTTACAACCAAACCTTACTTAATAAACAGATCATTCATAACTATCATAACATAATTCATAAATCAGATAATATAGCATCACAACACTCATCCTGTTGGTGCAGGAAATATTTTCCTAAGTAGCGCTACCAATATTATCTAACGGTTCCACATCCGAATTAATGGTTGTAACACAAATGACAGTATATCTCAAAATTTGCATCAATCATAAAAATCAATAGTATGCTTTTCTCCCAAAAGTTTATAAAAATAAAATGGGGCTATGAATCTCACCTCTTACTCCAAATGATAACCTATAAACAAAAATATTTATAGTTTAGAAAAATGTCTTTTATTTAACATTTCTAGCACCTCAAACTATAAAATTTATTTCAGAACTTATATTAAGGCACATACCATGAAATTTTTACAGTAAGTGGATCCTAATATTAGACATAATTTAGTAAAATTTCATTTCACTATTATTTTTAGTTTAGTTTCTATAATTTTTACATTATTTAAATAATTTATCAGAAATACCTTCAGGCCTCTAAAAATTCTCAGATTTGGTCAGAATACTTGTTATAATTTTTATAGTTTTCCCAAAATTTCCTTACATCCCAAATCATAGCAGAGTCAATTTTCACGATTTTTATCATTTTACCAATATTCAGTAAAAATATCAGAATATGTCCAAATATTCTTATTTTTATACAGACTGTTCTATTCTAATTTTCATATTTTCTGTAAATTTCTCATAATATATTTCATAGCTTAAGTATTTTTCCTGATTTTTAGTTAGCAGAACATTTAAAAATTAATAACTTGAACATATCTTTGAGTTAGGCCACGAAACTTTTTCAGTAAGTCTTATAAATTGTAATAATCAATATATAATTTTTCCACACATTAGCCAGGTTCGGTTCTTCTAGTATGAATTTTTATTTTAAATACTTAGATAATTTATATAAATTATTTTACTTATAAAAATGGCATTAAAATTTACAGAACTATATTTCTTAATATTCTAAACAGATTTTCAATGTTTGTTCCCATAATCATAGTGATTAACATAATAAACTGAATTTAACAAGTTGTACCTAGGTTTTTAACCCTTTTGTTGATAATTTTCTTTATAAATTTTAATTATCAATATTCACTTTATTTATTTCAGATTCTTAAAATTTCCTTACTATCTTAAAATAAGTTTGATAGGTTTATAAAATTCATGAAAATCTTGAATGTTAAGTCAAAAGGGTTAATCATATGTGTTTATTTAAACACATGTATAACTTTTGTAATCTTAACTAGTTATGGTTTAGAGATTAGAACCTTGATTTTGACAGAGGGAGAAGATGAAAAGAAGATGTTGGTAGCTTCTTTCTTCCTTGATGAATTGATTGGAATGATCTTGAGCTTCAAAACCTTGTTCTCCTTGCAACCGAGAACTTTAGAGAGAAAGAGTGGTAGTATAGAGGTGATCGTGGGTGGAGATGATGATGGTTGAAGAGATGGTGACCGGGAGAATTGAGATGGTATGGTGTAAAGGTGATGGTGATCTTCGGGTATGGGATGTCCGAGAGTTTTTGAGGGAGTATGGGGTGGTGGTGTGCGATTTGTGAAGTGACCGAGAGATGGTCTTATGAGGTCTCGGCTGTAGCAATTAATGCTACTAATCATGAGGTCTCTATTAGCTTAGATGAGTAAGCTAGGTATAGGGTCACTAAGTGTCAAGTTCTTAGTGTGTTTGTGCTAGGTGGCGGTCAAAGGGAAAGGTTGGGTGTCTTGGCCGATTGAGGTGTTAATCACCTCCTAATTCGGTTGGTTTAATCCTTGATGAGCCGAGGCTTAGTCTTAAAGGTTGCTTAAGCTTAATGTTTGGGTGGATAAGGTTTGCTTAATTTTGTAAGCTTCTTTAATATTAACTTATATTGTGGTGTTTGGTTGGGTTGTGTTTTTGTATCATTTGGTGTTTGTTTGGTGTTTTATGGTTGAGTTTCTTTGATGTTAACTTGTATTGTGGTATTTGGTTGGATGGTATTTGGTTTACTTAGTATTTGATTTGATGCATGTTTGGTGCTAAAGGGTTGAGATTCTTGATCATGTAATGTTTGATAACAAAAACTTATACATACAAATACATACATACGTAAAAGGTTGTGCATGCATGCAAGCATGCATACGTACAACATATATATATTCACATAAACACATATAAGTTATAAAAGGTTACTTAAATTCAAAACAATATATGATGGTTTAGTAAAATGTTAGCGTATGAAATCCTATATTTCTAGGGTTGTTACAGAGTTACAAGTACGTTTAGCAAAACAACCAATGTAAACATCATTTAATCTTTTATTTGACAAACAATAACTATCTAATTGTTGTCATCTTGATCGTATTCATCACCATCAGGGTTTGATTCCGTCTTTGAAATTCATTCATTCGTTCTTATATTTCACGCATGTATTCCCTAAATGCATTCACGTCCCGATGTGATGATAATTCTCCTCATGGTTCATAACATGAGATGCTTATAATAATTGTTATAAAATGAGAAAAACCATAATGTCCAATCATAAGTTATATAAGATAGTAGTTCTAAGTTTCAATAAACCAACAATGCAAGTAATAATATCCAACGTCTAATTTATAAATATGTGTTTGGGTGATGTAACTCGATAAAATCCAGCTTTAAACTAAACAATATACTAAATCAACAAGATACTAGCATCATATTAAACTAAAATAAATTAATGTACTAACAAAATATGAACACATAATAATAATAATATATTTAATGTATAATAGATGTAAAAGTTTTAAACTTACCTCATCTTTCTTTTCTCTAGAGTTGATCCAACCAAGCCCTTCCATATAATGTATACTCATTCACGTTTGTTGTTACTTTAAATATTAAAAATATAATATTTATAAGATGACATATACATATATATAAACATGACATACATACATGAACACACATATTAACATTGGCATAAATATAAATGCAAGTTATGAACAAAATGAAATCCTAAAATATTTTCTTAGTTACGAATACACATGCACATACACATACACACGCATACGCATACACATACGCACATGGACACACACATAAACATGACATAAATATTAATACAAGTTGTAAACCACCAATAAAATCCTAAAACATTTTTTAAAGAACAAATAAGATCCTATAACTTGTTTAAAATACAATTCATCGTATGTTCATGAATTAGGTTCTAATTAAGTAACAATAATCCTAAAACATGTTATAAACCATAGATCATCATTTCATTCTACCAACTCAAACCAATAACCAAATCAAACAATTTATATAATTCTAACATAAATCATCTATAATAAATTAATTTAATATTTAACTAATTAACAAAAGGTAACATACATACCTTAAACTTTTAACAACAAGGATAACCTATCACATGAATTAAATTTCATCACATGTTAATCATATGGTTATAAATTAAACAAATAAACAAATAACAATAATATATTTCATCACAGATTGTACATACATGCATAAATAGTTTATAACACATCATTTTATGGTGTAGGTTCAAGTTTGGAAGAACAAACTATTTTGTATTTGTAGGCTTAATATCGCTTGTCCAATCGTGCTTTACTAAAATGACTATAACTTGAGCTAGAAGGCTCCGGTTTGGGTCGTCGTTCAAGCCCGAAAACATCTTATTCTATCATTATTTTAAATTTTTATGTTATTTTTTTTGGACTTTGTTTATGGCCTATTTTTTTGCCCTTTTACATTTTGAGCCACATTCGAATTTTGCCTTACATTCTATATTCATGTAAACCTTTCAGAGATTAGTAGTTTTTTGAAGGATATGAAAATTATTTTTTCTCCATATTACAAGTGTGTGTTAGTATGTGAAATTTCGTATTATGAGTATTCCTTGTGAATCAACGCTACAAGAATTGTTTCTGATATATTTTGTGAATCAATAGATCCAATTATTTATCTTGTTTTTGGCCTACATGATTCTGCCAAATCAAAATAGGAACAAAATCAAACCGAAAATCAAATCCATTAACGTATTTAACAGATCATCATACTAAACAAGAAAAAAATGAAACTATTCAAAATTTTAACTAACTAATGAAATAGGTAATATACAACTTAAAATCTTTACAAAAACGATGATAACGAGATGTGGTCGGTCATGATGTTTGTGAGATAATGATAGAGTATCCTAGAGAGACATGAATGGTGGTGGTTGTGGTAGGAGTGGCGGCGGTGGTAGCAGGAACAGTGGTAGTGATACGATCTAGAGATACTGCATTCTTAGTGCTCTTTCTTTTAGGGGTTGACATGATTAAGTGGTGGGGGCGACGAAAATGGTGGTGGTAGTAGACACGATGATGGTAGTGGCCCTTAACGATGATGGGGTGCGATGGGAGGGTATTGGGTGTGATGGAAGTGGTAGTGGTGGCTAGGAATGGTGGTAGTGGCTAGAAATGGTGGTGGTGGTCAGATTTTGGTTGTTTTCACCGAAGTAGAGTCTGGTTGTAGGTCGGATTTAGGTTTTGAAAATCGAAATTAATAAGGTTGTAACCCCTAGTTAAAAGGTACCTACAATTTGGACGACATGCCATAGGGTTTTTATAATTTTTAATTTTATACCAAGTTAATAGCGGGATAATTGCGGAGGCAGGTGAAACATCTATGGTGATGTCATAGGGTCTTTTCACGCGCTTTGCTGTAGGGAACTCCTTAGCTCACTCTTTCATATTGATTCGTTAAGCTTTCTCATTAGTTGTGTTGCGCTACGTCATAACCATATCATAACAACTTACACCCAAAAATGATGCTGCGACTTCATCCTTTGTTGTGCAGCTCTCCTTTGTGATTGTAGCAATTGGTAACTATAAACGCTAATGTCTAAAGGGAAAAATGTTTTATGGTTATTACGAATTACACTTGATAAATTTACGTGTATGGTAATGTTCCAAGAACTTTGTGTTCAGGATATGATAGAAAAGAACCAGTCAGGTAAGTTTTATTTATGCATCTTGAACAGGGGTCGTATTACCAACTTCGTTTAGCGCCAACTTTAATTAATATGATACATGCTAAACTTATGTGTGTTAGGCACAAAACTATCTATAGCTATTATACCTTATATAAAAGGGAACTTTGAAGAAATGAGTTATATAAAAAGGAATTTGAAGTAATGAGTTAATGCGTTGTAGAATTACCGTATGAATTTTCTTTATGTGATCCATCATCTCACAATGATATGAGACTCCTTTCTGCAACTTGGTTCAGCGTCGTCGTTAAGGGTAGTATGTTTATTAATATGTGTTTCAACCTCTTAATTGTTGAATAAGTAGTTAAATTTCTTTCGGTCTTCACACAAAACGTACACATATTTTACATAGTATGAACATGCCTTTGTATTAAATTTGCCAAGTGTTCAACTACAGAGTTTACATACGTCTTTGTAGCATATGTGAAGCAAAGCTATAAGATCCTATGATGGAATATATTTTTTTATTAACATTATTTAATATCAAAATGTAAAATGACTTTTGGATGGATACCTTGATACTTAGACAACTTAAGCAATGCCACAATGAGTATGACAGGTTCAGATCCTCGTGTAATACCTTCTTGATCAAACCCATTTGCTAGTTCCCCCCATAAAGCAAGTTTAGTGATTTTGCCACTGAAACTTAAGAGAGAGATCAATATACTAAATCTCTGCACTTGTTGCTCTTGGGTTATAACTAAACTTGTTTTTTAAATGAATTTTATATACTTTTTTGTTCAAACTTATTTAGAGTCCTGGCATATCATAAGTTGTTCTTCAAATTGTAACAATTATTACGCCTCGGATCCATGTGTATGAGTTTTCGTTCGTGTCATCAAACTAGTTTAACTTTGGCTCAATTTGTATGATAAATTAGAATATGTTAATATATATGAGTGTCATATCAATACTTATTGTATCTTGAATATCGTTTAATGAGTATGTACTTCTTATAATATTTGCCTGGACACATTAAAATCACCAACATTGCTCACCTCCTTGATTTAAAATGAAAAACACCTAAAATACATAAAAATGTTGTAATTATTAAACTAGAAACATAAAAATATTATGAATATTTAATTTTCATCTTACTATATTTGACAAATCAAATACTTGAATATTTGAATACTAAGAAAAATCATGTTAGCATGGCCAGTGCCATTATTATTATTATTTGTGGTCTTTCATATTTTTTATTAATAAATCTTAATTTCTATTTGATAAAGAAACTAAAGTTTTAAATTTTAAACTAGACAGATTTATATTTTGCCCCTAAAAAGTGAAGTTTAATGTTTTAACACCATTATATTATAAATTTTGAAAAATAGCTAAAAATAATGTTTATTTAAAGTGGTTAAAGTAAAATAATCCAAAATCTCATAAAAATAGATTGAGATCTTAAGTTCAAGTCATACATTTGACAAAAATAATGGAGGGTTCTAGGTGGGTAGATAGGTTTATCACCTAATGTGAGTTTCCTCATGTGGAACCTAGCAGGTTTCATACTTGAGTAATAAAAATGATCGGATGATCTGTGACACATTAGTAATCCAATTAATCTTTCAAAAATAAAGTAAAATCTTTTTTTTTGGAACGGTAAATTCTTGAAATCTAATATGAAATCTTGGAATTAATGCTAAAATCCCTAAAATCTATGAATACCTAATCTTAGGATCCAATATAACGTATCTTCTACCTAGTTCTAGTTTTAAGGTTTCACATCCAAATGTATAAATATCTACTCATTTATCTTCCTATCTCTCTTCAAAATCGATCCATCTATAAATGAAATGAGGAAAGTTTTCCATTCTTAGTTTTCCTGTTGTTGGACCTCTAGAACCACAAAGGACATTGGTTGGATGAAAGCACACCCGACCACTAGACAAAGAAAGGTTATTTGTTTCAAAACTCAGCCAAATAGTATATAATTACAATAGCCAGTGAAGTGATTCGTGGCTTATGATTGGACGATGTTGCCATCTTAAGTTATAGTATAACTTGTTTTCTTATAAACATTATAGCTAGTAAAATTAAACACAAGAAGTTAGTTTTTTGAGTTTTAAACTAGAAAATAAAACCGGAACATTTTATCTTCAAATTAACTTATCATTATAAATTTAATAACCGAGTTAGTTTTTTAATCTGGACATGATTGCTAAATATTCTGATAAGTAGATAATCTTTAAATAATATTGGTTAAATATATCCCTAAAATATATCCCTGGATTTACGATCTCCTACATTTTAGGATTTGGATGAAAATTATCTAGTACTTGTATCTTATATATATGTGGCTTCCACGCTTCACATCCAAGTATACATATAAATCTCTACCAAGTAATCACTTCCTTATTTTCTCTAATCAATTATTATCATTCATCAGTGGGGAGAATGAGCACCAACACGAAGGAAGAAATAGGAAGGGCGAAGATCGCCGAGTTTTTGTGGGTAATGGGTTTTCATGATGATGATCCTGTTGCTACCACCAAGATCATGCGTCAAAGACTGCGCAAGATCGAAGAAAACCGCAAGAAACGTTTGACGACTAAGAAGATCACTTTCAAATGTGGGAGAAAGAAATTTGTCAAGGTTCCTCTCCAAACCCCAGTTTCTGAAATCAAAGTGGCTCGTGATGTTGATAATATGGAAATAGATCAAAGTTCTGAAGAGAGCAGACCCATGAATATGATAAACAAGAACAGTGATGATAATTTGGAAAAACCTTCTAATATGATCAATGTCAGCACAAACAACAGTGATGCGATCGAGATAAGGGATTTTATAAGGAGTATTGGTGGGTCGGAGGCTGAGTTGGTGATTCAAAAGACGCTCACAATATCAGATTGCGACAAAAATCAAGGCAGGCTGTTGATACCAGTGTTGCAAGTAAAGAATCATGGTTTCTTGACCACAAATGAGAAGAACCGACTGGGGAAGAGAAAGTCCATAAGCGTGGAGGTGTTTGATCCGCAAAGGCGTAAGTTAACGTTGAATCTCGGGCAGTGGAAGATGAAAAACGAAAACTATGTGCTCAAAACCAATTGGAACAAACTCGTACAAACAAATGGGTTGAAAGATGATATGATCATCCAGGTTTTGTGTTTTCGTATTGACGAGAAACTTTGTTTCGCAATTGTTCGTGTTTGATTCCCAAAAAAGTATTAGAACACAACTGAATGTATTGATCGTTTAGAACATGAATTAACTAGCAAGATATGTAGCATGATTCTTTAATTAGTTCACCTTGTTATTATTTTCAGATATATATAATTGTGAGGGTAATCATATTAGTTTTAATATTTGTTTTTTGTTAATTAAATGGTATTTTGTAATCATCAATGATTCTTCTAGTTCAATATTTCATTCGCTACCATTTAATTTGCTTTTATGGTATATGAATATGTAGACACAAATTACGAATAATTCTAGCTAGGCTCATGTTCGGAGTTGTGAGTAAATGAAATAAATTTTGAAAACTTTACATGAATAAGTCACAAACAACATTAAAGAATCCCTTCAATTCCCTCTAAAACATATACTTTTACTTAACCATTTTATATCTTCCTTGTAGTTATACGGATTAAAAATAAATAAATCTGTTAGTGGTATTATTCAGATAATCTATGAAATCGCTTCCCTTTTCACAAGATCAAATAAGCATTCACACTTTCGATTGTAAAACCGAATAACACACAAACTTATATTGATTCAATTGTTTAAGAATTCAACATCAAAGAACGACCTGGACAATGTATGACTCGATTATATACAAGGACTAAAGTACAATTTCTGTTAACTACCAATATTAATCAATCCAAATTCACAATATTTTATCAAGGTTAACTACCAATTAATCATTTCTTAACTGCTAAATAAGGTTTAATAGACCACTGCAAGAAGAATGATGAAAGTTATCAAAAATTTAATACAGATAACTTCCGTAGCAAGAAGGACCACTCATAGAATACATCAAAATTTCCCTAAAAAAATAAAACATAATATTTTCAGCAAGAAAATATCGTCAGTATTACATTATTAAGCATAAGAATAAGATTTCAGATAAGATTTCGGACAAGACTTTTCAGTATTTGTCGACGAGTCCTCATTGTGAAAAAAAATTACATTTAGGAACCTTGGTAACGTCTTGCTAATTTATAATAGTTAATAATATCATGCCAAGGCTTTTAGAAAAGATCCCTGCTAGGTTTTAAAAAAAGGTTTCATGAGGTTATAGCCATTGGAATCCATCGACAATAGTGTTTATAAACATCAACTGAACCTTCTTATTTCAAAATATTCAATTGGTTTTTTAAACATACAAGTCTTGTGATATATATTATGCATTAAAAATCCTTACATACTCTGCGTAAACTATCTTTTGTTTAGTTAGAAGCGGTTGTTTTGGAAGTTGAAAATGGCAAATATGACAGGGAATTTGCTATCTTAACTAACATGATGTTAGCGGGTCAAATGAAATTGGCAGTCTTGGAATTTAAGTTCTACTTGTTAGCAAACATCCAAATGTAGATCTGCATGCAGTCCTTTTCAACAAGCTCGTAGATTGAAATAGAACTAGAAATCGATGAAACAAGCTAGTGGGATTCATCAACTACTAAGATGTGAACTAGTCCCGTAGGAGTTAGGACCCATACGTACCTAAAGGTTGCATTAGGTGTGATAATTTTCTCATGTGCACACATTTCAATAATCAAAAGATATGCTAACAGAAGGTGAGGAATACCTTGAAACCTTAATAACGCTAACAAACCTTTAATAAAATTTGACAAACAAATAAAAGAACTTAATTAATTGAAGATAAATATGAAGATATATTATTTAAGGATGAAGCGTTTTATGTAACTATGCTTCTAATGACTACAACTTAATTAATTGAAGATTTTGATGATAACTGGGATATACATTTACCTTTGATAAAAATTTTATATAATAATAATTATCATGCCAATATTGGAGCAGCTCCATTTGAAGCTCTATACAGAAGGAAGTGTAGGTCACTTTTGTGTTGGAATGAAGTAGGAGATAGATAGTTTACAGACCCAGAACTTATACAAGAAACATCCGATAAGATTTCTGAAATTAAGAATAGATTAAAAGAAACACGTGATAGAATAAAGAGTTATGCTGATAAAAGAAGAAAGCCTTTGGAATTTCAAATAGGAGTTAAAGTGTACTTAAAGGTATCACCCTCTAAGGGAATTTTTCGATTCAGGAAAAGAAATAAGTTAGAACCTAGGTATGTTGGTCCTTTTAAGATAATAGATAGGATTGGTCATGTAACTTATAAGCTAGATTTACCTCAGGAATTAAGTGAGATGTCTAATAGATGAGATATTGAAGATACTAATACAGGAAAATCAAAATAGATAAGAGACTTTATTTTATGGAAGAACTAGTAGCCATTATGGATAGAGATGTAAAAAGTTTAAGAAAAAGTAAAATCCCAATGGTAAAGGTCAAATAGAATTTAAAAAGAGAATCTGAATTTACATAGAAAATGAAGGATGAAATTCAAAGAAGATATCCTCATCTATTTAAGGTTAAACTGAATGAAAAGAACAACTACAAATATAACCCTCCATAACCCTTGAAAATACCTACCAATGAATTTCAGGACGAAATTCTTTTTACGGGGGGAGAATGTGACAACCCTAGGTCAAGGTTAGGTAAATTAACGTTATTAATTACTCTAAATAGACAATGTTGACCTATATACTTATACCTTATTAAAATTACTAAGTCGATCTTATGTGTTTACTTTATATAAGAATTTTATATATTAAAACACATCATTTTACGGAGAGGTTCAAGTTTGGAAGAACAAACTATTTTGTATTTGTAGGCTAATATCGCTTGTCCAATCGTGCTTCACTAAAATGACTATAACTTGAGCTAGAAGGCTCTGGTTTGGGTCGTCGTTCAAGCCCGAAACATCTTATTCTATCTATTTATAGTGACGTTGTAGATATTATTTTAATAAAAAATTATACTCTATGGCGACCATAGGGTCTAGTGTTTCAATTTTCAAATTCTAAGTTTTTTTTACGTATTTCAGGTTTTTTTTTCCAATATTGTAAGTTTCGGGAACATATTTATATACTAAAACGAACACATATGAATACCCAAAAGAAAGTCAATTTACGATTCGAGTTACAAGTACGTTTAGCAAAACAACCACTGTAAACATCATTTAATCTTTTATTTGACAAACAAATTAACTATCTAATTGTCGTCATCGTGATCGTATTCGTCACCATCAGGGTTTGATTCCGTCTTTGAAATTCAATCATTCATTCTTATATTTCACGCATGTATTCCCTAAATGCATTCACGTCCCGATGTGATGATAATCCTCCTCATGGTTCATAACAAGAGATGCTTAAAATAATTGTTGTAAAATGAGAAAAACCATAATGTCCAATCATAAGTTATATAAGATAGTAATTCTAAGTTCAATAAACCAACAATACAAGTAATAATATCCAACTTCTAATTTATAAATATGTGTTTGGGTGATGTAACTCGATAAAATCCAGCTTTAAACTAAACAATATACTAAATCAACAAGGTACTAGCATCATATTAAACTAAAATAAATTAATGTACTAACAAAATATGAACACATAATAATAACATATTTAATCTATAATGGATGTAAAAGTTTTAAACTTACCTCATCTTTCTTTTCTCTAGAGTTGATCCAACCAAGCCCTTCCATATAATGTATCCTCATTCACATTTGTTGTTACTTTAAATATTAGAAAAATAATATTTATAAGATGACATATACATATACATAAACATGACATACATACATGAACACACATATTAACATTGGCATAAATATAAATGCAAGTTATGAACAAAATGAAATCCTAAAATATTTTCTTAGTTACGAATACACATGCACATACACATACACACGCATACGCACACGCATACGCACATGGACACACACATAAACATGACATAAATATTAATACAAGTTGTAAACCACCAATAAAATCCTAAAACATTTTTTAAAGAACAAATAAGATCCTATAACTTGTTTAAAATACAATTCATCGTATGTTCATGATTTAGGTTCTAATTAAGTAACAATAATCCTGAAACATGTTATAAACCATTGATCATCATTTCATTCTACCAACTCAAACCAATAACCAGATCAAACAATTTATATAATTCTAACATAAATCATCTATAATAAATTAATTTAATATTTAACTAATTAACAAAAGGTAACATACATACCTTAAACTTTTAACAAGGATAATCTATCACATGAATTAAATTTCATCACATCTTAATCATATGGTTATAAATTAAACAAATAAACAAATAACAATAATATATTTCATCACAGATTGTACATACATGCATAAAAAATTTAAAACACATCATTTTATGGTGTAGGTTCAAGTTTGGAAGAACAAACTATTTTGTATTTGTAGGCTTAATATCGCTTGTCCAATCGTGCCTCACTAAAATGACTATAACTTGAGCTAGAAGGCTCCGGTTTGGGTCGTCGTTCAAGCCCGAAAACATATTATTCTATCATTATTTTAAATTTTTATGTTATTATTTTTTTTGGACTTTGTTTATGGCCTAGTTTTTTGCCCTTTTACGTTTTGAGCCACATTCGAATTTTGCCTTGCATTTTATATTCATGTAAACCTTTCGGAGATTAGTAGTTTTTTGAAGAATAGGAAAATTATTTTTTCTCCATATTACAAGTGTGTGTTAGTATGTGAAATTTCGTATTATGAGTATTCCTTGTGAGTCAACGCTACAAGAATTGTTTCTGATATATTTTGTGAATCAATAGATCCAATTATTTATCTTGTTTTTGGCTAACATGATTCTGCCAAATCAAAATAGGAACAAAATCAAACCGAAAATCAAGTCCATTAACGTATTTAAGAGATCATTATACTCTACAAGAAAAAAATAAAACTATTTAAAATTTTAACTAACTAATGAAATAGGTAATATACAACTTAAAATCTTTACAAAAACGATGATAACGAGATGTGGTCGGTCATGATGTTTGTGAGATAATGATAGAGTATCCTAGAGAGACATGAATGGTGGTGGTTGTGGTAGGAGTGGCGGCGGTTGTAGCAGGAACGGTGGTAGTGATACGATCTAGAGATATTGCATTCTTAGTGCTCTTTCTTTTAGGGGTTGACATGATTAAGTGGTGGGGGAGACGAAAATGGTGGTGGTAGTAGACACGATGATGGTAGTGGCCCTAAACGATGATGGGGTGCGATGGGAGGGTATTGGGTGTGATGGAAGTGGTAGTGGTGGCTAGGAATGGTGGTAGTGGCTAGAAATGGTGGTGGTGGTCAGATTTTGGTTGTTTTCACCAAAATAGAGTTTGGTTGTGGGTCGAATTTAGGTTTCGCAAATCGAAATTAATAAGGTTGTAACCCCTAGTTAAAAGGTACCTACAATTTGGACGACATGCCATAGGGTTTTTATAATTTTTAATTTTATACCAAGTTAATAGAGGGATAATTGCGGAGGCAGGTGAAACATCTATGGTAATGTCAAAGGGTCTTTTCACGCGCATTGCTGTAGGGAACTCCTTAGCTCACTCTTTCATATTGATTCGTTAAGCTTTCTCATTAGTTGTGTTGCGCTACGTCATAACCATATCATAACAACTTACACCCAAAAATGATGTTGCGACTTCATCCTTTGTTGTGCAGCTCTCCTCTGTGATTGTAGCAATTGGTAACTATAAACGCTAATGTCTAAAGGGAAAAATGTTTTATGGTTATTACGAATTACACATGATAAATTTACGTGTATGGTAATGTTTCAAGAACTTTGTGTTCAGGAGATGATAGAAAAGAACCAGTCAGGTAAGTTTTATTTATGCATCTTGAACAGGGGTTGTATTACCAACTTCGTTTAGCGCCAACTTTAATTAATATGATACATGCTAAACTTATGTGTGTTAGGCACAAAACTATCTATAGCTATTATACCTTATATAAAAGGGAACTTTGAAGTAATGAGTTATATAAAAAGGAATTTGAAGTAATGAGTTAATGTGTTGTAGACCGTATGAATTTTCTTTATGTGATCCATCATCTCACAATGATATGAGACTCCTTTCTGCAACTTGGTTCAGCGTCGGCGTTAAGGGTAGTATGTTTATTAATATGTGTTTCAACCTCTTAATTGTTGAATAAGTAGTTAAATTTCTTTCGGTCTTAACACAAAACGTACACATATTTTCGTAGTATGAACATGCCTTTGTATTAAATTTGCCAAGTGTTCAACTACATAGTTTACCTACGTCTTTGTAGCATATGTGAAGCAAAGCTATAAGATCCTATAATGGAATATATTTTTTTTATTAACATTATTTAATATCAAAATGTAAAATGACTTTTGGATGGATACCTTGATACTTAGACAACTTAAGCAATGCCACAATGAGTATGACAGGTTCAGATCCTCGTGTAATACCTTCTTGATCAAACCCATTTGCTAGTTCCCCCCATAAAGCAAGTTTAGTGATTTTGCCACTGAAACTTAAGAGAGAGATCAATATACTAAACCTCTACACTTGTTGCTCTTGGGTTATAACTAAACTTGTTTTTTAAATGAATTTTATATACTTTTTTGTTCCAACTTATTTAGAGTCCTGGCATATCATAAGTTGTTCTTCAAATTGTAACAATTATTACGCCTCGGATCCATGTGTATGAGTTTTCTTTCGGATCATCAAACTAGTTTAACTTTTGCTCAATTTGTATGATAAATTAGAATATGTTCCTATATATGAGTGTCATATCAATACTTATTGTATCTTGAATATCGTTTAATGAGTATGTACTTCTCATATTATTTGCCTGGACACACTAAAATCACCAACATTGCTCACCTCCTTGATTTAAAATGAAAACACCTAAAATACATAAAAATGTTGTAATTATTAAACTAGAAACATAAAAATCTTATGAATATTTAATTTTCATCTTACTATATTTGACATATCAAATACTTGAATATTTGAATACTAAGAAAAATCATGTTAGCATGGTCAGTGCCATTATTATTATTTTTTGTTGTCTTTCATATTTTTTATTAATAAATCTTAATTTCTATTTGATAAAGAAACTAAAGTTTTAAATTTTAAACTAGACAGATTTATATTTTGCCCCTAAAAAGTGAAGTTTAATGTTTTAACACCATTATATTATAAATTTTGAAAAATAGCTAAAAATAATGTTTATCTAAAGTGGTTAAAGTAAAATAATCCGAAATCTCATAGAAATAGATTGAGATCTTGAGTTCAAGTTATACATTTGACAAAACTAATGGAGGGTTCTAGGTGGGTAGATAGGTTTATACCTAATGTGAGTTTTCACATGTGGAACCTAACAGGTTTCATACTTGAGTAATAAAAATGATCGGATCATCTGTGACACATTAGTAATCCAATTAATCTTTCAAAAATAAAGTAAAATCTTTTTTTTTGGAACAGTAAATTCTTTAAATCTAATATGAAATCTTGGAATTAATGCTAAAATCCCTAAAATCTATGAATACCTAATCTTAGGATCCAATATAACGTATCTTCTACCTAGTTCTAGTTTTAAGTTTTCACATCCAAATGTATAAATATCTACTCATTTATCTTCCTATCTCTCTTCAAAATAGTATAACTTGTTTTCTTATAAACATTATAGCTAGTAAAATTAATCACAAGAAGTTAGTTTTTTGAGTTTTAAACTAGAAAATAAAACCGGAACATTTTATCTTCAAATTAACTTATCATTATAAATTTAATAACCGAGTTAGTTTTTTAATCTGGACATGATTGCTAAATATTCTGATAAGTAGATAATCTTTAAATAATATTGGTTAAATATATCCCTAAAATATATCCCTGGATTTACGATCTCCTACATTTTAGGATTTGGATGAAAATTATCTAGTACTTGTATCTTATATATATGTGGCTTCCACGCTTCACATCCAAGTATACATATAAATCTCTACCAAGTAATCACTTCCTTATTTTCTCTAATCAATTATTATCATTCATCAGTGGGGAGAATGAGCACCAACACGAAGGAAGAAATAGGAAGGGCGAAGATCGCCGAGTTTTTGTGGGTAATGGGTTTTCGTGATGATGATCCTGTTGCTACCACCAAGATCATGCGTCAAAGACTGCGCAAGATCGAAGAAAACCGCAAGAAACGTTTGACGATTAAGAAGATCACTTTCAAATGTGGGGGAAAGAAATTTGTCAAGGTTCCCCTCCAAACCCCAGTTTCTGAAATCAAAGTGGCTCGTGATGTTAATAATATGGAAATAGATCAAAGTTCTGAAGAGAGCAGACCCATGAAGATTATAAACAAGAACAGTGTTAATGAAGATGGTACTATGGAGTTAAACTCTAGTGATGATAATTTGGAAAAACCTTCTAATATGATCAATGTCGGCACAAACAACAGTGATGCGATCGAGATAAGGGATTTTATAAGGAGTATTGGTGGGTCGGAGGCTGAGTTGGTGATTCAAAAGACGCTCACAATATCAGATTGCGACAAAAATCAAGGCAGGCTGTTAATACCAGTGTTGCAAGTAAAGAATCATGGTTTCTTGACCACAAATGAGAAGAACCGACTGGGGAAGAGAAAGTCCATAAGCGTGGAGGTGTTTGATCCGCAAAGGCGTAAGTTAACGTTGAATCTCGGGCAGTGGAAGATGAAAAACGAAAACTATGTGCTCAAAACCAATTGGAACAAACTCGTACAAACAAATGGGTTGAAAGATGATATGATCATCCAGGTTTTGTGTTTTCGTATTGACGAGAAACTTTGTTTTGCAATTGTTCGTGTTTGATTCCCAAAAAAGTATTAGAACACAACTGAATGTATTGATCGTTTAGAACATGAATTAACTAGCAAGATATGTAGCATGATTCTTTAATTAGTTCACCTTGATATTATTTTCAGATATATATAATTGTGAGGGTAATCATATTAGTTTTAATATTTGTTTTTTGTTAATTAAATGGTATTTTGTAATCATCAATGATTCTTCTAGTTCAATATTTCATTCGCTACCATTTAATTTGCTTTTATGGTATATGAATATGTAGACACAAATTACGAATAATTCTAGCTAGGCTCATGTTCGGACTTATGACTTAATGATAAAACTCTTGACAAGTTTAAATGAGAGTAAGTCAATATTGTAATACTCACAAACAACATTCGGGAGACCCTTCCCTCTGAAACATATACTTTTTCTTAACAATTTTTTTTTTTAAAATTCCATTTAGTTATACGGATTAAAATATTGAAACCGGTTAGTGGTATTATTACTAGAATCTATAAAATCGTTTCTCCTTTCGCAAGATCAAATAAGCATTCACACAAACGGATGTTAATTCACAATTCAGCCTGAAACAAAGACCTTGACAACGCGCGCATGACTCGATTATAAGCACTAAAGTGACGATCGCTGTTTTAGTTGTGACATATCCAATTAATTAAAATTTGAAACATTTTATTGCCACTAGTTACCAATCAATATAGCCTATTGATTACGATATGGTATGATTGTTGTCGCCATATGCTATGACGAAGATATGTCGTTGTCATATCATCGCCATAGTCTATGGCAATATTGCCATAATCCCATTTGGTATGGACTTGTTGCTATAGCCCATTTTTTGTGTTTTCGTCAAAATCATAGTCGCCACAAAGTTCTATCCTGACGACATGTCATTGCTACAGAGTTGTCGGCAAAGTATTTTCGTGTTATATTTTTGTGACAACCCTAGGTCAAGGTTAGGTAAATTAACGTTATTAATTACTCTAAATAGACAATGTGGACCTATATACTTATACCTTATTAATATTATTAAGTCGATCTTATGTGATAACTTTATATAAGAATTTTATATGTTTTTTGCATGAAAGTTTGCGTGTGCACAGAATTCTTATATGTAATTTTATAATTCTTTTTATCTATCAAATTGTAAGATTATTTGATTAGTTACTTGAATGATAAATATCTCATATAAAAAGAATTAATATCAAAACTTAATTAAACATTAAACACCTAAACACTAACTAAAACACAGCCATGATAAGCTTAGAGAAACTATTTTGGGAGAAGCACATAAGTCAAGGTATTCAGTACATCCAGGAAATAATAAGATGTACAAAGATTTGAGAAACTAATATTGGTGGCCAGGTATGAAGAAATCTATTGCAAATATTATAGAAAAATATGATATGTGCATAAGAATTAAGACTGAATATAAGAAACCCTCAAGATGTTTGCAACAACCAGAAATTCTTGAGTGGAAGTGGGATCAGATCACAATGGATTTTGTAATTTTTTTTCCTAGAACCTCAAGTGGATATGAAACAATATGGGTTATAGTTAACAGACTAAGTCAGTTCATTTCTTACAAATAAGAGAAGATTATAAGATAGAAAGATTAGCAATAATCTATATTAAAGAAATTGTGTCCAGACATGGTATACATATTTAAATAATATCTTATAGAAATAGTAGGTTTACTTCGAGATTCCGGCAAACCTTGCAGAAAGCATCAGGAACTCAAGTAAACATGAGTTCAACATATCATCCACAGACAGATTGACAAAGTAAGAAAACAATTCAGATATTGGAAGATATGTTGCGAGCCTATGCATTAGATTTTGGTGATAACTGGGATATACATTTACCTTTGATAAAATGTTTATATAATAATAGTTATCATGCCAATATTGGAGCAGCTCCATTTGAAGCTCTACCCAGAAGAAAATATAGGTCACCTTTGTGTTGGAATGAAGTAGGAGATAGATACTTTACAGACTCAGAACTTATACAAGAAACATCCGATAAGATTTTTGAAATTAAGAATAGATTAAAAGAAACACGTCATAGACAAAAGACTTATGCTGATAAAAGAAGAAAGCCTTTGGAATTTCAAATAGGAGTTAAAGTGTACTTAAAGGTATCGCCCTCTAAGGGTATTATTCGATTCGGGAAAAGAAATAAGTTAAAACCTAGGTATGTTGGTCCTTTTAAGATAATAGATAGGATTGGTCTTATAACTTATAAGCTAGATTTACCTCAAGAATTAAGTGAGATGTCTAATAGATGAGATATTGAAGATACTAATACAGAAAAATCAAAATAGATAAGAGACTTTATTTTATGGAAGAACCAATTATAGCCATTATGGATAGAGATGTAAAAAGTTTAAGAAAAAGTAAAATCCCAATGGTAAAGGTCAAATAGAATTCATAAAGAGGACCTGAATTTACATGGAAAATGGAGGATGAAATTCAAAAAAGATATCCTCATCTATTTAAGGTTAAACTAAATGAAAAGAGCAACTACAAATATAACTCTCCATAACCCTTGAAAATACCTACCAATGAATTTCGGGACGAAATTTTTTTTACGGGGGGAGAATGTGACAACCCTAGGTCAAGGTTAGGTAAATTAACGTTATTAATTACTCTAAATAGACAATGTGGACCTATATACTTATACCTTATTAAAATTACTAAGTCGATCTTATGTGTTAACTTTATATAAGAATTTTATATATTTTTTTGCATGAAAGTTTACGTGTGCATGTAATTCTTATATGTAATTTTATGATTCTTTTTATTTACCAAATTGTAAGATTATTTGATTAGTTACTTGAATGATAAATATCTCATATAAAATAAATTCATATCAAAACTTAATTAAACATTAAACACCTAAACACAACCTAAACCCTTGTATCGGTTCATTAAAATACTAATTAATCTGATTAATAAATAAACTATTAATAATCCTAGCATTATTGACCAAATGAGTCATCACCCCTAGGGCTTGCCACCTAGCCAACCCTTGACACTAACCCCTTCCTAAAATCCGCCACATATCCTAATAACTTGAGCAAGCATCCCTACAACCCCACCTTATATGCTAGACCAAATCGTGATGAACTTCAACACTTGAAGCTCTCGGCCGATGGAGTCAACACAACCACAACCCACCACAAGCCACCATATTTGCAACCATCCTACTCGATTCCCACCTCCTCTCCTGCTCTCGGTTCTCAATCCATCGCCACCCTCATACTTGTGGTTCTCACCTCATCACCATTTTTTGATCACTAACAATCTCAAGAACAACATGGGTCAAGTTACTTTCCCAAGCTTATGATCAATCTTTAAACAATAACCCCAAGCGGATCATCAAGAGTCTAACCAAGTAATTCCCTTATGTTTTTATTCATCGAACAAGGTATGTGTGACAACCCTAGATTTAGAAATTTTATACACTAAGTTCATTCAAATATTCTAAGCCACACCTAGGTTAATATATATATATATATATATATATATATATATATATATATATATATATATATATATATATATATATATATATATATATATATATATATATATATATATTTATACATACATGTACGTATGCATGCTTTTATTTTGTTTACATAAGTATGTTGTTCACTTATATATATATGTATACGTATGCATGGTCGCATGCATACCTTTTTACGTGTGCATGTACCATCTTTTGTTAAGAAACATGTGCACACCACATAAGTGTTGACCATTTGCATGTTTGCATGCATAAACAAGAGGTTATGTATGCATGAATCCATAAACATAATTCCTTGATACAAAACTACAATACATCAATAAACAAACCAAATACAACCCAACCAAACATCATAAACATAAGTTAACATCAAAAGAAACTTGACACCAAACCAAACCTAAACAAATTCCCTACACCTAAAACCCAAACCAAAGTACCATTTAAGATTAAAGATCAACTCGGTTAACAACCCCTTAAACCCTCGGTTAGTACCCTTAAGCTTCGAATTAGTCAACCAAAGTCTAGAACCATCTTGCAATAATTATTGAGTGACTCATGTATCCCTCCATTCGCCACCTAGCCATCGGGACACCAAGAACATTCACAAACCGCCACCTCTCAACCCTAATGAGCAAACTAAGCACTCCTAGTTACACCACATAACTCTAGGAAGTAGACCTCATGATGACAAGCTCCACTACTTGAAGGAGCGGCCGAAGGAACCATGGGAACACCAAAAACTCTCGGCCAATCTAACCCAACCATATACCACCTTCATTCGGACACCTTGTAATCGCACCACTCCCAAACACCACCACCGTAAACTACCAACTACTCCCTCAACCCTCTCGGTCACCACCACTCCAATCAAATACCATCATCAACTTCACTCGGTCACACACTTTCGGACACACGGCAGCAACATCCAAGCCTCGTGGAAGCATCATCTCTCGAAAGACTATCAAGAACACCAAAACCAAGCAAGCTTAGACCATCCTCACCTTCTTCTCACACTCTCCTTCTGTCAAAATCAAGGTTCTAACTCCTAAAACCTTGCTTGATTAAGATTATGGAAACTAAACATGTGTTAAATAAAGCACATGTGATTAACCCTTTTGGTTAAAAATAAAGTTCTCATAGAAACATACACACAATCAAACCTATTTTTCAGAACAAAAAGAATGGTTTTAAGAATCTGGAAAAAAAGAAACAAAACTTAAAAATCAAAGTTTTAGCAAGAAATTATCAACAAAAGGGTTAAAAATCTAGTCATAGTTTGTTAAATTGATTCTGCATATTAAATAACTATGATTGTGGGAACAAATATTAAAAAATATTTAGAATATTAGGAAATAGAACTCTGCAAAATTTGGTACCATTCCTATAAATTAGTTAATTTTTATGCAATATTTAAGGATAAAAATAGAAAAATTATATTAAAAGAACCGATCCTAGTAAAGGTATAGAAAAATTATATACTGACTATTAAAAATTTTAGAATCCACTGGAAAAATCTCGTGACCTAACTCAAAATATTATCTGAAATATTAATTTTTACCTATTCTGTCAACTAAAAATCAGGAAAAATACTTAAATTATGAAATAAATTATGGAAAATTTATAGAAAATATAAGAATAAAAATAGAACAGTTTGTGTAAAAATTAGAATTTTTGGACATGATCTGATATTTTTAGCAAAATAAGAGTAAAATAGGAAAAATTATAAAAAATAACTCTGCTATGATTTAGAACATGAGAAAATTTTGAGAAACCATATGAATTATACTTATTAATCTGACAAAATTTGACTAATTTTAGAGGCCCGAAGGTATTTCTAAAGAATTATTTGAATAATGTAAAGATAATAAGAATTAGCCTGAAAATAATTTAAATATGAAATTTTAGTATATTTTACCTAAAACTAAGATACATCTACTGTAAAAATTTCGGAATTTATACTAAAACCTAACTTATAAAATAAATTCTTCAATCTGAGGTACTAAAAATGTTAAAGAAATATACATTTTCTAAACTATAAATATTTTTCTTGTTATAGGTTACTATTTGGAGTAAAGGTGAGTTTCATGGCCCATTTTTGTTTTGTAAAAGTTTTGGGGAAAAAGCATACTATTTGATGCATTATTTTCTGAGATTTATGTTACAACCATTAATTCGGATGTGGAACCGTTAGATAATATTGGTAGCGCTACTTAGGAAAATATTTTCTGCACCAATGGAATGAGTATTGTGATGCTATATTATCTGATTTATGAAATGAGTTATGACAGATAAGAATGATCTGATTGCTATGTAAGGTTTGGTTGTATATAATGCATCAATAACATATGTTTGATAAACCTGTGAAGCTCACCAACTTTATGTTGACTGTTTTGGGTATGCTTTTTCAGGAATTCACCATGACTAACAGTTTAATGTTCTCCTTTGATGTTTATAATGGCTGGGGAGAGGTTGTGGGGAAAGTTTGTGTAAACCTGACAGTAAACTTGTATGATCTCAGTGTCTCGGTGGATGCTCACTTCCATCGTCTCTGAAGATGTTGCTGTTAGGACTTTAATGTAATAGGGTTATGTTAGTTCAAATTTTGACTATCATGAATTGATGTAATCCTAACTCCTATATTATTAATCTCGTTATGTTATGTGATATTATATATATTTAATATGCCTTATCATGGAATATATGTTTATGTTATATTTGGTAACAATTGTATATCAATGAGTTCTGAGCAAACAAGTCACACCCTAAGCATTTCACGCTTCCGCCGGGATGTGACAGGTTGGTATCAGAGCCATTGGTTATAGAGAATTAGGTACCATAAAATACCTAGACTATAACCATAAGCTCATATCTGTATAATTATGTGTATATATGATTTTGCGTGTTATGATTCCATGAATATTAAAGCATGTTCCTTGCAAAGAATTTATAATATATATAGAAATAGGTAACTAACTGTTGGGTTCAAACCATGAAAGGATTTGTTTTGCAGCCATGAGTACCGATAACAATTTTTGTGAGACTGACTCATCCGGATACTCGGATTATAATGATCACAAAGAACTTACGCCTGAACCTAAACCTCAGCAAATTCTAGAACCTTTTCCAACCAAAGAGGAAGATAATCCTAAGCCTAAATTTTATGTCCGTCGCGCAATTGTAATGGTAGGAGGATATATCATTAAAACTCCTAGGAAAAGGGTACGACCCGGGAACAAATTCAAGACCAAGCAAGACGAAGGCAAGGAGATACAAGAAACTGACTCCCTCAGAAACGAAGAAAGTAAAGCTAAAAGACAAAGGGTGGATGAGGATCAAAACACAGCCACTCAACAAACCCTTAAACAGCTCAAGAAAATTCAACAAGGGATCATGAATATTCAGAAGGATGTTAAGGAATTAAAAGCACCCAAGGGAAACATCTTCTCAAGAATATGGAAATGGGTGCAGGGAAATTAGGAGCTAACTTTTAATGTGAAATCTTTAAATAAGAACTTAAATGAAAAACATCTTTTGTGTTTGAACTATTACTTGCTTATGTGTTAATTAGAATCTTGTTAAGAGTCTAAAATTCTTTTTAATATTTACAATAATTAACTATAGAAAAGCATGCCGCCAAGAAGAAATACGCAATCCATAAGGAGGACTGCGAGAGTGGGACGACCTAGAACTAGACTTGGAGAAGAAACACCGGTTAACTCGACAGCCAATGAAGATGAAAGGATCTCCCGAATAGTGTCACAACAATTGGAAGCTGCCATACCCATACTAGTAACTCAACTGCAGCAAAACCTGAACCTCGGTACCACAACCCCCGGCAACAAAATACCAACTGATGATGCCATAAGAGAACAACCAGCAGAGGAGATTGTAATAGAGAAGGGATGTTCCTACAAAGCCTTTATGTCATGTAGACCCCGAGAATTTGATGGTAAAGGCGGAGCAGTGCAGGCTCTACGCTGGTTAGATGAAATGGAGTCAACACTGGAAATCAACAAAGGTGCCAATAACAACAGAACCTTGTTTGCTTCACACTCATTGAAAGGGGAAGCATAATCCTGGTGGAAGATGGAGATGACCACTAAAGGTAGGCACATTATGAATGAGTTAAGTTGGGAGGAATTCAGGAATTTGGTTATAGAGAAATACTGTCCTTATAATGAAATAGAAAAATTAGAAACTGAATTTTTAGCTTTAGAAATGAAAGGAGCAGCACATCGGGAATATACCGACAGGTACAATGAACTCTCGAGGTTAGTACCACATCTAGTGGCCCCAGAATCAAATAGAATAGGAAGATATATTTGGGGACTAGTGCCACAAATAAGGGCCCAAGACTTTTTAAGATACTGTAAGTTTATCAGGAAGTTTGACAGATGAGATGATAAGAAATGGATCACTAGGTAACCCTAGATCTGGGGAAAAGAGAAAGTGGAGTGATGATAGCCCAGGGGGAAGATTTAAGGGAAACCCTCAGAAACGAATAGTTAGACAGCCCCCTCGAAACTATCTAGGAATGACACGGGAAAAGAAACCCTAGACAGAAAACCAGCCATGGTGCAACATGTCACACCCCAACCTTGACGGCGGAAACGTCGAGGTGTGAGGGTTAAGATTGTTCACAGCCACATAACGCTATATTTAAATTCAAATATATTAAACATAAGTCTTTAAATATAATACAACCATAAGTCACCATAAAGAAATAAGTTCAACATACACAAACATAACATAATGTTTTATTTAATTAACTAGGTCCAAGTCCTAGTTTTATTGCAAGCTTCAAATGTCCACCTTAAACTTGGGGATTTCCTGAAACATGATGAAAATAAAGAGTCAACTAAAAATAGTTGGTGAGTTTCCAAGTTTTCATACATAATAAGATTACAAGTAGCAATTCATGTCATGGATTATAAGCTAGTAAGGTTATAGAACACATATCGTTACAACCAAACCTCGACTTGATTACAAGTATATAAGATTTGCTAAGTGTATTTGGTTCCCTAGTGCACAAGCGTACGGCCCCTAGGAGTCGGCAATACCTCGACTTTAGCACCAAATAGGCTTGTCAGGCCCAAAGATCTAAGACGTCGCCAGGCTAGCAATAGTTAATGATTGTAAACAAACTATGTATCTCATATAAACACTTACAAAAACACAAATAACCATGACCAAAAATAAGTAGAATTGCATGTGCATCATAAGTCTCAAATGTTTAAACGTGTATATGATATAAGCATCATGTTTCACCCCAAATAAGTGTGAAATAATAAAAAGGGGACAAAGAAAACTCACATGACAAATAAGTATATAAGGGGGATTAATAAGATTAATATTAAGCGT
Source organism: Flaveria ramosissima (assembly GCA_025215565.1). NCBI lineage: Eukaryota > Viridiplantae > Streptophyta > Magnoliopsida > Asterales > Asteraceae > Flaveria > Flaveria ramosissima. The sequence goes on along the minus strand of CM046031.1, from coordinate 65,350,228 downwards.
CGCTCCAAAGTTGTATCGTCACAAGATACCTAAATATGTATGTTCACAAGGTTAATGTTTTACAATAAGTTTGATGTATTAACATAAACTAGGTTCAATGTGATGTTTGGGGATTTTATCAATTATATTTAACAATTGAGAAAATATTTATATATGCGTGAGAACAACATACTTATATTTTATAAAAATATACAATAAAGATAATAGTTGTATATTATTTATAAAGTTTTATAATAAAAATGAACATGACTTAAACAATAACTTAAGTAAACACTTGTTGAAATAATAAACTAGCATTTTTAAGTCTAAATTTTATAGAATATATATATTAACTATAACATTCATTTTTTTTAGAACCTCTAAATAAAATATAAGAACATTTTTAATAATAAATTGCAGACTAAATATTTAAATGGTTTAGAATATACAAAATTTATAAAATGAATATTCTTACAATTTATTAGAAATTATATATATATATATATTTTTAAGAGAAGATAATTTAGATGGTTATAAGAAAATATTTGAAGTTTAGAAAAATTATTTTATGTTTATTAATAATTTTCATAATTAAAATGAGGCTGAAAAACCTTTTTAAAAAAAATGTGCAGGTCACGGGGTTCGAACCCGTGACCTTTGACAGAATATGCAAGTATTAAACCATTAGGCTGGGTAGCCTATGCCTGTTAAGGCACAGGTTTTAATTGTTATATTCCAACTCAAAACAAAACCCCCAAACCCATATGAACCCTAGTTCCCTTGAACCCAAAATTAAAGCTTGATTCGATGTTAATGCTCGAAATAATCATGGGGCTTTGATTCCCCACTGTATTTCGAGCATAATCATGTTTTCAATTACCCGATTTGAAGATGAAATCAATGAGAACAAGAGGAAGAACACTCGCGGCCGAATAGATATGCAATAATGGTGTAAACGTTGATGATAACTCAATTAACTCGGTGGGTAGCTTCGTATGATGATCTTGATGTAAAACCCTCTGCCAATTTTGATCCTCGAACACCAGAATGTGGGGTTCGACTAGTTGCAGAACCGCGATGTAAATGGTGACTGAATTCGTTGTTTGAAGTCGTTTCAGGTGTAATTGAGGATTGTATTCGTTTAAAGATTGATAGGTGAACGTTTAGATTGGTTTAATTAGATTATGATGAAGTTTTAATGCTCGAACGGTCGTGGGTTTAATGGCTTCGGTTATATCACGATTAAGGTTGATAACCGACGTCTTTAAGGTGGTTAATTGCTGGATTCAAGTTCGATCTACGTACACGAACAGGTTTAGAACGGTTTGGGGTTGAAAACGAAGGAATTTGAGGCGTTTTGGGGCCTCGCCGGACTTGGCCGGAGGCCGGCCGGCGAGTCGCCGGAAAAACGTGGAAAGGGGGAAAAGGGTTTCGAATTTTACATGTTTGGTCCCTGTGGTTTATTAGTTAACATTTTATGTTTAAAACTTAGATTTTTAGTTTCCCAATTGACAAATAAGCCCCCTTTGTTTGCTTTAAGTTTAATAACTTAACATTTATTTTATTATCATTGTCATTATTATTATTATTATTATTATTATCATTATTATAATTATTTATCATTATTGTTATTATTATTATTATTGTTATTATTATTAGCATTAGTATTATTATTATTATTATTATTACTATTACTATTATTATTATAATTATTACTATTATCGAATCCTTAACTTTTCATAAATAATTAAAGACATATTAAAAGTTAAGCATAAGAAATCCATAAACTTTCTTAGTTAACATAAATAGTCCTTACACGAACAAACGATGGTAACTTTAAATTAACGGAAAATTATGAGATGTTACAGTCTCCCCAACTTAAAAGAATTTCGTCCCGAAATTAAAAGAAATGAAACTATACAAATAAGAACGGGTATTTCTTCTTCATATGCTCCTCACGTTCCCAAGTAAATTCGGCGCCACGTTTATCTTCCCAACGAACCTTGACGATCGGGGTGGTTGTGGTTCTCGTCTTCTTCATTATACGGTCCATGATTTCAACAGGTTTCTCAACAAAATGTAATGACTCGTCAATCTGAATGTCTTCCAACGGAACATACAGACTTTCGTCGGCCAAACACTTTCTCAAATTTGAGACGTGAAATACAGGATGAACTCCACTAAGGTCGGAAGGTAGTTCCAGTTTATAAGCCACTTTCCCAACCCTTTTCAGGATTTTGAAAGGCCCTACAAATCTTGGAGCCAGTTTACCCTTCTTTCCAAAGCGAACCACACCTTTCCACGGTGAAACCTTAAGAAGAACCATCTCCCCAACTTGGAACTCCAATGGCTTACGTCGCTTATCAGCATAGCTCTTTTGTCGACTTCTCGCCACTTCAAGGTTCTTGCGAATGATAGAAACTTTATCGGTCGTCTCTTGTATAAGTTCAGGATCAGTGATGAAGTTTTCACCAATGTCGGTCCAACAGATCGGTGAACGACATTTTCGACCATAAAGTGCTTCGAACGGTGCCATCTTGATACTCGAGTGGTAACTATTGTTATACGAAAATTCCGCGAGCGGTAGATGCGTATCCCAATCGCCACCAAAGTCAAGAACACAAAGGCGTAGCAAATCCTCCAAGGTTTGGATCGTTCGCTCGGTTTGACCATCAGTTTGAGGATGGTAAGCCGTGCTTAGATCTAGTTGTGTTCCCAAGAGTTCTTGCATAGACGACCAAAAATGTGAAGTGAAGCGAGCATCTCGGTCGGATATGATGTGCAGAGGTACCCCATGACGACTTACAATCTCATCAACGTATATACGAGCTAACTTTGATGTTTTGTAAGTGTCACGTATAGGTATAAAATGCGCCGACTTGGTCAATCGGTCAACGATTACCCATATGCTATCATGTCCTCGAGAGGTTCGGGGTAGCTTTGTTATGAAGTCCATGGATATGTGTTCCCACTTCCACATAGGAATCTCGGGTTGCTCAAGTAATCCACTTGGACGTTGATGTTCAGCTTTAACCTTCGTACACGTGAGACACTTAGCTACATAAGTCGCTATGTCTTTCTTCATTCCAGGCCACCAATATTGACCACGTAGGTCCATATACATCTTATCGGAGCCAGGATGAATAGAATAACGACTTTGATGAGCTTCGTTCATGATGAAGGTACGGAGGTTATCGCGATTTGGAATCCAAATTCGATTGGCGAAGTACATCAACCCATTGGGTTTCGTTTCCAATCGGGTTAGAAGATTATGCTCCAACTCATCCTTCATTCTTCCTTCTCGTTGTACCATTTGTTGAGCCTCCAGGATACTAGACTCGATGTCACTATCTATCCTCAGGTTTTGTAGCAATACGGTGGTCTCGTTGACATCAAGTCGGATCTCAGTATCAAACTCTCCCAAAGTATCAAACCATTGTCGTCGATCGCGAATTTCTTGGAATGAGATCATCTTGTTGTGAATCTTTCGACTTAGTGCATCGGCTACAACGTTTGCTTTACCAGGATGGTAACGAATGTCACAATCATAATCACTAATCAACTCCACCCAACGACGTTGTCTCATATTGAGATCTTTTTGATTGAAAACGTGTTGAAGGCTTTTGTGATCGGTGTAGACTATACATTGCGTACCATACAAGTAGTGTCTCCAAATCTTCAAAGCAAAGACAACAGCACCAAGCTCAAGATCGTGTGTTGTGTAATTCACCTCGTGAACCTTCAATTGTCTCGATGCATATGCTATGACCTTCCCTCGTTGCATAAGAACACAACCAAGGCCTTGTTTAGATGCATCACAATACACGGTGAAATCGTCGTTTCCATCGGGTAAGGTCAAGATAGGAGCATTGCACAACTTGTGCTTTAGCGCTTTAAAAGCTTCTTCTTGCTCGGGCCCCCACTCGAATGTTTTATTCTTTTGTGTCAAAGTAGTGAGCGGTTTCGCGATCCTCGAGAAGTTGGCAATGAATCGCCGATAATAACCAGCAAGACCAAGAAAAGAACGAACTTCGGTAGGAGTTGTAGGAATACACCAATTTTTCACAGCTTCCACCTTTGCAGGATCAACGTGAATTCCTTGGCTATTCACCACATGTCCTAGAAATTGAACTTCCTCGAGCCAGAAATCACACTTCGAGAACTTCGCGTACAATTGCTCTTTCTTTAACAACTCAAGAACCAATCTCAAATGCAGTTCATGATCGGTGTTGGACTTTGAATAGATATGTCGTCAATGAAGACGATCACAAACTTGTCTAGATAAGGCTTGCATACTCGATTCATGAGATCCATGAAGACAGCAGGAGCGTTGGTTAAACCAAAAGGCATCACCATAAACTCATAGTGCCCATATCGAGTACGGAACGCGGTCTTTGGATATCATCATCATGGACTCGTAATTGATGATAGCCAGAACGTAAGTCGATCTTCGAGAAAATAGCAGCTCCTTGAAGTTGGTCAAACAAATCATCGATACGAGGAAGAGGATAACGGTTCTTGATGGTAAGCTTGTTAAGCTCACGATAATCGATGCACATACGAAACGTTCCATCTTTCTTCTTCACGAATAGTACAGGTGCACCCCAAGGCGAAGAACTAGGACGGATGAAGCCCTTCTCGGATAACTCTTGAAGTTGACTAGAGAGTTCTTGCATTTCCGATGGTGCAAGTCGATATGGTGACTTAGCCACGGGGTTTGCTCCCGGTATCAAGTCAATTTTAAACTCGACTTCACGCACGGGAGGTAAACCACTAAGGTCATCGGGAAATACCTCAGGAAAGTCTCGTACGATAGGGACATCCTTAAGTTCTTTCCCTTTGACTTTCGTGTTGACCACGTAAGCCAAGAAGGCCATATACTTCTTGCTTAAGCACTTTCGGGCTTGAGTGCAAGACATGAGTTTAAGCCCTTTGGAAGATTTTTCACCGAACACTTTCAAAGTATCTCCAGAGGGTAACGGTATACGAATGCACTTCTCGAAACAAATGATCTCGGCATGGTGTTTGGCTAACCAATCCATACCAATGATGACGTCGAAGCTTCCAAGTTTCATAGGGATAAGATCAATAAGAAAGTCATGCGAGTCAAGACTTAAGATGCAATCACGAATAACGACATCGACGGTGATCGGTTCTCCATCGGCAACTTCAACGGTAAGAGGTCTTCCTAGTTTCGTATGTGGCTTAGCAAGTATGGGTTCAAACTCTAAAGAAACAAAACTCTTATCGGCTCCAGAATCAAATAGGACATAGGCATAAGTTTTATTAATAAGGAACATACCTGTTCAATTTTAAAGGTATTTAACGACATAGATAACACATGAAATGAATTAGGTCACAAAAGTTAAAGGTAAGTGAACATACCATTCACCACATCGTTGTTTGCTTGTGCTTGATTTGCATTGATGTTGAAAGCACGTCCTCGAGCTTGTGGAACATTACCCACAAGACGGGGGCATTGTGGGCGGAAATGACCAGGTTCCCCACAGTTGTAGCAAACACGATTTGTGACCACGGCGGTGTTGTTGTTAGGTGCACGGTGACAGGTCGCCACCAAGTGACCATACTTACCGCATAAGGTACAAATACGGCATGGTTGATTTCCCGGGTGATGGTACCTACAAATGTTGCACATAGGCTGAGGACCAGCATAAGCCCTAGCCCCAGGCACTTGTGCCACAGGTGCAGCCGCAGGTACAAGTTGTCTTTGGGGTTGTGTAGGTGCAGCCACAGCATAGTTGCGCGCCGGTGTGAACTTGCGCTTCTTGTTGTTGTTGTTGTTGTTGTAAGACGGTTCGGCTTTGGTTTCTTTAACAGCCTCGGTAGCCGTCTTCTCTACTTTCTTTGCACCCTTCACAGACATGGTGCCCGCTCGTATATGATTCTCGGTGAGTTGAGCGGTAATAGTAATGGCTTCTTCCAAAGTTGTGGGTCGGCTACCCACCACAGCATCTTGAATTTGGGGTGGTACACCCTTAATGAACTTCTCGATGTTGCGGGGGACAGTGTCGACCATGTGAGGCAGCAATAAACTCAACTCATGATGCCTAGTTGAGTAGGCCAAATGATCACCATCATTTTGCTTCAAGTTCCAGAATTCCTCCTCCAACTTTTGCAACTCACTTCGTGGGCAGAACTTCGCGATGGCGATGTTCTTGAACTCCTCCCAGGTAAGTGCTTGCACAGCTTCGGGTCCACGGTTCCTCTTCTCGCTATTCCACCAGGTAAGTGCCCTTTGTTGGAGCACACTAGTAGCATAACGAACCTTGAGTGCCTCGGGACACTCACAGTTGATGAAGGTATTCTCCATGCTTTCGAACCACTCAAGAAGACCAGTGGCTCCTTCCTTGCCACTAAAACTAGTGGGCTTGCAAGAACTAAAGTGTTTGAAGGTGCAGGTTCGATTGTTCCCGTTTTGATTGTTCCCATTTTGGTTGTTGCTGTTCTCTCCATGACCATTACCATTGTTGCTACCATTGGTCAGTAAGGTGCTATTAAGTTCAGCAACCATGGTCGGGATGACAGCAGCCATTTGACGAGCAATCATGGCGGCTAGTTTACGATCGGAACTTCCACGCTTTCCATGATGACGAGACATGCTGGAATATACAAAATGAGTTAGATACGAGATTTGGAATAACAAGGGTCATAGTTCAACAAGGATAAGGCTAAAGTTGTAAGGCACATGGAATGGTTCCATTTGGTAACGTATTACCATTTGGAAACGTTGACACGTCAAGGTAAGTTGACCCACTTGCCTTAGAAATTTGTGTATGTTGACCATAGTTTATCACTCATCCCAGAAATCCCCAGGTAAGCATAACTAGTCCCGTAGGATTTATGCGATATGCTTGCCTTAGCCCGAGGGCCTTTTGCCAGGAAATCCAGAATACAGGTGTCTATGTGTCACACAAATATCTTAGGTTCATGGAATCAAAACCTTGATGAGATTTTACATAGATTAGACATAAGTCTAAGGATTCAAGTCATAAGCATAAGTATACAATTCCACGTGTCGACGAGAATAAGATTAAGAAGTTTCATTTTTCGGGGAGAGTCAAAGTGTCAAAGGTAAGTTTAGGGAGACAAGTAACTAAGTTTAAGCAATTACAAGGCAAACCTATGCTAAGGCATCAAGTTGCACATAAGTAAAGTATAGCATTATGTAGCATGTAACAATATATATATTACCAAGAATATAAATATTATTCTAAGAGGTTCATGCATAAGCTATAGTCTAGGTCACCATTTCTAATAACCTAAATCCCTATAGTTATGGGCTCTGATACCAATCTGTCACACCCCAACCTTGACGGCGGAAACGTCGAGGTGTGAGGGTTAAGATTGTTCACAGCCACATAACGCTATATTTAAATTCAAATATATTAAACATAAGTCTTTAAATATAATACAACCATAAGTCACCATAAAGAAATAAGTTCAACATACACAAACATAACATAATGTTTTATTTAATTAACTAGGTCCAAGTCCTAGTTTTATTGCAAGCTTCAAATGTCCACCTTAAACTTGGGGATTTCCTGAAACATGATGAAAATAAAGAGTCAACTAAAAATAGTTGGTGAGTTTCCAAGTTTTCATACATAATAAGATTACAAGTAGCAATTCATGTCATGGATTATAAGCTAGTAAGGTTATAGAACACATATCGTTACAACCAAACCTCGACTTGATTACAAGTATATAAGATTGCTAAGTGTATTTGGTTCCCTAGTGCACAAGCGTACGGCCCCTAGGAGTCGGCAATACCTCGACTTTAGCACCAAATAGGCTTGTCAGGCCCAAAGATCTAAGACGTCGCCAGGCTAGCAATAGTTAATGATTGTAAACAAACTATGTATCTCATATAAACACTTACAAAAACACAAATAACCATGACCAAAAATAAGTAGAATTGCATGTGCATCATAAGTCTCAAATGTTTAAACGTGTATATGATATAAGCATCATGTTTCACCCCAAATAAGTGTGAAATAATAAAAAGGGGACAAGGAAAACTCACATGACAAATAAGTATATAAGGGGGATTAATAAGATTAATATTAAGCGTCGCTCCAAAGTTGTATCGTCACAAGATACCTAAATATGTATGTTCACAAGGTTAATGTTTTACAATAAGTTTGATGTATTAACATAAACTAGGTTCAATGTGATGTTTGGGGATTTTATCAATTATATTTAACAATTGAGAAAATATTTATATATGCGTGAGAACAACATACTTATATTTTATAAAAATATACAATAAAGATAATAGTTGTATATTATTTATAAAGTTTTATAATAAAAATGAACATGACTTAAACAATAACTTAAGTAAACACTTGTTGAAATAATAAACTAGCATTTTTAAGTCTAAATTTTATAGAATATATATATTAACTATAACATTCATTTTTTTTTAGAACCTCTAAATAAAATATAAGAACATTTTTAATAATAAATTGCAGACTAAATATTTAAATGGTTTAGAATATACAAAATTTATAAAATGAATATTCTTACAATTTATTAGAAATTATATATATATATATATTTTTAAGAGAAGATAATTTAGATGGTTATAAGAAAATATTTGAAGTTTAGAAAAATTATTTTATGTTTATTAATAATTTTCATAATTAAAATGAGGCTGAAAAACCTTTTTAAAAAAAATGTGCAGGTCACGGGGTTCGAACCCGTGACCTTTGACAGAATATGCAAGTATTAAACCATTAGGCTGGGTAGCCTATGCCTGTTAAGGCACAGGTTTTAATTGTTATATTCCAACTCAAAACAAAACCCCCAAACCCATATGAACCCTAGTTCCCTTGAACCCAAAATTAAAGCTTGATTCGATGTTAATGCTCGAAATAATCATGGGGCTTTGATTCCCCACTGTATTTCGAGCATAATCATGTTTTCAATTACCCGATTTGAAGATGAAATCAATGAGAACAAGAGGAAGAACACTCGCGGCCGAATAGATATGCAATAATGGTGTAAACGTTGATGATAACTCAATTAACTCGGTGGGTAGCTTCGTATGATGATCTTGATGTAAAACCCTCTGCCAATTTTGATCCTCGAACACCAGAATGTGGGGTTCGACTAGTTGCAGAACCGCGATGTAAATGGTGACTGAATTCGTTGTTTGAAGTCGTTTCAGGTGTAATTGAGGATTGTATTCGTTTAAAGATTGATAGGTGAACGTTTAGATTGGTTTAATTAGATTATGATGAAGTTTTAATGCTCGAACGGTCGTGGGTTTAATGGCTTCGGTTATATCACGATTAAGGTTGATAACCGACGTCTTTAAGGTGGTTAATTGCTGGATTCAAGTTCGATCTACGTACACGAACAGGTTTAGAACGGTTTGGGGTTGAAAACGAAGGAATTTGAGGCGTTTTGGGGCCTCGCCGGACTTGGCCGGAGGCCGGCCGGCGAGTCGCCGGAAAAACGTGGAAAGGGGGAAAAGGGTTTCGAATTTTACATGTTTGGTCCCTGTGGTTTATTAGTTAACATTTTATGTTTAAAACTTAGATTTTTAGTTTCCCAATTGACAAATAAGCCCCCTTTGTTTGCTTTAAGTTTAATAACTTAACATTTATTTTATTATCATTGTCATTATTATTATTATTATTATTATTATCATTATTATAATTATTTATCATTATTGTTATTATTATTATTATTGTTATTATTATTAGCATTAGTATTATTATTATTATTATTATTACTATTACTATTATTATTATAATTATTACTATTATCGAATCCTTAACTTTTCATAAATAATTAAAGACATATTAAAAGTTAAGCATAAGAAATCCATAAACTTTCTTAGTTAACATAAATAGTCCTTACACGAACAAACGATGGTAACTTTAAATTAACGGAAAATTATGAGATGTTACACAACACTTGCCAAAGATACCATCAAGGCAACTGTGCGATGGTAATCTGTTACAACTGCAAGAAAAAGGGGCATATATCCCGAGACTGCAAAAACCCTGCAAATCCAAAATCAGTCTGCTATCAATGTGGGAATGAAAATCATCGCCGAAACGAATGTCCACAGCTGAAAGGAAAGGCACCGGCTAATCAGAACAACCCTCGGGGGAGAGCATTCATAATGCAGGCAGAAGAACCTCGACACGAACCAGAAGTTGTCACGGGTACGTTCCCTGTAAACGATCAGTATGCTACTGTATTATTTGATACTGGAGCAACCCGTAGCTTTGTTTCAAATACATTTAGGCCACTACTCTACTTGACCACAGAAAAGCTAAATCAAAAATATATGATAGAATTAGCGGATGGTAAGATAATAGAAGCTTATGAAATCATTCCTAATTGCACAATGAATCTAGATGAAAACTATTTCAACATAGATTTGATTCCTATTGATTTAGGAGGATTTGATATTGTTGTAGGAATGGATTGGTTAAGTAAAAATCAAGCTGAAATAGTATGTGGTAAGAAGATGATCAAAATCCCTTTGGTTAATGAGAATAGAACACTGTGTGTATATGGTGAAAAACCTAGGGGCACCAAAAAAATAATTTCTTGTAAAAGTGCACAAAAATGCCTAAGGAAGAAATGTTTGGCTTATCTGACTCACATTATTGACACTAAGATAGACAAAGTAAACCTGAAAGATGTCCAAATTGTCAATGAATATTCAGATGTATTCCCTGATGAATTACCTGGGTTACCACCCCCACGTCAAGTAGAATTCAAAATTGAATTGATGCCAGGAACAACCCCTATTGCTAAGGCACCCTACCGTTTAGCACCTACTGAAATGAAGAAATTAATGAGCCAACTTCAGGAACTTTTGGATAAAGGATTTATACGACCTAGTGTATCACCCTGGGGAGCACCAGTTTTATTTGTTAAGAAAAAGGATGGAACATTTAGAATGTGCATAGACTATAGGGAACTCAATAAAGTAACTATAAAGAATAGGTATCCCTTACCTAGAATAGACGATCTATTTGATCAATTACAAGGATCTAGTTACTTTTCAAAAATAGACTTGAGATCAGGATATCATCAGCTAAGAATACAGGATGAAGATATACCAAAGACAGCATTCAGAACAAGGTATGGGCATTATGAATTTCTGGTAATGCCATTTGGATTAACCAATGCTCCTGCCATATTCATGGATCTGATGAATAGGATATGTAAACCCTATTTAGATAAGTTTGTCATAGTTTTTATAGATGACATTTTAATCTATTCTAAGAATAAGGAGGATCATGAGCAACACCTAAGATCGACCTTGGAGTTATTAAGAAAAGAAAAACTATACGCAAAATTCTCAAAATGTGAATTTTGGAAAAGAAAAGTGCAATTCCTTGGGCACATAGTCAATCAAGAAGGAATATAGGTAGATCCAGCAAAAATAGAAGCTGTTAAGAAATGTGAGGATCCCAAGACACCAACAGAAGTACGCCAATTTTTAGGATTAGCAGGATATTATAGAAGATTCATAGAAAATTTCTCGAGGATAGCTCAGCCCTTGACTGAACTAACTCAAAAAGACAAGCCATATGTCTGGGGAGAAAAACAAAAGAATGCATTCGAACTTTTGAAAAGTAAGTTATGTAGTGCACCTATTTTGTCATTACCAGAAGGGACCGACGATTTTGTAGTATATTGTGATGCGTCTCGTCAAGGATTTGGATGTGTATTAATGCAATGAAGTAGAGTCATTGCATATGCCTCCAGACAACTTAGGGGAAGTGAGAAAAACTACACTACTCATGATTTGGAATTAGGAGCAGTAATCTTTGCACTTAAGATTTGGAGACATTACCTGTATGGGACAAAATGTATAATATATACAGATCACAAGAGTTTACAGCATATATTTGAGCAAAAAATGCTGAACATGAGACAAAGAAGATGGATAGAATTACTGAGTGATTATGATTGTGAAATCAAATATCATCCAGGTAAGGCAAATGTAGTTGCAGATGCTTTAAGTAGAAAAGATAGGATTAAACCATTACGAGTACGAGCCATGAGAATGGAACTACAATCAGATCTGTTAAGACAAATATGGGAAGCCCAACAGAAAAGTAAAATAGAAATAAAAGGACAGGAAAGGGATTTACAGGCAGATACAAATGGAATTCTAAGATTTAAAGGAAGGACCTGGATACCTGATGATGCTATACTTAGAAAGATTATATTACAAGAAGCACATAAGTCAAAATACTCAGTACATCCAGGAAATAACAAAATGTATAAGGATTTGAAAAATCATTACTGGTGGCCTGGCATGAAGAGATCAGTTGGAGAGTTTGTAGAGAAATGCAATACGTGTTCAAGAGTTAAAGCAGAACATCAGAAACCTTCAGGATATCTACAACAACCTGAAATTCCAGAATGGAAATGGGATCAAATTACTATGGATTTTGTAACCAAGTTACCAAGGACCTCAAGTGGCTATGACACAATCTGGATTATAGTAGATAGGTTGACCAAATCAGCACACTTCCTGCCAATCAGGGAAGATTACAAAATAGAGAAACTGGCAAGAATCTACATACGAGGAATCGTATCCAGACATGGAATACCAATCTCCATTATATCTGATAGAGATAATAGATTCATATCAAGGTTTTGGCAGACCTTACAAAAAGCTTTAGGAACCCAAATAAATCTTAGCACAGCCTTCCACCCACAAACAGATGGACAAAGTGAAAGGACAATACAAACACTAGAAGATATGTTACGTGCTTGTGCATTAGACTTTGGTGGCAACTGGGATATGCATCTACCTTTGATAGAATTTTCTTATAATAATAGCTATCATTCCAGCATTAAAACCGCCCCGTTCGAAGCCTTGTATGGAAGAAAATGCAGATCGCCCTTATGTTGGAATGAAATAGGAGATAGACAACTTATAGGTCCTGATTTAATTCAAGAAACATCTGACAAGATCAAAGAAATCAAGAATAGATCAAAGACAGCACGGGATCGGCAGAAAAGTTACGCGGATAAAAGAAGAAAGCCGTTAGAATTTCAAATTGGAGATAAGGTCTATCTAAGAATATCACCCACCAAAGGAATCTTTCGATTTGGAAAGAGAAATAAGTTGAACCCAAGATATGTTGGACCATTTGAAGTTATTGACAAAATTGGTCCTGTTGCGTATAAGCTAGATTTACCCGAAGAATTAAGTAAAGTACACAACACGTTCCATGTGTCCAATCTGAAGAAATGTTTAACAGATGAAACATTAAAAGTTCCAGTTCAAGAAATAAAGATAGACGAGAAGCTTCATTTTACAGAGGAACCAATAGCCATATTAGATAAAGAAGTTAAAAAGCTAAGAAGAAGCAAGATCCCCATAGTGAAAGTTAAGTGGAACGCTAAGAGAGGACCAGAGTATACATGGGAAAGAGAAGATGAAATCAGAAGAAGATACCCCCACCTATTTTAAGACAATGGTCAGATAAGTCCATTACTATCCAAATAAATTTCGGGACGAAATTATTTTTACGGGGGGAGAATGTGACAACCCTAGATTTAGAAATTTTATACACTAAGTTCATTCAAATATTCTAAGCCACACCTAGGTTAATATATATATATATATATATATATATATATATATATATATATATATTTATACATACATGTACGTATGCATGCTTTTATTTTGTTTACATAAGTATGTTGTTCACTTATATATATATGTATACGTATGCATGGTCGCATGCATACCTTTTTACGTGTGCATGTACCATCTTTTGTTAAGAAACATGTGCACACCACATAAGTGTTGATCATTTGCATGTTTGCATGCATAAACAAGAGGTTATGAATGCATGAATCCATAAACATAATTCCTTGATACAAAACTACAATACATCAATAAACAAACCAAATACAACCCAACCAAACATCATAAACATAAGTTAACATCAAAAGAAACTTGACACCAAACCAAACCTAAACAAATTCCCTACACCTAAAACCCAAACCAAAGTACCATTTAAGATTAAAGATCAACTCGGTTAACAACCCCTTAAACCCTAGGTTAGTATCCTTAAGCTTCGAATTAGTCAACCAAAGTCTAGAACCATCTTGCAATAATTATTGAGTGACTCATGTATCCCTCCATTCGCCACCTAGCCATCGGGACACCAAGAACATTCACAAACCACCTGTTGATGCATGTATGTCCCTAGATCATGAGTTGTAATGTAATAAATCTTGTCTGTCTGATTATGATGTAATAGTATCGATTAATGAAATGATATGAATGTAATAAATCTTGTCTGTCTGATTATGATGTAATAGTATCGATTAATGAAATGATATGAATTGGTTGTTACTTGTGATGTTTAATATTTCATTAATGAGTCGTGATTGAATTGATTGGGTTTATGATTGTTTGAATGATTGCACATTATGTTATATTAATTAAAACATTCAAACTTAACTTAATGAAGTTCTCATGCGAATGGCCCATGCGAATGGACCACACGCATGAATAACTTCATACGATTGATTCAATCGCACGACTGAAACAGGAGACTGAATCAGTCGTATGATTGACACATAAGATTGACTCAGTCGCACGACTGAACACTCAGTCGTGCGGATGAATCAACCGCATGGTTCAATCGCACGACTGAACCATACTTATGGCCCAGTCGCACGATTGAACAACACTAACCTATAAATAGACCCAATTCCTGGGAAAACGTAAGCATTCATCCCATTACGATTCCAGACGTACCCTAGCCGTCCAGAAGCCTCCCAAATCGTTCTCCAAGTTCACAGAACACATCAGATCGATTCCTAATCGATTTCTGACGTTGATTTCAATTCTTGATTGATTCATCGTGTGTTCTCACTGATTGGATCGCCAATCAAATAGGATTCTGCACTATTTGAGTTGGTTTAACACGCTAATCACTCGGTATTTCGTTCAAATACCAGGTCCTAACAAGTGGTATCCGAGCTTTGGCTCTTGATTACGTGTTGATTCAATCAAGATTGTATAAAAGTTTGTGTTTTTGCACGAAAAACGCAATCTTTGGCATCAAAAGTGATCTTGGACGTTTCCTGCTCATCGAAGTTCAGTTTCTACGGACCTAGGCGATTAGGACTTGTGAAATTTCGAATTTTTACGGTTGAAACCCGTCAAACCTAGAAATTTTCGCAAAACAGCAGCTTCAGTCGCACGAGTGACCCATTCGCACGACTGGACTCCATTCGCATTGCTCATTCGCACGACTGGACATAGTCGCACCCTCATTCGGCCGACTGAACCTTTCGTTCGCAAAACTCATTCGCACAAGATTCATTCGCACGACTGAACCATTCGCCCTGTTCCATCGCACGGTTGAACCAATCGTAGAGTTCATACGCACGATTAGACCATTCGCATCCTTCAGTCGCATCAGTTAAAGTTTATTTGATTAGATTCTAAGTTTATTAGCCATGGAAGATCAGATGTCAGCCTTTACTGCTGGGAAGGACTCAAGGATTCAGAACCTGCTGTTGCTTGAGAGTGAGGTGGGTAATCACAATAAACCACCAAAGCTCTTGACTTTAGATGAGTTTCCCCACTGGAAACAACGTTTTGAGATCTACCTCAATGGAGTAGATCCAAATCTGTGGGAAGCTATTAAGGTCGGTTACAGTACACCGGTGGGAGCTGATGGAGTTAAATTAACGTTAAGTGGGATGACCGACGCACAGAAAGTAAAGTACAATGCAGAGAAAAGGGTTTATGCATTGATCACTCAGTCTATCCCCAAAGACATATTCCACCAGTATTCAGAGAACAAGCAGTCCAAGAAACTATGGGATGAGCTAGAGAAGAGATATGATGGAAATGCGTCATTGAAGGCAATCAAGGCAAAGGAGTTAAAGAAGGAATTCGATAACTTTTCATCGATTGGTAATGAGAGCTTAGACAAAGTCATAGACAGATTCTACCACTTGATGAGCGAATTGCATACACATGGAGTGGAAACGACTATGGAAGAGAAAGTAAGCAACTTCGCAGACGGATTGCCTGATAAGTGGGCTTCATTCGTGTCTAACCTTAGACAGAATGAAATGCTTATAAAGCTGGATATAAATGACTTCATTCTTAAGTTGCGAGAAGAAGCACTAAGGATGAAGTATAGAGCTCAGAAGTCTGCGTACACACAAAATCCAGCTCTATACAACGCCACGCCTCAAGCTAAGACATCTGGAGCACCTCTCCAGACAGCATTTGTGTTTAGCTCGTCAGGTCCTTCACATGCTTCTCCTTCTGGATCAGACACGTCAGGGTCATCTTGTACCCACTATATTGGATCAGAAGCAAGTGCTACAAATTGAAGACCGAGAACCTCGGTAATGTGACCGTAGAAGTAGCACGAGAGCATATGGATCTTCTAGCCGCAGTGGTTCATTCATATGATGGACTTGTTGCTGGGAAGATTGGAAACTGCCATCTGGCAGATGAGGACTACGAGCAGGTAGATGAAATGGAGCTTGAAAGAATGGATATAATGTGGGCCTTAGCTAGCGCTGTCCGAAGGGCAAAGAAGTTTGTTAAGAAGACAGGACAGAACTTGATAGCTACTAAGGATACCACATTTGGTTTTGACAAGAGCAAAGTGACCTGCTTCAACTGTGGAGAGAAGGGGCACTTCAAGAGAGAATGTGTCAAGCCAAAGAAGACGGGTAATGGGAACCCGTTCTCATCCTTTACTCGCCAAGACAAGCAAGCCTCCAGTTCTACTTCATCAAAAAAGGACCCAAAAGCCTTGACTGCTCATGATGATGAAGGACATGATTGGAGTTTTAGGTTTGTCTCACCAGAATCTAACATTGCCAGTGTTGAAGATATTGATGATGATTCTGCGAGTGAAGGTGATCTAGCAGTTGAGATAGCGATGTCACATAGTGAAGAAACAACTGCAGCTGAGGTCAGTTACAAGCCAAAGGAGGAGACTTCCAAGTCAGAGACAGAAAAGTCAGAATCACCAGAATCAGAGACATCTGATGCTGCGTTGATGGCTAACGCTTCTGAACCAACACAGGTAAGTACAACTGACCAAATGTTTAATAATCATGCTTGTTCTAACTGTGATATGTTTAGGAATAGCATTGATGAAAAATTTGCTAGGTTATTAGATCACAATGATAACTTAGTAAAAGATTTACAACTATGCACTGAGGCCAATAGAGTTCTAAAACAAAATGAGCATAGTTATAAAGAAAAGATAGATCTATTGACTAAACAGCTTAGGGAAACCGAAGTAGTTGCCTTTAACCAAGCAAATGACATTAGGTACTATCTAAACTCCCTAGAGGACACTAAAAGCAAAAGGCAGTTCTAGAAGTAGAAGTTAACTCCTTAAAACAGAAACTGCACAGTTGGACTAGCTCTTCAC
Organism: Flaveria ramosissima; assembly: GCA_025215565.1. Taxonomy (NCBI): domain Eukaryota; kingdom Viridiplantae; phylum Streptophyta; class Magnoliopsida; order Asterales; family Asteraceae; genus Flaveria; species Flaveria ramosissima. The sequence goes on along the minus strand of CM046031.1, from coordinate 65,332,802 downwards.
ACATAGTTCAACACTTAGTGAGAGAAAGGAATAACGGGGAGGGATTAAGGTACAAAGTAGTTCCACCACCACCTGAAACCTTGATGAACACCAAGTCTAAACCAGTAAACAACAACCCCATCAAGGATCATGTGGTGACTACTCCTCTTGTTACTGATCCAGACACATCATGTTCATCTACTGAATCTGGACAGAAACAAAAGGAGGCCACTTCAAAGGCAAAGGGTAAATTGCCTTGTGTTAATCTGGAAAATGAATTTGAAAAAGTTAACTTAAAGTCAGGGTCAAACAGAGTCAAATTAGAACCTAAAAGGACTTCAAACGTTAATTTTTCACATGCTTCAAGTCAAAAACCAGTTAACCAAAAAGTGGAACATGTTAAACAGGTTAAAACAGTTAAGTTTGTTAAACCAGAGAAAACATCAAACATGCAAGAGTCAAAACCTAAAGTGATTGATGTTACTAGAGTGTCACGCATTTCTCCACAAAGAAAGTCTACTCATAAAGTTGATAGCAGATCATGCTACAACTGTGGAGAATGTGGACACATTGCTTCCTATTGTCCTTTCTATCAGACACCTAGGAAGAAGATTGATCTTCAGGACTCTAGACCTAGGTCTTCTAAGAGGAGTTCTCTAACTCCACCTAGAAGATCTAGTGAACCTAAAGTCCAACCTGTAAGCCAGACGACTGTTTATCATAAACAGGCATTGCACAAATCTGGCTTATGGAAAGAGAGTCATCCTGTGTGTCTGATACTGATGACAAGAAGGAATCTGAGCTACCCTCACCCTCTAAAGGTCAATGGGTAGAGTTTATGATGTGTGATGCCTCTGGGAAACCCAAGACAGTAAAGGTTTGGGTTCCTAACCTAAACTAATACGTTTACTTGATATGTGCAGGGTGTTCGATATAGAGCTGAGACTAACACGTGGATTATAGACAGCGGAGCATCCAGGCACATGACAGGAAATAGAGCCCTTTTATCAAACGTCAAACAAATAAAAGGAGGGCATGTTTCCTTTGCAGGAAACAAGGGAGGATACATCACAGCACAGGGAGAAGTGGGAAATCAGAAAGTTAAGTTTGATAAGGTGAACTACGTTCAACAACTTCAGAACAACTTACTTTCTGTTTCCCAAATCTGCGATAAAGGATTTAAAGTCATCTTCGACAACAAGAAGTGTTACGTGCTGAAGAAAGACTACATGATTCCAGAGGACCAAGTTCTGATGACTGCTTTCAAGATATAAAGACCTTTATGTCTTGGATCTGTCAACAGCTGCTACAACGGATCATGAGGTTCAAGTGCTTTTTATCTAAAGCTACTGAGAAGGACTCAATCTCCTGGCATAGGAGAATGGGACACATTAGTCAAAGGAAGATGAATCATTTGATTCAGAAGGATTTAGTGAGAGGAGTAAATGTCAAGAACTTCCAACTTCCTGACTTTTGTGTAGCTTGCAAGAAAGGCAAACAGACAAAGAAGTCTCATAAGGAAAAGAAAGTTCATTCAATAGAACTTCCTCTTGAACTTCTTCACATGGATCTGTTTGGTCCAGTCAGTACAAGGAGCATTGCAGGCGATCTGTACTGTTTTTTGGTCACTGATGACTACTCAAGGTTCACTTGGGTAATGTTTCTGAAATCCAAATCAGAAACATTTGAGTCATTCAAGGAATTAGTAACCACTCTGGAATCTCTCTACAAGCTAAAAGTTAGACAAGTACGCTCAGACAACGGGACAGAATTCAAGAATCAATGGATGGAGGCATACTGCAAGGAAAAGGGAATTGTTCATCAATTCACTTCTGCTTACACGCCTCAGATGAATGGTGTTGCTGAGAGAAAGAACAGAAGCTTGATAGAGACTACACGGACTATGCTGGCTGACTCGAAATTGCCTATTCAATTTTGGAATGAGGCAGTGGCAAACGCATGTTATACACTGAATCGAGTCCTAATAATCAAGCGCCACGGAAAGACATGTTATGAGCTACTACAAAGACGCAAACCGAATTTGGAGTATCTTGAACCTTTTGGCGCGCCGTGTACACTTCTGAAGAAGACACAAGAAGGAAAATTCAGCGAGAAGGCAGATGAAGGAATCTTTCTAGGATACAACATACCGAATAAGCGAGTTTACAATAACTCAACGGGTCTTGTAGAAGTGTGGTGTAATGTCGACGGTCAGAGATATACCACACCACCTACAGGCAAAGGACCTGCATACTTCTTCGATTATGATGGATTCTTCAAGTCCTTCAACATACCTCTCTCTCCCTCGGATGATGAGTTAGCTACTAGGATGATGTATGATATTCTGAATACACCATCTAGCACACAGGGAGAATCATCTACTCAGTCAGGGGGAGTAGTCGATGACAGTGACTCCTCCTCTGAAGATGAAACTGAAGCAGATGACCAGAACAGTCAGGAGGAACAGGTTCCAGTTCCTGAAAGTCCACAAGCATCTACGAGTGATGCTCCTTCGACTTCGAACCTCAAACTCCATCTACCTCAGATGCAGAACCAAATGTTCACAATCTCGGTTCTGAGGTGGCTGTTCCTACTACTCCAGGATCACGACTAAACGTCTATCATCCCCTTGACAATGTTATTGGGGATGTCAGATCAGGAGTACAAACCCGAAATCAGTTATACTCAGCTGATTACGCCTCGGTTATGGAGAAAGGTTACATTCATGATGGTGCTTATCGATGTTTTGTCTCGCAGGTTGAGCCAAAATATGTCAGTGAGGCACTAAATGATGAGGCGTGGGTGAGTGCCATGCAAGAAGAACTTCTGCAGTTTAAGAAGTTAGGTGTATGGACTCTGGTTGATAGACCTAAAGGTGCTAAAGTCATTGGCACTAAATGGGTACTAAAATGCAAGAAGGATGACCAAGGAGTCATTATCAGGAACAAAGCTCGACTGGTGGTTCAAGGTTTTCGCCAAGTCGAGGGGATTGACTATAATGAGGTGTTTGCACCCGTGGCAAGGATGGAAGCCATTCGTATCTTCCTTGCCTATGCATCGTACATGAAGATCAAAGTCTACCAATTAGATGTGAAGAGTGCATTCCTTCATGGGGAAATCAGGGAAACAGTATATGTAAGTCAACCCGAGGGTTTTGAGGATCCTTATCATCGGGATAGAGTTTACAAGCTCGACAAAGCTTTATATGGGCTTCATCAAGCTCCTCGAGCTGGTATGAGAAACTCTCGACTCATCTTGTGAAACACGGCTTTCGCAGGGGAGTCATTGACTGTACACTTTTATTAAAGAAAAGGATGGCGACCTACTGCTTGTACAGATATATGTTGATGACATAATCTTCGGGTCAAAGAACGAAGAGTTATGTAAAGAGTTTGAAGCAGTGATGAAGAAAGAGTTTGAGATGAGTGCTATGGGGGAGATGAAGTTTTTCTCGGGTTACAGGTGGATCAAACACCTAATGGAATCTTTCTACATCAGACCAAGTATGTAGGAGACATTCTCAGTCGCTTTGACATGGAGAATGCTTCTGCTGCTGGGACTCCACTTGCTACGAATCATGATATAGCACCTGATGAGAATGGAGATCTAGTAGATGCCACTATGTACCGAGGAATGATTGGATCCCTCATGTATCTCACTGCCTCAAGACCTGATATTATGTATGCTACATGTCTATGTTCTAGATATCAGGCTAAACCAAAGGTCAACCATCTGATCGGGGTCAAGAGGATTTTTCGTTATCTGAAGGGTACACCCACACTTGGATTGTGGTATCCTCATGATGATGACTTTGAGCTTACCGCGTATAGTGACTGGGATTACGGGGGCTGCAAAGATGAACTACAAGTCTACATCAGCAGGGTGTCAATTCTTTGGGAGAAGATTAGTTACCTGGCAGTGTAAGAAGCAGACATCGGTTGCATTGTCAACCTGTGAAGCCGAATATGTTGCTGCTGCAAGTTGCTGTTCTCAAATCATCTGGATTCAACAGCAAATGCGGGATTACGGTTTAAAATTCTCATCTACTCCTATTTTTGTTGATAACTTGCTGCAATTGCAGTAACTAAAAATCCGGTCCAACATCCTAAGACCAAACACATCGGTATTAAATACCATTTCATAAGAGATTGCTTTGAAAAGAACTTAATTGATGTGGTTAAAATTAATACTGATTTTCAACGCGCTGACCTCTATACTAAAGCCTTTGATAAACCACGTTTTCAATATTTCCTAGAGGTCAACGGTGTTAAAAAGAAAAGTGAGGTAATTCCTGATGATGATAATGTGTAGTCCGATGTAGTTTAGTTAAAGTTTATTTTATTTTATTTTATTTGTCTATTTGATTTTATTTTATTTAAACTCATGTTATTTTGCTGTTTATGAAAATCCTAAAATAATTAAACCAGAAATGATTTTAGTATTTTAGGGGGAGAAAAAACAAGTCAGCAAGTTAACATTAAAAAAAAAAAAATTGAGGGAGAAGGAGTAACTAGCTGAAATAAGGTAGATTGTGTCTGTGATACCGATTCAATACCTTTGGAAAATGATAGTACACAGGAACAAATCAAGAGGGACTTTAAAAATTTAAGTTTTTGGAAAGATGCAAAAGTTCAAAGTATAAATCTGTGTAGTCTAAGCAATACAAAAAGGGAAGATGATAGAAAACTGGCAACTCCTAAGGTGACACAAAGAAAGTAGACTTAGAGGCTGCTAGACCATATATGATATTGGTAGATTCAACACAATAGACAATTAGACCTGATTGGTGATCTCAAGATCAAACTAAGTTGTTCAACTGACTGTGGGCTTCCATCTTATCACTGGTTAACACAATCAACAATATTCCAATAAGGGGTAATGAGCAATAAACGCCACAAATGTGTGCGGATGACCATAATTAGAGCAAAGCAAAAAAAAAATGAAAGACAAATGCAATAAAGCTAATGACTTATGTTGTTGGTGCACTTTGTGTAAAATAAAATAAGCTGCTCTAACAAGGAGATAGGTTGTGTGCCTCTCTGCTGTGCGATGGCACAGACCTGAGGATAAGCATAACCTAGATATTCTAGAATTCATTGTTGTTTGCCACCTCTCTGCTGTGCGATGGCACTGACCTGAGGACAGGCTTCTCTTTGAAAGCACTAAGAATAGTCTCTTCTTGTAATAATACCCGTAGACCGCTCAAAAGCTCCTGAGGAATGTTGATTACCATATAAGTGTGGGATCCACAAATGTTAGTTGAAATAATTAAACCTAAATAAGTCACCAGTCTGTGTCAAAAGTCTGTGTATGGATTTAAGTGGACAAACATACTGACAATCATTGTGGCTACATGCTCAAAGGTTCAAATCAATGTGAAAATCTAAGAGTTTCAGTATGATTTCCTTAAGCTGCTAACGACTCTGGATAAACACCGAGAATCTGAGCATCAAAAGTTTAATAACTAGTCCCAAATGATTTGACTTGCCTGTATGATTCTAAAATTGAATTGGTCCAGATATGATCAATCTAAGTTGAAGCTATCTACTCCCGAACAAATCCCGTAGATATCAATCTCTGGATTTATCTCTCACAAAAAGCCAAAAATATGTCTGTTTATGTAATTGTTTAAGTTCTTAAATTAGTTAGTTTTTTAATTTTAATTTTAGTCAAGTGTCGGGCTACATCAGGAAAATCAGAAGGAATCAACTCACTAAAAGGTCATGTCTGAGATGACCATATGTGCTTTGAAAGTTAAATTAGTCACGTCTGAGGTGACAAAGTGTTTTTAAAAGGGTCACGTCTGAGGTGACCAAAGTGGTTAAAAGGATCACATCTGAGGTGATCAAAGTGTTTTTCAAGATAAAAGGATCATGTCTGAGATGATCAAAGGCTCATAATGTTAATTTAATTAATCTAAAAGAGTTTAAAGTAAATTGGTAAAATGGCAGAAAATTAACCAAGTATGACCCATTCGCACGAATGGACCATACGTATGGACTAACCATACGAATGAAGTCCATTCGCACGAATGAACTATGAGTATGGACCATCCAACCGAATGGCCCATACGATTAGTCCAGTCGGAGGCTTAAGTGCGAACGAGTGAGTCAGTCGCACGACTGAACTTCAGTCGGACGACTGGAGAAGGGCACTGACCCAATCGCACGACTGAGTCCCACTCGCACGACTGAAAGGTGAGTATGAACTCAGTCGCACGATTGGATCTAGGGTTGGTATAAATAGAAGTGGAGTCGTCGCAGAGACTCATCACCCTCAAATCGCCCCTAAATCGCACTCCCTACCGTTACTCTGCCAAAATTTTATTTGCCCTAGTTTTACCTCTGATTGTGATTCACTGACTTTCGACATTCATCATACAGGTAGCTTTGAAGTCTTCTTTCATCAAAAACAGAAAGATTGGAACCCTAATTGGGATGGTTCGACTGTGAAACGTGAACCGAGACAAGAAAGCCCTAATAACCTATTAAAACCAAGCAAATGTTAAAATTAAGTTAAATAGGTTATTAGTAACGAGAATGCGACTCTAATGAACCGGTTAATTGAGTTAAAAGACTTAGTTTGTGAAGTTTCGAACGATTGGCGACTGAACAACTGGGACAGGCGACTGGTCGTCCGGATGAACTTCAGTCGCACGACTGAAGGGGACGATTTACTTAACCGCACGATTGAACCATGCGAATGAGACTCAGTCGCACGACTGGTGCAACCGCATAAGAGTTCATGCGCATGAGTCCAGTCGCACATTCAGTCGTACGCATGAGGCCATTCGCACGTCTAAACCTCAATCGCACTGTTCAGTCGCACGACTGTCTTCAATCGTACTACCTCAATCGCATGACAGAGAGATTTTTTTCAAAGTCTAAGTGTTTCATTATACTCTTAGCCAACGGAACTAATGTTTATATTGTTATGTGTTACAGATGGCGAGTCGATGGAACATGAGCACCAAGCACAACATATGTGCTCATCTGGATTTGACATCCAGGAACGCAGCTGACTTCGCAGGCATCATTACATTTCTGTTGAGATCCAGGATCGCTCATGCTATATCTACTCCATGCACGCCGTATAGATCAGTGCAGTAAGGCCTTCTGGGAAGGCGCGACTGTTGATAGATCCTCTGAGCCTCATTGCATCAGGAGTACGATTTTTGGTGAGGCTATCACTGTATCAGAGGAGGATCTGAGGATTGTTCTACAGTTAGGGGACGATGCTGATTGTCCTACTCGTCTACACCCCCTCACTGTCAGAGGATGTTTCATGAGAGCCAAGTACTCTGGGGACATCAATGCTGGGGTACTCAACAAGAGTAACCTTGTCCCCAGTTTAAGTATCTTGCGCACGTGCTGCTAAAGTGTATCGCTTCCAGGAAGGGAGGTTTTGATGAGCTTTCCGACCAGATCCAGAACGCGTATGTTGCGTTGGTGCTGAACCACCCGTTCAGTTTCTCCAAGATGATATTCACCTACCTGGTGGAGAACATCAAGGGGAAAGGGAAGGAGGGCTTCTGTATGTACCCCAGATTTATGCAGATGATCATTGACCAGAAGCTCCCCTCCCTGCCAAAGGAGAAGGATGATGCTGTTGTTCTTGAGGTTATGGACGATACTACACTAGGCCGGATGAAGGTATACAGGGGGAAGCAGGTGAAGCCCCCTGTCAGGAGGTTGTTTGGGCATCTGGCCCGTGCTGATTATGTGGCGCCAGCCAAGAGAAAGTGGCGCCACGATGACAGTGATTCGGATGTTGAGCATATTGCTATACCAGATACTGACTCTGACGATGATGATAGCGGCGACGCCGGGGATGATATGCCTGCTCCATCTAGAGGCACTGATTCAGATGTTATTCCCCCAGGGTCGCCACTGCCGGAGAGGTCGCTGAGATGGCCGGTTTCCATCAGGAGTTTGTAGCTGGGGATCAGAGGAGGAGGAGTCAGATGAGGAGCCCCTACTAGGACTGTGGGAAGCAAAGTTGTTCCCACAGACCACGGGCTTAGGGTGGTTGGTGAACACCCTCGGGACTCCTCAGAGAGAGAGACTGACCCGAACTATGTTCCGGGCTCAGTGGGCAGAGCTGCAGGGGGAGCATCCACTTCCACCAGGACTAGGAGGAAGCGGATGGCTCAACCCCATGGATTGAAGAAGAAGAAGCGTCGCCTGACCTTCGTTACTACTGCTGCCACTACTTCCACCACCACAGCTACCACTACCACCACCACTGACCATACCACCCATCACCACAGCCACCACATTCACTACTCCCACTACCACATCCACCACCTTACCTACCACCACTGTATCCTTCCCATCCACCACCAGACCATTCACACCTACTTCACCAGCACTAGCCCACCGACCCATATTCACCACTGCCACTGCCACTAGCACCACACATCATGCTGACCCTCAGCCCAACCACCACATGTCTATGGATCTACTCTACCACACATCGGGGTAGAGGAGCAGCTCTCAGCGCTTAACCGTATGGTGATGCGACTGCTTGCTGTAGATGAGGAGAAGGCGGCGCAGATCCGCCAGCTGACCGACCTGACTGCTGCCCAGACTCAGCAAATGGCAGAGCAGGCTCGGGTGATCGACCAGCAGAACCAGCTAATCGATGCATAGAGAGTCGAGGTGTCCTAACTCCAGGACCAGCAGGCCCAGTCCGTCAAACGTATAGAGGAGTTGGAGACGACCAACAAGACGATTATGCTGAGGTTAAAGGGGTCGAAGGATGAGCCCTGAAGCTAAAGGAGGGTGACGGGGATGATGGAGATGGTGATGATGAAGATGATGATGATGATGAGGAAGATGATGATGATGAGGAAGAGACTGAGGAAGACAGGACAGAAGGTAGAGATGACGATGACGAAGCAGAAGGAGGGGATGCGGCTGCATCGGCCTCTGCTTCAGGTCAAGAACGAAGATCTAAGCATCGACAGGACCAGTCATCCACCACTTCTGCTCCTCCGAGCGACACGCCCCAGATTCAAGACAAAAGTACAAATTAGATGTCTTATGTATTTATTTATTTTGTATTTGAATCATGTAATGAAAAACAAGGGTGTTGAATGTTTATATATTAAGTTAATATAACTTTGTTGATTACTTACTAATGGTTTATGTGTTGAATGTCTATATCAAACAGATCCAAACTTTCAAAGGGATGAGTTTGACTTTGCTCCCCTTCAAATGGTCAAAACTCAATTAACCATGATTCTTGACCTACAAGGGATTGTGAGACGGTCTGTGAGTTATACCCCTAAAGAAGGGGAAATAATTCATGACCTATCTGATGAGCAACTGGCAGAGATGTTAGACTCAATCCCGATGAAATAGTCAAGGACGCTCCAACAGTTGATTCAACCAGTGATGAAGAACTAAACGACGTTGATGAAGTTGAGGTTGAAGATATTACTGCAGAAGAGTACCCTCAGTATGCTGCACCGAGGGTAATGTGGTCCCCAATCTGGGTGAATCCCTAGTCAGTGATACGTTTGAGGTACTAGACAAGATGGAGCAGGAAACTGAAAAGACTGAAGGAACAGCCCAAGCCTCCAATGATGAGGTAGACATTCGCAAGGCTGAGTGGGCTGCCTGTTTTGAAGAAGTAAGAGCCCAGCGTGCTGCACCAAAGAAAGATGCCTACACCAAGCTCTACAGAGTCAAGAAACACCATAAGGTGTCAGGACAGGATTATCTCATGGGCTTATTTTGATGACCTTAACGCTTATGCAGTTAAGAGGGAGCAGGGCATAGAGTACTTCAGGTTCCCACATGATCTGAAGACTCTACCTGGTTTTGAGCTCAACCAGCTGGCTAAGCTAAAGCTGCTGTATGCTGACCCAAAGAAAGATGTCAGGCTGGTTTGAGGCTGCCCTGAAGAAGGAGTACCACACCAGATGGTTAACTTCAGACCACAACAGCCTACGAGGTATATAAGAAGGTCTGAGGTTGATGCCATTACTGGCAAGCCCAAAATTATGCTGAAGTGGAGTCCTCCGCGCACTATGTCGAGAATCCCTCTCAGGGAAATGCCACAGGACTTCACTCCACACTTCAAATGGTGGTACTATGATTGGAGAACCGCTGAAGCTGTCATAGTTCTGAATAAAGAGGGCCAAATGGATACTATCAGGGTATTCGACCCAATGTGGCTAACCAACTTGTCTGCTAATGATGTCTATACATTATACAAGTGGCCACTGTTCTATGACACACAAGACATTGTACAAGCCCTCCAGTTCCAAAACGTTATACGACTTTGCTTTGCGTTTGAAATACACGCAGGAGTCACTAAAGAGGAGAAGTACAAGAAATATAAGGAGGTGATGCAGAAGACAAGAGATTAGATAGATCTAGGTCCAAGGGGGAGTTTGTTGATGCATGTATATCCCTAGATCATGAGTTGTAATGTAATAAATCTTGTCTGTCTGATTATGATGTAATAGTATCGATTAATGAAATGATATGAATTGGTTGTTACTTGTGATGTTTAATATTTCATTAATGAGTCGTGATTGAATTGATTGGGTTTATGATTGTTTGAATGATTGCACATTATGTTATATTAATTAAAACATTCAAACTTAACTTAATGAAGTTCTCATGCGAATGGCCCATGCGAATGGACCACACGCATGAATAACTTCATACGATTGACTCAATCGCACGACTGAAACAGGAGACTGGATCAGTCGTATGATTGACACATAAGATTGACTCTGTCGCACGACTGAACACTCAGTCGTGCGGATGAATCAACCGCATGGTTCAATCGCACGACTGAACCATACTTATGGCCCAGTCGCACGATTGAACAACACTAACCTATAAATAGACCCAATTCGTGGGAAAACGTAAGCATTCATCCCATTACGATTCCAGACGTACCCTAGCCGTCCAGAACCCTCCCAAATCGTTCTCCAAGTTCACAGAACACATCAGATCGATTCCTAATCGATTTCTGACGTTGATTTCAATTCTTGATTGATTCATCGTGTGTTCTCACTGATTGGATCGCCAATCAAATAGGATTCCGCACTATTTGAGTTGGTTTAACACGCTAATCACTCGGTATTTCGTTCAAATACCAGGTCCTAAACCACCTCTCAACCCTAATGAGCAAACTAAGCACTCCTAGTTACACCACATAACTCTAGGAAGTAGACCTCATGATGACAAGCTCCACTACTTGAAGGAGCGGCCGAAGGAACCATGGGAACACCAAAAACTCTCGGCCAATCTAACCCAACCATATACCACCTTCATTCGGACATCTTGTAATCGCACCACTCCCAAACACCACCACCGTAAACTACCAACTACTCCCTCAACCCTCTCGGTCACCACCACTCCAATCAAATACCATCATCAACTTCACTCGGTCATACACTTTCGGACACACGACAACAACATCCAAGCCTCGTGGAAAGAAGCATCATCTCTCGAAAGACTATCAAGAACACCATAACCAGCAAGCTTAGACCATCCTCACCTTCTTCTCACACTCTCCTTCTGTCAAAATCAAGGTTCTAACTCCTAACCTTGCTTGATTAAGATTATGGAAACTAAACATGTGTTAAATAAAGCACATGTGATTAACCCTTTTGGTTAAAAATAAAGTTCTCATAGAAACATACACACAATCAAACCTATTTTTCAGAACAAAAAGAAAGGTTTAAGAATCTGGAAAAAATGAAACAAAACTTAAAAATCAAAGTTTTAGCAAGAAATTATCAACAAAAGGGTTAAAAATCTAGTCATAGTTTGTTAAATTGATTCTGCATATTAAATAACTATGATTGTGGGAACAAATATTAAAATATATTTAGAATATTAGGAAATAGAACTCTGCAAAATTTGGTACCATTCCTATAAATTAGTTATTTGTATGCAATATTTAAGGATAAAAAAGAAAAATTATATTAAAAGAACCGATCCTAGTAAAGGTATAGAAAATTATATACTGACTATTAAGAATTTTAGAATCCACTGGAAAAATCACGTGACCTAACTCAAATATTATCTGAAATATTATTTTTAACTATTCTGTCAACTAAAAATCAGGAAATATACTTAAATTATGAAATAAATTATGGGAAATTTATAGAAAATATAAGAATAAAAATAGAACGTCTGTGTAAAAATTAGAATTTTTGGACATGATCTGATATTTTTAGCAATAGAGTAAAATAGGAAAATTATAAAAATAACTCTGCTATGATTTAGAACATGAGAAAATTTTCAAACCATACGAAATAAATTATTAATCTGACAAAATTTGACTAATTTTAGAGGCCCGAAGTATTTTTAAAGAATTATTTGAATAATGTAAAGATAATAAGAATTAGCCTGAAAATAATTTAAATATGAAATTTTAGTATATTTTACCTAACACTAAGATACATCTACTGTAATAATTTCGAAATTTATACTAAAACCTAACTTATGAAATAAATTCTTCAATCTGAGGTACTAAAAATGTTAAAGAAATATACATTTTCTAAACTATAAATATTTTTCTTGTTATAGGTTACCATTTGGAGTAAAGGTGAGTTTCATGGCCTATTTTGTTTTGTAAAAGTTTTGGGGAAAAAGCATACTATTTGATGCATTATTTTCTGAGATTTATGTTACAACCATTAATTCGGATGTGGAATCGTTAGATAATATTAGTAGCGCTACTTAGGCAAATATTTCCTGCACCAATGGAATGAGTATTGTGATGCTATATTATCTGATTTATGAAATGAGTTATGACAGATAAGAATGATCTGATTGCTATGTAAGGTTTGGCTGTATATAATGCATCAATAACATATGTTTGATAAACCTGTGAAGCTCACCAACTTTATGTTGACTGTTTTGGGTATGCTTTTTCAGGAATTCACCATGACTAACAGCTTAATGTTCTCCTTTGATGTTTATAATGGCTGGGGAGAGGTTGTGGGGAAATTTTGTCTCTAACTTGACAGTGGGGAGAGGTTGTGGGGAAAGTTTGTCTAAACTTGACAGTAAACTTGTATGATCTCAGTGTCTCGGTGGATGCTCACTTCCATCGTCTCTGGATTAACCCTTTAGCTAAATCATCAAGGTTCTTTGCAAAAACCCATAAACACATGATTTTTATCAAAAATCAGTATGAAAAGGATTTAAAAACAGAAAGTTTGAAGGTTTTATAAAAATCAAGGATTTAATTCAAAAATAAAAGGGTTGAACCATATATATTCTTGATGTGAATTAGATTAAATACATAAATGACTGTGATTGTAGAATAAAAACTGAAAACATGTTAGAAATATTAAGAAATTACATTCTGTAAATTTTGGTATGATTATGATAAGTAAAAATAATTTATATAATTAGTAAAGTTATTGAAATAAAATTATCAATCGGAAGATCTGAACCTGGTAAAAAGCTAGAAAAATATATGATGATTCTTTTGTTTTATAGGACCCTAAAATAAAATTCATGATCTAATTTATAGTTATGCCTGACTTATATATTTTAGAAGAATCTGTAATTCAAAAATCAGAAAAACAATTTAGACTAAGATAAATCATGAAAAATTTATACAAAATTTTATATATTGACTAGAATCGTTTGTATAAAGTTGGGAATCTTTAAAGATATTTTGATATTTTTACTGGTTATTGTCAAAATGGTAAAAATCATAAAAATAATACTATTATAAATTAGTTTTCCAGAAATTTATGAGATAATATGGATTTACAGTATAGATTTTGATAAATTTTGGTGATTTTTAAGAAACCGTAGGTATTTTTGCGAGTTTATTCAAGTATTGTAAAAATTCTAGAAAATAAACTGTAATAGTTGATGTATGAAACTTTGACACATCAAAATAGATTCTTATATGCTTCTGCTATAAAAATGTCGCTACATATGGATAACTATAACCCCTACTTTGATTTTTATAATCTGAGGTGCTTAAAAGTTTAAAGAAAAGAATTTATCTCTAATATATAAAATATTTATAGGTTGTCTGCTGGAGTAAGAGGTGAGACGCATAGCCTCACTTTGTATTTATAAGTTTTTGGGGAAAAACATACTATTTTGATGTTGATGCATATAGATAATATTTTTGAGTTTACTGTCGTTTATGTTACAACCATTAATTCGGATGTGAAACCGTTAGATAATATAGGTAGCGCTACTTAGGAAATTATTTCCTGCACCAACAGGATGAGTGTTGTGATGTTATATTATCTAATTTTGTGATATATATTCATGACAGTTATGAATACCCGTTTATAAGTAGGTTTGGTTGTTATCTTATGTATGTTGCATTAGTATATGTATTTTGTTCAGAAATTAAACCTATGATCTCCCTAACTTTATGTTGATTATTTTAAGTATGCTTTTTTAAGAATTCATCATGTCTAACAACATTATGTTCTCTTTTGATGTGTATAACGGCTGGAAAGAAATTATGGGGAAAGTCTGTGTGAACCTAATTGTTAATTTGTACGATCTCAGTGTATCGGTGGACACTCACTTCCATCATCTCTGAAGATGTATCTGTTAGATAATATGTTTGTAATAGGGTTATGTTAAATCTTGTCTATTAATGTTATGATGTAACCCTAACCTTCGATTATCTATTATTATGTGATATGTTATGTTATATTTTATTGTGTTGATTGTTAAATTTTCTGATCATTGCGTTCTAAACAAGCTAGTCACATTTAAAGCATTTCACGCTTCCGCTGGGATGTGACAATTTTAATTAAAAATAAATTTATTTTTCTATTTATAGTGACGTTGTAGATATTATTTCAATAAAAATTTATACTTTATGGCGACCATAGGGTCTAGTGTTTCAATTTCAAATTCTAAGTTTTTTTTACGTATTTCAGGTTTTTTTTCAATATTTTAAGTTTCGGGAACATATTTATATACTAAAACGAACACTAATATTATGAATACCCAAAAGAAAGTCAATTTACGATTCGAGTTACAAGTACGTTTAGCAAAACAACCAATGTAAACATCATTTAATCTTTTATTTCACAAACAAATTAACTATCTAATTGTCGTCATCTTGATCGTATTCGTCACCATCAGGGTTTGATTCCATCTTTGAAATTCATTCATTCGTTCTTATATTTCACGCATTTATTCCCTAAATGCATTCACGTCCCGATGTGATGATAACCCTCCTCATCGTTCATAACAAGAGATGCTTATAATAATTGTTGTAAAATGAGAAAAACCATAATGTCTAATCATAAGTTATATAAGATAGTAATTCTAAGTTTCAATAAACCAACAATGCAAGTAATAATATGCAACTTCTAATTTATAATATGTGTTTGGGTGATGTAACTCGATAAAATTCAGCTTTAAACTAAACAATATACTAAATCAACAAGATACTAGCATCATATTAAACTAAAATAAATTAATGTACTAACAAAATATGAACACATAATAATAACATATTTAATATATAATAGATGTAAAAGTTATAAACTTACCTCATCTTTCTTTGCTCTGGAGTTGATCCAACCAAGCCCTTCCACATAATGTATCCTCATTCACGTTTGTTGTTACTTTAAATATTAATAAAAATATTTATAAGATGACATATACATATATATAAACATGACATACATACATGAACACACATATTAACATTGGCATACATATAAATGCAAGTTATGAACAAAATGAAATCCTAAAATATTTTCTTAGTTACGAATACACATGCACATACACATACACACGCATACACACACATACGCACATGGACACACACATAAACATGACATAAATATTAATACAAGTTGTAAACCACCAATAAAATCCTAAAATATTTTTAAAGAACAAATAAAATCCTATAACTTGTTTAAAATACAATTCATCGTATGTTCATGAATTAGGTTCTAATCAAGTAACAGTAATCCTAAAACATGTTATAAACCATAGATCATCATTTCATTCTACCAACTCAAACCAATAACCAAATCAAACAATTTATATAATTCTAATATAAATCATCTATAAGAATTAAATTTAATATTTAACTAATTAACAAAAGGTAACATACATACCTTAAACTTTTAACAACAAGGATAATCTATCACATGAATTAAATTTCATCACATGTTAGTCATATGGTTATAAATTAAAAAATAAACAAATAACAATAATATATTTCATCACAGATTGTACATACATGCATAAATAATTTAAAACACATCATTTTATGGAGAGGTTCAAGTTTGGAAGAACAAACTATTTTGTATTTGTAGGCTAATATCGCTTGTCCAATCGTGCTTCACTAAAATGACTATAACTTGAGCTAGAAGGCTCCAGTTTGGGTCGTCGTTCAAGCCCGAAACATCTTATTCTACCATTATTTTAAATTTTATATTATTATTTTTTTTGGACTTTGTTTATGGCCTAGTTTTTTGCCCTTTTACGTTTTGAGCCACATTCGAATTTTGCCTTGCATTTTATATTCATGTAAACCTTTCGGAGATTAGTAGTTTTTTGAAGGATAGGAAAATTATTTTTTCTCCATATTACAAGTGTGTGTTAGTATGTGAAATTTCGTATTATGAGTATTCCTTGTGAATCAACGCTACAAGAATTGTTTTTGATATACTTTGTGAATCAATAGATCCAATTATTTATCTTGTTTTTGGCCTACATGATTCTGCCAAATCAAAATAGGAACAAAATCAAACCAAAATCAAGTCCATTAACGTATTTAACTGATCGTTATACTAAACAAGAAAAAAATAAAACTATTTAAAATTTTAACTAACTAATGAAATAGGTAATATACAACTTCAAATCTTTACAAAAATGATGATATGGATTTTACAGTAGGATTTTGATAAATTTTGGTGATTTTTAAGAACCTGTAGGTATTTTTGCGAGTTTATTCAAGTATTGTAAAAATTCTAGAAAATAAACTGTAATTAGTTGATGTACGAAACTTTGACACATCAAAAAAGATTCTTATATGCTTCTGCTATAAAAATTTCATGACAAATAAAGTCCATTAAAAATCTAAAGAAAAGATATTTACAAAAATGATGATATGGATTTTACAGTATAGATTTTGATAAATTTTGGTGATTTTTAAGAACCTGTAGGTATTTTTGCGAGTTTATTCAAGTATTGTAAAAATCTAAAGTAGGATAAATATAACTCCTACTTTGATTTTTATAATCTGAGGTGCTGAAAAATCTAAAGAAAAGATATTTATCTCTAATATATAAATAATATTATAGGTTGTCTGCTGGAGTAAGAGGTGAGACTTATAGCATCATTTTGTATTTATATGTTTTTGAGGAAAAAGCATATTATTTTGATGTTGATGCATATATATAAGATTTTTGAGTTTTACTGTTATTTATGTTACAACCATTAATTCGGATGTGGAACTGTTAGATAATATAAGTAACGCTACTTAGGAAATTATTTCCTGCACCAACAGAATGGGTGTTGTGATGCTATATTATCTGATTTTGTGATTTATATTCATGGCAGTTATGAATCACCCGTATATAAGTAGGTTTGGTTGTTATCTTATGTATGTTGCATCAGTATATGTATTTTGTTCAGAAATTAAACCTATGATCTCATCAACTTTATGTTGATTACTTTGAGTATGCTTTTTCAGGAATTCATCATATCTAACTGCATTATGTTCTCTTTTGATGTGTATAACGGCTGGGAAGAAATTATGAGGAAAGTCTGTGCGAACCTAATTGTTAATTTGTACGATCTCAGTGTATCGGTGGATGCTCACTTCCATCATCACTGAAGATGTAGCTGTTAGATAATATGTTTGTAATAAGGTTATGTTAAATCTTGTCTATTAATGTTATGATGTAACCCTAACCTTCGTGTATGGCCCTGTTCCCGGGACGACTACAGTTGGTCATTCATCGCACATAAAAGATAATAATTACTTTTATCTATCATCAAAGATCGCAACGGAATTATCAAAATAGACATCTCATTACATTATAAAAGCTTTTGCCAAATAATACATCGTTACTCAGTTACAAAATATATTGTTGCATTACATCACAAAAGCCCTATATAAATGGATGCCATCAAAAAAAGCTGAGTAGCCTCGCAGCACCATCCTCAGCAACATTACCTGCCAACTGGAAACACATAAAAAGTCAGCGTTGCTGAGTGAGTTCTAGTTTTATAATAAAACATACTTTACTTTCATTTAAAACCGTTCGTTACTTTTGCATGATCACACATCATATGTACACATAGATAATATCTTTATTATCTTCTTCATTTGTTCAATCATTCATCATTATATCTTTACTTGCGCATTTGATATCTTCCGTACCAATACCATGTGCTACACCCCAAACGATATGGCTACTGGGCCGAAGTCAATAAATGAACAGCTAAACATGTGCCGCAGTACCGGGGTAAGCGGTAGAGGTTCTATACAAATGGTCGGTCACAAAGACGGACCCCAATGTGCATCCTCCCGGGGTAGCAAACCCGCACACCGTTGGGCTAACACCTTATAATTAGCGAGTCCTGTTATCAAATGCTTGCAAGACTTTCATTACTTTCGTTCATTTATGCATGCATTCAATTCATGTTTCCCTTTTTATCATCTTTCACCTTACGTTACATAATACTTTCAATTCATTCATTAACATAACACGTAAAGCCACAAGAAAGATAAACATTAATCATAATCAGGAACATCATGCATACATAACATACATCATACATAAATATGCAACACCATCATCATCATCATGCCTAACCTACACTCTAAGGCCTCAACAGTCATCTTACACGAACTTATGGGAATTTCCATGTCAAAACTTACGTCTGCGCTTTCCCCCGAAAGTCAGTAATTAAACTACACTTTTCCCTGGGTACAACAGCCCTGTTTGGGCGTATGGACATCCTTCAGTCGCATGGCCTCCAGGAGACTGAACATCATGCGATTGGACTCATGTGGATGAACATCTATGCGAATGGACATCCAGTCGTGCGTATGGAGCTCATGCGGATGGAACTAATACGAATGAGCACCTATGCGACTGACCTCATTCGAATGGACTCACTGCGAATGAGTCCCATGCGATTGGAACTAATGCGACTAAGCACCTATGCGACAGGACCCTCAGTCGTATGACTCCCCATGCGACTAGACCCCCAATCGTACGAATGAAACCTTAGTCGTGCGAATGAACTGTAACACCCGGTTATTTACTATTTTGAAGCCGACGAAGGAAGAAAAAGAAATAAAGTCCAAAGCCGAGGGACCAAACTCGCCAACGAAAGAAAGTCGGGTGAGTGGGAGTATATAAGGGAGAGGGCAGCCCTTACCCTCTCCCCCACACTCACAAATCAGCCAAGAAGAGAGAAAGAAGAGAGAAAGAAGAAGAAAAGAGGAAAAGTGTCGGTTCGGGTTGGTTCGAGTGGCCAAAATCGTTGAGGAGCGAGTCAAATCGAAGCCCTTGTCGTTGTGCTCGTTGTGTGAGTTCTAGGACCCCACTTTTACTTGTTTTCAACCGATTTTGGGGCTGGAAAGCATGAAAAACCCGTTTTTGTATGTGTATGTGTTTGACCCGTTTGGGTGTGTTGCGCGTGATGCGTTTAGAGTATGTTTCCGGGCTTGTGTGTGCTTGTATGGTGTTGTGGTATGCATTCCTAAGGTCTAAGATGGTTGATTTAGGCTTAGAATGGGTTTGGATGAGCTTGGAGGCCGAAAATGGCAGATTGGGTTCGGGATGAACTCCATTCTGCATCAGCTAGGGCTATGCGACCGAATGAAGGCCATACGGCCGATTGAGAGGCGATTGAGGTTCATTCGCACGATTGAGGTTCATTCGCACGATTAAGGTTCCATTCGTACGATTGGGAGTCCAGTCGCATGGGGAGTCATACGACTGAGGGTCCAGTCGCATAGGTGCTTAGTCGCATGAGTCCATTCGCATGAGGTCAGTCGCATAGGTGCTCATTCGCATTAGTTCCATCCGCATGAGGTCCATACGCACGACTGAGTGTTCATTCGCATAGATGTTCATCCATATGAGTCCAATCGCATAATGTTCAGTCGCATGGACGCCATGCGACTGAAAGGGTGTCCATACGCCCGAATAGGGCTGTTGCACCCGAAGGAAAGTGTAGTTCGACTTCTGACTTTCAGGGGAAAGTGCAGATGTAAGTTTTGACGTAAAAGTTTCCCGTAAGAGCATGTAAGATGACTATAATGACCTTAGAGAGTATGTTGGGCATGATGAGGATGATGTTGCATGTTTATGCATGTTATGTATGTGTGACGTTGCCCTGTATGATGATGATGTCTGTGTATGATATGTTCCATATTATGATGTATGTTTATCTTTCTTGTGGCTTTACGTGTCGAGTTAATGAATGAATGAAGTATTATGTAACGTAAAGTGAAAGATAATGAAAGAGGAACATGAAGTAAGAATGCATGCATTATTAAATGATTAATGAACGAAGGAAAGGCTTGCAAGCACATACATGAGGTGAGCAACTCTGTTGTTGCAAGAGACTCGGACAGCGTGCAATCGTTGAGATTGCCCATGAGGTGAGCAACCCTGTTGTTGCAAGAGACTCGGATAGCTATCATTGATGTTGCCATAAGGTGAGCAACCCTGTTGTTGCAAGAGACTCGGATAGCGTGCTATCGTTGAGATTGGCAATGAGGTGAGCAACCCTGTGGTTGCAACAGACTCGGATAGCGTGCGATCGTTGAGATTGCTAACGCGGTGAGCGACCCTGTCGTCGCAACAGACTCGGAAGAACGAACGTATGAAAAGAACGAAAGTTAACGAATGTAATGAAAGATAATAATGATATTATTTGTGTATACGTATGATGAATGATCGCATGAGAAAAGTAATAGTTTATAATGAAAGTAAAGTATGTTTTAATATAAAACTAGAACTCACTCAGCAACGCTGACTTTTTATATGTTTTCCAGTTGGCAGGTAATGATTGCTGAGGATGGCACCGCGAGGCTACTCGGCTCTTTTGGGATGGCATTCTTTCGATTAATGTTTTTGCATTGTAATGCGAACAAACTGTTTTGTAATGAATGTTATATTAACTTGCAAAAGCATTTATATAGAAATGAAAGCCTATTTTAATGTTCCGCTGCGATGTTTATGAAATATGAATGCAAATATATGTTTTATGTGCGATGAATGGCCAACTGTATGCGTCCGGGAACGGGGCCTTACAAGTTGGTATCAGAGCGAAAGTTTAAGTGAAATGGGTAAATTTTCAAAATAAACCTTAACTTAAACTGAGAATGGGATGAAAGGGGAATGGGATGCCAATCTGAGTAGCTGCGTGCCATCAGGTATTTTCGTAAAGTTAACGGTATGTGGTTATGTGTTATATGTAGATTTAAATACTGATGTAGTCAGGACAGGTAATGCTTGGGGTATGAAGAGTAAAGTAAGTGGCTAATCACAACTGGCCACTGTAATTAGGGACTTACTGTACTTGACATAAACTGAGCTGTTTCCTTGAATGACCGTGTTGGTGTTTGAATCTTTCGGTGTGATATATAGAGAATGGCTGGTGGTAGATCCTCTAAAGCTTCTAGGGGTGGAGGTCGTGGTGGGCCTGATGCTGATCTGCGACCTAAAAGAGGAAGGCCTAGAGTTGAGAAGGTGGTTCCTGAAGAACCTGAGACCCCGCATCCGGAGGCTGGGGATGAGAGTGCAAACTTGAGGGCCTCGGTAAAGGAGCCTGTTGTTGAAGAAGTACATCAGGTCATGCAGACAATCTTACCGTCTGTGGTGACCGAAGTCATCAAGGCTGTGAAGGAAGGAGAAAGAAGGGAGAGAAACAGGGCCTCAGGGGAGCGGGAGCAACCGGAGCCTGAAACAATTTTCTCTGATAATGAGGAAGATGAAGAAGATGAGCCCGTGCAAGAGGTGGTACGAGGCTATAATTACGGGGCGTTTATGAGATGCAAGTCCCCAACTTTTGATGGAAATGGTACTGCTGCTGCTGCTCACCAGTGGGTGAGGGAAATGGAGGCTGTACTTGATATCAGCGAATGCCGTGAAGACCAGAAGGTGAAGTTCGCTACCCACTCTTTTGTGGATTCGGCTCTGTGTTGGTGGGACAACATTGTCCAAGCCGAGGGTAGCAGGGCCATTGGGAGGATGAGATGGTCTAAGCTGAAAAAGTTGGTGATTGAGGAGTTTTGTCCTCATCAGGAAATGGACAAGGTCGAAAGGGAGTTCTTGCAACTGGAGACGGGAACCATGACACACCAACAGTACACCACAAAATTCAACGAGATGGCACGTCTGGTGCCGGACCAAGTGACACCTTTGTCACGAAAGATTAAAAGATACATTCAGGGTTTGCCAGCGGATATTCGCAGGCACATGATCGCTGCCCGACCGAGCACGTTTAGGTCGGCGGTGGATTTGGCGGGGAGACTGTATGATGAGGGAACGGTGGTGGTGACAGAAGGTGGCAAGAAGAGCGGTGGTGAGCGAAACTAGCAGAGGAAGAGGTTTGGTCGGGGTGATGCCTCGACGGGTAATAAGAAGGCACGAGTGGATGACCGCCGTGTGGTCACGTCAAGTGCGGGATCGAGAAGGTGTGGCAAGTGTGGAAGGGAGCATAGTGGGGAGTGCAGGTTTGGGTCGAACTTGTGCTTCAAATGTGGGAAGGCGGGGCACATGGCAAAGGACTGTCGTATAGTCCGATGCTATAACTGTGGTGAAGAGGGTCATATGAGCAAGGATTGTAAGAGGCCGAGGGCTGAGAGCTCCGGGGCGAAGAAGACAGGAGGTGAAGGACCGAGGGCGAGCGCCAGGGCATTCACCATGACACAGGAGGAAGCTAGGACGGACCCTGATGTCGTGTCCGGTACGTTTTAGGTGAACCAAACTTTAGCTTCAGTGTTATTTGATTCGGGTGCCAGTAAAAGTTTTATTTCTGCCGCTTTCTGTGCTAAGCTGCCTGTTAGTAGTAGACGTGTTGATGCGCCCTTTGATGTAGAAACTGCCATAGGTAAGTCTACCAGGATTTCTGAGATGATAGAGAACTGTGATGTGGAGCCAAAGGGTCACAAGTTTTCTGTTAGACCGTTTGTGATGACCTTAGGTGGTTTCGATTTGGTTCTTGGGATGGATTGGTTAGCGGACACAAGGCAAACATTGTGTGTCGCAAGAAGATGATTTAGTTGTCAACACCTGAGGGGAGTTCGGTAACGGTTTATGGTGATCGGGTCACGATGATTCCGAAAGTAATTTCGATGGCGGTGGCAGGAAAGTGTATGAGGCGTGGATGTAGTGCCTACTTCGCCTATGTAAAGGATGTGGATACGCCAACACCACAACTAGCCGATGTACCGGTTGTGTGTGACTTTCCAGACGTGTTCCCAGAAGACTTATCAGGAGTGCCACCTGACAGAGAGATCGAGTTTCAGATTGATCTGATACCGGGTGCCCAACCTGTTGCCAAGGCACCGTATCGGTTGGCTCCGACAGAGATGAAAGAGTTGATGGAGCAGTTGCAAGAGCTACTTGATAAGGGGTTCATTAGATCGAGTATCTCTCCTTGGGGTGCTCCGGTATTGTTTGTGAAGAAGAAACACAGTAGCATGAGAATGTGTATTGACTACCGTGAGCTGAACAAGTTGACGGTAAAGAACCGATACCCCTTACCGAGGATAGATGATTTGTTCGATCAGCTTCAGGGTGCCAGTTGGTTTTCGAGGATAGATCTTTGATCTGGTTATCATCAGTTGAAGGTGAAGGAACAAGATATCCCTAAAACAGCTTTCCGCACGCGCTATGGTCACTACGAGTTTCTTGTCATGTCCTTTGGTTTGACCAACGCGCCAGCTGCTTTTATGGATTTGATGAACCGTGTGTGTCGGCCGATGCTGGATAAATCAGTGATTGTGTTTATTGATGATATCCTGATTTATTCGAGGAGCGAGATTGAGCATGCCGGTCACATTCGGGAGGTTCTGGAGACGCTGAGGAGGGAGAAGTTGTATGCTAAATTCTCCAAGTGCGTGTTCTAGTTGCGCAAAGTTCAGTTCTTGGGTCATGTGGTGAATCCCGACGGGATTATGGTGGACCCGGCGAAAGTGGAGGCGGTTATGCAATGGAAGTCACCAAAGACGCCGTCCGAGATTCGTAGTTTCTTGGGTTTGGCGGGCTACTATAGAAGATTTATCCAAGACTTCTCTAAGATTGCTTCTCCACTAACTAAGTTGACCTGAAAAGATGTGAAGTTCGTATGGGTCTAGCTCGAGAAAAGGCGTTCGAGGAACTGAAGGCGAGGTTGACTCAAGCTCCAGTTCTGCCATTACCCGATGGAAGTGAAGATCTGGTGGTTTATTCTGATGCTTCCTACTCGGGGTTGGGATGTGTGTTAATGCAGAGAGGAAAGGTCATAGCCTATGCATCCCGACAGTTGAAGGTTCATGAGGTCAATTACCCCACTCATGACTTGGAGCTGGCAGCCGTGGTCTTTGCGTTAAAGATTTGGAGGCACTATCTTTACGGGACGAAGTGCACCATATTCACTAACCACAAGAGCCTGAAGTACTTCTTCGAGCAGAAGGATCTGAACATGAGGCAGAGACGGTGGTTGGAACTTATAAAGGATTATGATTATGAGATCCACTACCACCCGGGCAAGGCCAATGTGGTGGCTGATGCCCTTAGCCGGAAAGAGAGGCCCGAGCCGATTCGGGTGAAAACATATCAACTGATTATGACCTCTGATGTAATGAAGCAAGTCAAAGAGTTTCAAGATGAGGCACTGAAAGAAGATCATCTTAACTCTGAAAGAATGAGAGGTCTGGTTGGGGAATTGGGTGAAAACACACTCGGTGTTAGAACCCGATTTGGACGTGTGTGGATTCCTCGTTTTGGGGATTTACGCATGAGGATCATGGATGAAGCTCATAAGACTCGATACTCCATTCACCCAGGTGCCACGAAAATGTACCAAGACATGAAGAAGGATTATTGGTGGCCGGGTATGAAGCGTGATGTGGTGGAGTATGTGAGTAAGTGCCTTACTTGCTTACAGGTGAAGGCCGAGCATCAAAAGCCGTATGGGAAAATCCAACCTTTGGATATACCGGAATGGAAGTGGGAGCACATCACCATGGATTTCATTACGAAGCTGCCGCGTACCCCGAAAAGGTACGATGCCATATGGGTGATAGTTGACCGTTTGACGATGAGTGCTCACTTCTTACCGATCCGCGAGACATATTCATCTGAGAGGTTGGCGGATCTTTTCATCAAGGAGATTGTAACTCGTCATGGTGTGCCGGTGTCTATTGTGTCTGATCGCGACACCCGGTTTACATCTAAATTTTGGAAGAAACTCCACGACGCTATGGGGACGAGGTTACATATTAGCACGGCTTATCATCCCCAGACTGATGGTCAGTCAGAAAGGACCATTCAGACACTGGAAGACATGCTTCAGGCATGTGTGATTGATTTTGGGGGAAGTTGGGATGACCACCTACCGTTAGTCGAATTCTCATACAACAACAGCTATCATGCCAGCATTGGTATGCCACCATATGAGATGCTATACGGTAGGAGATGCAGAACACCCGTTTGTTGGGGTGATATTGGTCAGAAGGAATTGGGGAGCGTCGAGGTAATCGAGGCTACGACTGAGAAGCTTGAGAATATTAAAGCCTTCATGAAGGCAGCCAAAGACAGACAGAAGTCGTATGCTGATAAACGACGCAGGCCGATTGAGTTCCAGGTGGGTGACCGGGTTATGTTGAAGGTCTCACCTTGGAAGGGTATCATCCGCTTTCGAAAGCGGGGTAAGTTGAGCCCAAGGTATATAGGCCCTTTCCGAATCATCGCTCGAATAGGAGAGGTGGCCTATAGACTGGAGTTACCGGATGAGTTAAGTGGAATTCACCCGACATTCCATGTATCTCATCTAAGGAAGTGCTTGACAGATGAAGATGTTGATACATGTATGTCCCTAGATCATGATTTGTAATGTGATAGATCTTGTCTATCTGATTATGATGTAATATGTAATGATTAATGAAATGATATGGATTATTTGTGATTTGTAATGTCTAATATTTCATTAATGAGTCGTTATTGAATTGATTGGGTTTATGATTGTTTGAATGGTTACACATCAAGTTATATTAATTAAAACATTCAAACTTAACTTAATGAAGTTCTCATGCGAATGGCCCATGCGAATGGACCATACGCATGAATAACTTCATACATTGACTCAATCGCACGACTGAACCAGGAGACTGGATCAGTCGTATGATTGACACATAAGATTGGCTCAGTCGCACGACTGAACACTCAGTCGTGCGGATGAATCAACCGCATGGTTCAATCGCACGACTGAACCATACTTATGGCCCAGTCGCACGATTGAACAATACTAACCTATAAATAGACCCAATTCGTGGAAAAACGGAAGCATTCATACCATTACGATTCCAGACGTACCCTAGTCGTCCAGAGCCCTCCCAAATCGTTCTCCAAGTTCACAGAACACATTAGATCGATTCCTAATCGACTTCTAACTTTAGACTCAATTCTTGATTGATTCTTCGTGTGTTCTCACTGATTGGATCGCCAATCAAATAGGATTCCGCACTATTTGAGTTGGTTAACACGCTAATCACTAGGTATTTTCGTTCAAATACCAGGTCCTAACAAGTGGTATCAGAGCCTTGGCTCTTGATTACGTGTTGATTCAATCAAGATTGCATAAAAGTTTATGTTTTTGCACTAAAAACGCAATCTTTGGTGTCAAAAGTGATCTTGGACGTTCCCTGCTCATCAAAGTTTGGTTTCTACGGACTTAGGCGATTAGACATTGCGAAATTTTGAATTTTTACGGCTGAAACACGTCAAACCTAGAAAATTTCGCAAAACAGCAGCTTCAGTCGCACGAGTGACCCATTCGCACGACTGGACTCCAGTCGCATTGCCCATTCGCACGATTGGACCTAGTCGCACCTTCATTCGGCCAACTGAACCGTTCGTTCACATAGCTCATACGCACCAGATTCATTCGCACGATTGTACCAGTCGCATACGCACGACTAGACCATTCGCATCCTTCAGTCGCATCAGTGAAAGTTTGTTTGATTAGACTTAAAGTTATTAGCCATGGAAGATCAGATGTCAGCCTTTACTGCTGGGAAGGACTCTAGGATACAGAATCTGCTGTTGCTTGAGAGTGAGGTGGGTAATCACAATAAACCACCAAAGCTCTTGACTTTAGATGAGTTTCCCCCACTGGAAACAACGTTTTGAGATCTACCTCAATGGAGTGGATCCTAATCTGTGGGAAGCCATTGAGATTGGTTATAGTACACCGGTGGGAGCTGATGGAGTTAAGCTAACGTTAGGTAGGATGACAGACGTGCAGAAAGTTAAGTACAATGCAGAGAAAAGGGTTTATGCATTGATTACACAGTCTATCCCCAAAGACATATTCCACCAGTATTCAGAGAATAAGCAGTCCAAGAAACTGTGGGATGAGCTAGAGAAGAGGTATGATGGGAATGCTTCGTTGAAGGCAATCAAGGCAAAGGAGTTAAAGAAGGAATTCGATAACTTCTCATCGATTGGTAACGAGAGTTTAGACGACGTCATAGACAGATTCTACCACTTGATGAGCGAACTGCACACACATGGGGTGGAAACGACCATGGAAGAGAAAGTGAGTAACTTTGCAGACGGTTTTCCTGATAAGTGGGCATCATTCGTGTCTAACCTGAGACAGAATGGAATGCTTGAAAAGCTGGATGTTAATGACTTCATTCTTAAGTTGCGAGAAGAAGCACTTAGGATGAAGTACAGAGCTCAGAAGTCTACGTACACACAAAATCCAGCTTTGTACAACGCCACGCCTTAAGCTAAGACATCTGGAGCACCTCTCCAGACTGCATTTGTGTCGAGCTCGTCGGGTCCTTCACATGCTTCTCCTTCTGGATCAGACACGTCAGGGTCTTCTTGTACCCACTATATTGGATCAGAAGCAAGTACTACTAAACTGAAGACCGAGAACCTCGGTAATATGACTGTGGAAGTAGCTCGAGAGCATATGGATCTGTTAGCTACAGTGGTTCATTCATATGATGGACTTGTTTCTGGGAAGATTGGAAACTGTCATCTGGCAGACGAGGACTACGAGTAGGTGGACGAAATGGAGCTTGAGAGGATGGATATAATGTGGGCCTTAGCTAGTGCTGTCCGGAGGGCGAAGAAGTTTGTTAAAAAAACCGGACAGAACTTGGTAGCTACTAAGGATACTACATTTGGTTTTGACAAGAGCAAAGTGATCTGCTTCAACTGTGGAGAAAAGGGGCACTTCAAGAGAGAATGTGTCAAGCCAAAGAAGACGGGTAATGGGAATCCATTCTCGTCCTTTACTCGCCAAGACAAGCAAGCTTCCAGTTCTACTTCATCAAACAAGGATCCAAAAGCCTTGACTGCTCATGATGATGAAGGACAGGATTGGAGTTTTAGGTTTGTCTCACCAGGGGAATCAAACATTGCCAGTATAGAAGATATTGATGATGATTCTGCAAGTGAAGGTGATCTAGCAGTTGAGATAGCGATGTCACACAGTGAGGAAGCAACTGCAGCCGAGGTCAGTTACAAGCCTAAGGAGGAGACTTCTACTTCAGGGACAGAAAAGACAGAATCACCAGAACCAGAGACATCTGATGCTGCGTTGATGGCTAGCTCTTCTGAACCAACTCAGGTAAGTACTACTGACCAAATGTTTGATAATCATGCTTGTTTTGCTTGTGATACTTTTAGGAATATCATAGATGAAAAATTTTCTAGGTTATTAGATCATAATGATAACTTAGTAAAAGATTTGCAACTGTGCACTGAGGCTAATAGAGTATTAAAACAAAAGAGCATAGTTATAAAGAAAAGATAGACCTATTGACTAAACAGCTTAGGGAAACCGAAGTAGTTGCCGTTAACCAAGCTAATGCCATTAGGTACTATCTAAACTCCCTAGAAGACACTAAGAAGCAAAAGGCAGTTCTAGAAGTAGAAGTAAATTCATTAAAACAGAAACTGCATAGTTGGACTAGTTCTTCACACATAGTTCAACACTTAGTGAGAGAAAGGAATAACGGGGAGGGATTGGGTTACAAAGTGGTTCCACCACCACCTGAGACCTTGATGAACACTAAGACTAGACCAGCAAATAATAATCCCATCAAGGATCACGTGGTGTCTACTCCTCTTGTTAGTGATCCAGATACCTCATGTTCATCTATTGGATCTGGACACAAACAAAAGGAGGCCACTTCAAAGGCAAAGGATAAATTGCCTTGTGTTAATCTGGAAAAGGAATTTGAAAAAGTTAACTTAAAGTCAGGGTCAAACAGAGTCAAATCAGAACCTAAAAAGACTTCTAATGTTAATTTTTCACATGCTTCAAGTCAAAAACCAGTTAACCAAAAAGAGAAAGATGTTAAACAGATTAAAACAGTTAACTTTGTTAAACCAGAGAAAACATCAAAAGAACCAGAGTCAATACCTAAAATAATTGATGTTACTAGAGTGTCACACACTTCTCCACAGAGAAAGTTTCATCATATAGTTGATAGCAGGTCGTGCTACAACTGTGGAGAATGTGGACACATTGCTTCCTGTTGTCCTTTCTATCAGACACCTAGGAAGAAGATTGACCTTCAGGACTCTAAGCATAGGTCTTCTAAGAGGAGCTCTCTGACTCCACCTAGAAGATCTAGGGAACCTAAAGTTCAACCTGTAAGCCAGTCGACTGTTTATCATAAACAGGCTTTGCACAAGTCTGGCTTATGGAAAGAGAAGTCCTCCTGCGTGTCTGATACTGATGACAAGAAGGAACCTGAGCTACCCTCACCCTCAAAGGGTCAATGGGTGGAGTTTATGATGTGTGATGCCTCTGGGAAACCCAAGCCAGTAAAGGCTTGGGTTCCTAACCTAAACTAACTTATTTACTTTGTATGTGCAGGGTGTTCGATACAGTGCTGAGACTAACACGTGGATTGTAGACAGCGGAGCATCCAGGCACATGACAGGAAATAGGCCCTTTTATCAAACGTCAAGCAAATAAAAGGAGGGCATGTTTCCTTTGCTGGAAACAAGGGAGGCTATATCACAGCTCAGGGAGAAGTGGGAAATCAGAAAGTTAAGTTTGATAAGGTGAACTACGTTCAACAACTTCAAAATAACTTACTTTCTGTTTCCCAAATCTGTGATAAAGGATTTAAGGTCATCTTCGACAACAAGAAGTGTTACGTGCTGAAGAAAGACTACGTGATCCCAGAGGACCAAGTTCTGATGACTGCTTCAAGATATAAAGACCTTTATGTCTTGGATCTGTCAACAACTGCTACAACGGATCAGGAGGTTCAGTGCTTTCTATCTAAAGCTACTGAGAAGGATTCCATCTCCTGGCATAGGAGAATAGGAGAATGGGACACATTAGTCAAAGGAAGATGAATCATTTGATTCAGAAGGATTTGGTGAGAGGAGTTAATGTCAAGAACTTCCAGTTTCCTGACTTTTGTGTAGCTTGCAAGAAAGGCAAACAGACGAAGAAGTCTCATAAGGAAAAGAAAGTTCATTCAATAGAACTTCCTCTTGAACTTCTTCACATGGATCTGTTTGGTCCAGTCAGTACAAAGAGCATTGCAGGCGACTTGTACTGTTTTATGGTCACTGATGACTACTCAAGGTTCACTTGGGTAATGTTTCTGAAATCCAAATCAGAAACATTTGAGTCATTCAAGGAGTTAGTAACCACACTGGAATCTCTCTACAAGCTAAAGGTTAGACAAGTACGCTCAGACAACGGGACAGAATTCAAGAACCAATGGATGGAGGCATACTGCAAGGAAAAGGGAATTGTGCATCAATTCACTTCTGCCTACACGCCTCAGATGAATGGCGTTGCTGAGAGGAAGAACAGAAGCTTGATAGAGACAGCACGGACTATGCTGGCAGACTCGAAACTGCCTATCCAATTCTGGAATGAGGCAGTGGCAAATGCATGTTATACACTGAATCGAGTCCTAATAGTCAAGCGCCACGGAAAGACATGTTACGAGCTACTACAAAGACGCAAACCGAATTTGGAGTATCTTGAACCTTTTGGCGCGCCGTGCACACTTCTGAAGAAGACACAAGAAGGAAAATTCAGCGAGAAGGCGGATGAAGGAATCTTTCTAGGATACAACATACCGAACAAGCGAGTTTACAACAACTCAACGGGTCTTGTAGAAGTGTGGTGTAATGTTGACGTTCAGAGATATACCACACCACCTACAGGCAAAGGACCCGCCTACTTCTTCGACTATGATGGATTCTTCAAGTCCTTCAACATCCCTCTCTCTCCCTCGGATGATGAGTTAGCTACTAGGATGATGTATGATATTTGAATACACCATCTAGCTCACAGGGAGAATCATCTACTCAGTCAGGGGGAGTAGTCGATGACAGTGACTCCTCCTCTGAAGATGAAGCTGAAGCAGATGACCAGAACAGTCAGGAGGAACAGGTTCCAGTTCCTGAAAGTCCACAAGCATCTACCAGTGATGCACCTTCGACTTCGGAACCTCAAACTCCATCTACCTCAGATGCAGAACCAAATGTTCATAATCTTGGCTCTGAGGTAGCTGTTCCTACTACTCCAGGATCACGACTAAACGTCTATCATCCCCTTGACAATGTCATTGGGGATGTCAGATCAGGAGTACAAACCCGAAATCAGCTATACTCAGCTGATTACGCCTCGGTTATGGAGAAGGGTTACATTCATGATGGTGCTTATCGATGTTTTGTCTCGCAGTTGAGCCAAAATATGTCAGTGAGGCACTAAATGATGAGGCGTGGGTGAGTGCCATGCAAGAAGAACTTCTTCAGTTCAAGAAGTTAGGTGTATGGACTCTGGTTGATAGACCTAAAGGTGCTAAAGTCATTGGCACCAAATGGGTACTGAAATGCAAGAAGGATGACCAAGGGGTCATTATCAGGAACAAAGCTCGATTGGTGGTTCAGGGTTTTCGCCAAGTCGAGGGGATTGACTACAATGAGGTGTTTGCACCCGTGGCAAGGATGGAAGCCATTCGTATCTTCCTTGCCTATGCATCGTACATGAAGATTAAAGGTCTACCAATTAGATGTGAAGAGTGCATTCCTTCATGGGGAAATCAGAGAAACAGTCTATGTAAGTCAACCCGAGGGATTTGAAGATCCTTATCATCGGGATAGAGTTTACAAGCTCGACAAGGCTTTATACGGGCTTCATCAAGCTCCTCGAGCTTGGTATGAGAAACTCTCGACTCATCTTGTGAAACACGGCTTTCGCAGGGGAGTCATTGACTGCACGCTGTTTATTAAAGAAAAGATGGCGACCTACTGCTTGTACAGATCTATGTTGATGACATAATCTTCGGTTCAAAGAACGAAGAGTTATGCAAAGAGTTTGAAGCAGTATGAAGAAAGAGTTTGAGATGAGTGCTATGGGGGAGATGAAGTTCTTTCTCGGGTTACAGGTGGATCAGACTCCAAATGGGATCTTTCTACATCAGACCAAGTATGTAGGAGACATTCTCAGTCGCTTTGACATGGAGAATGCTTCTGCTGCTGGGACTCCACTTGCTACGAATCACGATATAGCACCTGATGAAAATGGAGATCTTGTAGATGCCACGATGTACCGAGGAATGATTGGATCCCTCATGTATCTCACTGCCTCAAGACCTGATATCATGTATGCTACATGTTTATGTTCTAGATATCAGGCTAAACCTAAGGTCAACCATCTGATTGGGGTCAAGAGGATTTTTCGTTATCTGAAGGGTACACCCACACTTGGATTGTGGTACCCTCATGATGATGACTTTGAGCTTACCGCGTATAGTGACTCGGATTACGGGGGCTGCAAGATGAACTACAAGTCTACATCAGCAGGGTGTCAATTCTTTGGGAGAAGATTAGTTACCTGGCAGTGTAAGAAGCAGACATCGGTTGCATTGTCAACCTGTGAAGCCGAATATGTTGCTGCTGCAAGTTGCTGTTCACAAATCATCTGGATTCAACAGCAAATGCGGGATTACGGTTTAAAGTTCTCTTCTACTCCTATTTTTGTTGATAACTCTGCTGCAATTGCAGTAACTAAAAATCCGGTTCAACATCCTAAGACCAAACACATCGGTATTAAATACCATTTCATAAGAGACTGTTTTGAAAAGAACTTAATTGATGTGGTTAAAATTAATACTGATTTTCAACGCGCTGACCTCTATACTAAAGCCTTTGATAAACCACGTTTTCAATATTTGCTAGAGGTCAACGGCGTTAAAAAGAAAAGTGAGGTTATTCCTGATGATGATAATGTGTAGTCCGATGTAGTTTAGTTAAAGTTTTTTATTTTATTTTATTTTATCTGTTTATTTTCGTCTGTTTAATTTAAACTCATGTTATTTTGCTGTTTATTAAAATCCTAAAATAATTAAACCAGTAATGATTTTAGTATTTTAGGGGGAGAATATGTCAGCAAGTTAACATTAAAAAAAAACGAGGGAGAAGGAGTGGATAGCTGATATAAGGTAGATCGTATCTGTGATACCGATTCAAAACCAAAACCAGGAACAAATCAAGAGGGAACAAATAAAAGACTTTAAGTTTTGAAAAGATGCAAAAATTTAAAGTATAAGTCTGTGTAGTCTAGGCAATACAAAAGGGAAGATGATAGAAAACTGGTAACTCCTAAGGTAACACAAAGAAAGTAGACCTAGAGGTTGCTAGACCACAAATGATATGTCGGTAGATTCAACACAATAGATGATTAGACCTGACTGGTGATCTCAAGATCAAACTAAGTTGTTCAACTGACTGTGGGCTTCCATCTTATCACTGGTTAACACAATCAACAATATTCCAATAAGGGGTAATGAGCATGTAAACGCCACAAAT
Organism: Flaveria ramosissima; assembly: GCA_025215565.1. Classification (NCBI taxonomy): domain Eukaryota; kingdom Viridiplantae; phylum Streptophyta; class Magnoliopsida; order Asterales; family Asteraceae; genus Flaveria; species Flaveria ramosissima. Next base: position 65,298,787 of record CM046031.1, on the reverse strand, counting down.
GTGTGCGGATGACCATAATTAGAGCAAAGCAAAGAAAAAATGAAAGACAAATGTTATAAAGCTAATGACTTATGTTGTTGGTGCATAACCTAGATATTCTAGAATTCATTGTTGTTTGCCGCCTCTCTGCTGTGCGATGGCACTGACCTGAGGACTGGCTTCTCTTTGAAAGCTCTAAGAATAGTCTCTTCTTGTAATAATACCCGTAGACCGCTCAAAAGCTCCTGAGGAATGTTGATTACCATATAAGTGTGGGATCCACAAATGTTAGTTGAAATAATTAAACCTAAATCAGTCACCAGTCTGTGTCAAAAGTCTGTGTATGGATTTAAGTGGACAAACATATTGACATTCATTGTGGCTGCAATTCTCAAAAGTTCAAATCAATGTGACAATCTAAGAGTTCCAGTATGATTTCCTTAAGTTGCTAATGACTCTGGATGAACACCGAGAATTGAGCATCAAAAGATTTTGATAACAAGTCCCAAATGATTTGACTTGCCTGTATGATTCCAAAATTGAATTGGTCCAGGTGTGGTCAATCCAAGTTGAAGCTGTCTATTCCAGAACCAAATCCTGTAGATGTCCAGCTTAGGATTTATCTCTCACAAAAAGCCAAAAACAAGTTTGTTTTAGTATTTAGTTTAAATTTTCTAAGTTAGTTAGTAGTTTTAAGTTTGTTAGTTTGTCGGACTACATCAGGAAAATCAGTAAGGAATCAACTCACTAAAAGGGTCATGTCTGAGATGACCACATGTGCTTTAAAAGTTTAAAACAGTCACGTCTGAGGTGACAAAGTGTTTAAAAGGGTCACGTCTGAGGTGACTAAATTGTTTAAAAGGATCACGTCTGAGGTGATCAAAAGGTTTTCAAGTTAAAATGATCATGTCTGAGATGATCAAAAGCTCATAACGTTAATTTCAAAAGTTAAAAGGGTTTTAAATGTAAATTGGTAAAAATGGCAGAAAATTAACTAAGTGTGACCCATTCGCACGATTGGACCATGAGAATGGACCAACCATGCGAATGGCTTCCACTCGCACGAATGGACATGAGATTGAGCCATTCACACGAATGGCTTATCAGAATGACCCATTCGACCGATTGGAAGGGGGCGAATGAGTCAGTCGACCGACTGAGACTCATTCGGTCAACTGAACATGCGAATGAAAGGCACGACTGAGTCAGTCGACCGACTGAACCTCAGTCGGTCAACAGCATGCGACTGACTGGGCCAATCGCACGATTGAGCCTTAGTCGCCCGAATGAACTGAGCGACTGAGGCCAGTCGGCCGATGAACTCAGCTTCAGTATTTAAAGGGCACAGTCGATCGCATTTCATTCATCACACCCCAATCGCTCTCAAATCGCACACCCTACCGTTACGCTGCCAAATTTTCATTAGACTTTGTTTTCGTCTTGATCTTGATTCACTGACTCTCGCTATTGATTATACAGGTAGTTTGAAGCTCCATCTTCCCAAAACTTGAAGGATTCAAACCCTAATTTGGGTATTCGACTGTATAACAAGAACCGAGACTTAAAAGACCTAATAACCTAACAAAACTATGCAAAACGTTAAAATTAAGTCTAATAGGTTATTAGTAACAAGAATGCGAGTCTATTGAACCGGTTATCTATGTTAAAACACTTGTTTTGTTAAAGATTCGAACGAATGGCGACTGAACTACAGGACAGGCGACTGGTCGCCCGGATGAACTCCAATCGCACGATTGAAACTTGCGATTGGGTAAATCGCCCGAATGAACCATGCGATTGAGCTCAGTCGGCCGACTGAACCATTCGCAGACTCAGTCAGCAGACTGAACCCAATCGCATGTCACATTGACCAGAATGAGCTCAGTCGCATGAAAGGACAGCCGACTGACTTCAGTCGCATGATTCATTCGCACGAATGAATCAGAATGAATTTCAACATTACACTTAGAACAGAATTTTCATGTATTATGTACTAATGGTTCTATGTCATGTGTTTTCAGGATAATGGCTGAGAGATGGTCCATAAATCCAAAGCACAACATCTGTGCTCATTTGGATCACACTACCAGGAACGGGGCCGAGTTCACCGACATTATAGCCTTTCTTAGACGGTCCCGGATTCATAAGGCTATCTCCACTCCTTGCACGCCATACAGATCACTACATCAGGCGTTCTGGGAGAATGCCTCTGTGGACCGCTCCCGTGAGCCCTACAGCATAAGGAGCTCTATACTGGGTCATGATATCGAGATCACTGCTGCCGACATCCAGAGGGTCCTAGAGTTTGGGGATGATACTGATCATCCTACCAGATTACATCCACTGACCGTGAGAGGATGCTTTCTGAGGATAAAGTACGCTGGGGACATAAACTCAGGTGTGCTCAACAAGAGCAACCTGTGCCCCCAGTACAAGTACTTAGCACACGTGATCCTCAAGTGCGTTGCGTCGAGGAGGGGTGGGTTCGACGACCTCTCAGACCAGATCCAAAATGCCTACGTGGCACTGGTGCTGAACCACCCCTTCAGCTTTTCTAGCATGATATTCTCCTATCTGGTGGAGAACTTGGAGGCAAAGGGAAAGGAGGGGTTTTGTATGTACCCCAGGTTCTTACAGCTCATCTTCAACGAGAAGCTGCCACATCTGCCCAAAGAGAGTCATGATGCAGTGGCTCTAGAGATCATGGATGATACGACTCTGGGTCGGATGAGGGTTTATAGGGGGAGGCAGGTGAAGCCCCAAGTTAAGAGATTGATTGGCCACCTGGCCAACGAGAGGTATGTGGCTCCAGGCAGACGCAAATGGCGTCATGAGGACAGTGACTCTGATGATGAGAGGCTGCTCCTCCCAGAGATTGATTCAGATGATGATGATAGTGGAGACGCCGGGGACGATATGCCTGCTCCACCGAGAGGCACTGTGTCTGATGTTATTCCCCCGGTGTCTGCCCCTGCCGGAGATGTTGCTGAGACAGCCGGATTTCATCAGGAGTTTGTTGTTGGTGCTGAGGAGGAGGAGGAGTCTGATGAGGAGCCCCTCACGCGAACTGTGGGAAGCAAGGTTGTTCCCACAGAACACGGGCTACGGGTGGTTGGTGAACACCCTAGAGACTCCAGAGAGACAGAGACTGACCCGAGTTATGCTCCGGGTTCAGCAGGCAGAGTTGTAGGGGAGCATCCACCTCCACAGGGACGAGGAGGAAGAGGATGGCTCAGCCCCATGGACTGAAGAAGAAGAAGCGTCGATTGACCTTCGTTACTACTGTAGCCTCTACATCCACCACCACAGCCACCACTACCACCTCCACTGATATACCATCTACCACCACAACTACCATAGCCACCACATCCACACTGCTACCACAGCCACCACCATACCACCACCACTGTACATATCCCATCCACCACCATACCATTTACACCCACATCACCTCCACCATATTACCGACCCATCTTCACTACAGCCACCACCACCACCACCTCACATCATGCAGGACCGTCAGCCCAGTCCTCACACATGTATGGATCACCTCTACCTCCAATCGGGGTAGAGGAACAGCTGTCGGCGCTAAACCGTATGGTGATGCGCCTACTAGCTGCCGACGAGGAGAAAGCTGCACAGATACGCCAGCTTACCGACCTGACTGCTGCCCAGTCTCAACAGATGGCAGAGCAGGCTCGTGTTATAGAGCAGCAGACCCAGCTGATGGATGCACAGAGAGTAGAGATGTCCCAACTCCAGGAGCAGCATGCCCAATCAGCCAAACGGATAGAGGAGTTGGAGACCACCAACAAGACCATCATGCTGCGGTTAAAGGGATCAAAGGATGAGCCCTTAAAGATCAAGGAAGGGGATGGAGATGATGGAGATGGTGATGACGATGATGAAGATGATGATGAGGATGAGGAGGATACTGAGGATGAGGAGGAAACGAAGAGAGGACAGAGGGAAAGGATGATGATGACGAAGCAGAAGGAGGGGATGCGGCTGCATCGGCCTCTGCTTCAGGTCAAGAAAGAAGGTCGAAGAATAGACGGGACCAGTCAGCGACCACCTCTGCTCCTCCGAGCGATGAGACCTGATTCAAGATAAAAGTACAGACTAGATGTTTTATGTATTTATTTATTTTATGTTTGAATCATGTACTGAAAACAATGTCTTGAATGTTTATATATTAAGTTAATGTACTTCTGTTTGATTACTTACTAATGATTTATGTGTTGAATGTTTAAATCAAACAGATCCAAATTATCAAAGAGATGAGTTTGATATTGCTCCCCTCCAACAGGTCAAGACTCAACTAACCATGATTCTTGATCTGCAAGGGATCGTAAGAAGGTCTGTGAGTTATACCCCTGAAGAAGGGGAAATAATTCATGACCTATCTAACGAGCAACTCGCAAAGATCTTCAAGCTCAATCCGGATGACATAGTTAAAGATGCTCCAACAGTTGATTCGACTAGTGATGAAGAGCTCAACGATGTTGATGAAGTCGAGGTCGAAGATATCACTGCAGAGGAGTACCCTCAGTATGCTGACAACGAGGGTAATGTAGTCCCCAATCTGGGTGAGTCCCTCGTCAGTGATACTTTTGAGGTACTGAACAAGATGAAGAAGGAAACTGAGAAGGCAGAAGGAATAGCCCAAGCCTCAAATGATGATGTTGACATTCGAAAGGCTGAGTGGGCTGCATGTTTTGAAGAAGTGAGAGCCCAACGTGCTGCACCAAAGAAAGATGCCTACACCAAGCTCTACAGAGTCAAGAAACACCACAAGGTGTCAGGCAGGATTATAGCATGGGCTTATTTTGATGATCTTAATGCTTATGCAGTTAAGAGAGAACAGGGCATAGAGTACTTCAGATTCCCACATGATCTGAAGACTCTACCAGGTTTTGAGCTCAACTAGCTGGCTAAACTAAAGCTTTTGTATGCTGACCCGAGGAAGATGTCAGGCTAGTTCGAGGCTGCCCTTAAGAAGGAGTACCACACCAGATGGGTTAACTTCAGACCCCAACAGCCTACTAGGTATATCAGAAGGTCTGAGGTTGATGCCATTACTGGCAAGCCCAAGATAGTGTTGAAGTGGAGTCCTCCGCGCACAATGTCGAGAATCCCACTCAGGGAAATGCCACAGGACTTCACTCCACACTTCAAATGGTGGTACTATGATTGGAGAACAGCAGAAGCGGTCATAGTCCTAAGCAAAGAGGGACAAATGGATACGATCAGGGTATTCGACCCGATGTGGCTTACTAACTTGTCGGCTAATGATGTCTATACATTATACAAGTGGCCACTGTTCTATGACACGCAAGACATTGTACAAGCCCTCCAGTTCCAAAACGTTATACGACTCTGCTTCGCGTTTGAGATTCACGCGGGAGTCACCAAAGAGGAGAAGTACAAGAAGTACAAGGAGGTTATGCAGAAGACAAGAGATTAGAGAGATCTAGGTCCAAGGGGGAGTTTGTTGATACATGTATGTCCCTAGATCATGATTTGTAATGTAATAGATCTTGTCTATCTGATTATGATGTAATATGTAATGATTAATGAAATGATATGGATTATTTGTGATTTGTAATGTCTAATATTTCATTAATGAGTCGTTATTGAATTGATTGGGTTTATGATTGTTTGAATGGTTACACATCAAGTTATATTAATTAAAACATTCAAACTTAACTTAATGAAGTTCTCATGCGAATGGCCAATGCGAATGGACCATACGCATGAATAACTTCATACGATTGACTCAATCGCACGACTAAACCAGGAGACTGGATCAGTCATATGATTGACACATAAGATTGGCTCAGTCGCACGACTGAACACTCAGTCGTGCGGATGAATCAACCGCATGATTCAATCGCACGACTGAACCATACTTATGGCCCAGTCGCACGATTGAACAATACTAACCTATAAATAGACCCAATTCATGGAAAAACGGAAGCATTCATACCATTAAGATTCCAGACGTACCCTAGCCGTCCAGAGACCTCCCAAATCGTTCTCCAAGTTCACAGAACACATTAGATCGATTCCTAATCTACTTCTAACGTTAGACTCAATTCTTGATTGATTCTTCATGTGTTCTCACTGATTGGATCGCCAATCAAATAGGATTCCGCACTATTTGAGTTGGTTAACACGCTAATCACTAGGTATTTTCGTTCAAATACTAGATCCTAACAGAAGATATGATTATTCCATTGGAAGATATCGAAGTAGACGAAAGGCTCAATTACGTGGAGCAACCAGTGGCAATCATCGATAGAGAAGAGAAAAGACTAAGAAATAAAGTTGTTCCTCTTGTGCGTGTACAGTGGAAGCACAGGAAGGGATCCGAGTCAACGTGGGAGACTGAGGAAGAAATGAGACAGCATTATCCACGTTTGTTTGAAGAATAACAGGTTTCAGGGATGAAACCTATTTAAGGGGGGTGGACTTGTAACACCCGGTTATTTACTATTTTGAAGCCAACGAAGAAAGAAAAAGAAATAAAGTCCAAAGTCGAGGGACCAAACTCGCCAACGAAAGAAAGTCGGGTGAGTGGGAGTATATAAGGGAGAAGGCGGCCCTTACCCTCTCCCCCACACTCACAAATCAGCCAAGAAGAGAAAAAGAAGAGAGAAAGAAGAAGAAAAGAGGAAAAGTGTCGGTTCGGGTTGGTTCGAGTGGCCAAAATCGTTGAGGAGCGAGTCAAATCGAAGCCCTTGTCGTTGTGCTCATTGTGTGACTCCTAGGACCCCACTTTTACTTGTTTTCAACCGATTTTGGGGCTGGAAAGCATCAAAAACCCGTTTTGTATATGTATGTGTTTGACCCATTTGGGTGTGTTACGCGTGATGCGTTTAGAGTATGTTTCCGGGCTTGTGTGTGCTTGTATGGTGTTGTGATATGCATTCCTAAATTCTAAGATGGTTGATTTAGGCTTAGAATGGGTTTGGATGAGCTTGCAGGCCGAAAATGGCTGATTGGGATCGGGATGAACTCCATTCTGCATCAGCTAGGGCTATGCGACCGAATGAAGGCCATACGACCGATTGAGAGGCGATTGAGGTTCATTCTCATGATTGTGGTTCATTCATACGATTAAGGTTACATTCGTACGATTGGGAGTCTAGTCGTATGGGGAGTCATACGACTTAGGGTCCAGTCGCATAGGTGCTTAGTCGCATGAGTCCATTCGCATGAAATCAGTCGCATAGGTGCTCATTCGCATTAGTTCCATCCGCATGAGGTCCATACGCACGACTGAGTGTTCATTCGCATAGATGTTCATCCGTATGAGTCCAATCGCATGATGTTCAGTCGCATGGACGCCATGCGACTGAAGGGTGTCCATACGCCCGAATAGGGCTGTTGCACCCGAAGAAAAGTGTAGTTTGACTTTTGACTTTCGGGGGAAAGTGCAGATGTAAGTTTTGACGTAAAAGTTTCCCGTAAGAGCATGTAAGATGACTATTATGACCTTAGAGAGTATGTTGGGCATGATGAGGATGATGTTGCATGTTTATGCATGTTATGTATGTATGACTTTGCCCTGTATGATGATGATGTCTGTGTATGATATGTTCCTTATTATGATGTATGTTTATCTTTCTTTTGGCTTTACATGTCGAGTTAATGAATGAATGAAGTATTATGTAACGTAAAGTGAAAGATAATGAAAGAGGAACATGAAGTAAGAATGCATGCATTATTAAATGATTAATGAACGAAGGAAAGGCTAGCAAGCACATACATGAGGTGAGCAACTCTGTTGTTGCAAGAGACTCGGACAGCGTGCAATCGTTGAGATTGCCCATGAGGTGAGCAACCCTGTTGTTGCAAGAGACTCGGATAGCTATCGTTGATGTTGCCATGAGGTGAGCAACCCTATTGTTGCAAGAGACTCGGATAGCGTGCTATCATTGAGATTGGCAATGAGGTGAGCAACCCTGTGGTTGCAACAGACTCGGATAGTGCGCAATCGTTGAGATTGCTAATGAGGCGAGCGACCCTGTCATCGCAACAGACTCGGAAGAACGAACGTATGAAAAGAACGAAAGTTAACGAATGTAATGAAAGATAATAATGATATTATTTGTGTATACGTATGATGAATTATCGCATGAGAAAAGGAATAGTTTTTAATGAAAGTAAAGTATGTTTTAGTATAAAACTAGAACTCACTCAGCAACGCTGAGTTTTTATATGTTTTCCAGTTGGCAGGTAATGATTGCTGAGGATGGCACCGCGAGGCTACTCGGCTCTTTTGGGATGGCATTCTTTCGATTAATGTATTTGCATTGTAATGCAAACAAATTGTTTTGTAATGAATGTTGTATTAACTTGCAAAAGCATTGATATAGAAATGAAAGCCTATTTTAATGTTCCGTTGTGATGTTTATGAAATATGAATGCAAATATATGTTTTATGTGCGATGAATGACCAACTGTAGGCGTCCCGGGAACGGGGCCTTACAAGTTGGTATCAGAGCCAAAGTTTAAGTGAAACGGGTAAATTTTCAAAATAAACCTTAACTTAAACTGAGAATGGGACGAAAGGGGAATGGGATGCCAATCTGAGTAGCTGCGTGCCATAAGGTATTTTCATAAAGTTAACCGGTTTTATGTGCGCATGGTATGTGGTTATGTGTTGTATGTAGATTTAAATACTGATGTAGTCAGGACAGGTAATGCTTGGGGTATGAAGAGTAAAGTAAGTGGCTAATCACAACTGGCCACTGTAATTAGGGACTTACTGTACTTGACATAAATTGAGTTGTTTCCTTGAATGACCGTGTTGGTGTTTGAATCTTTCAGTGTGATATATAGAGAATGGCTGGTGGTAGATCCTCTAAAGCTTCTAGGGGTGGAGGTCGTGGAGGGCCTAATGCTGATCTGCGACCTAAAAGAGGAGGGACTAGAGTTGAGAAGGTGGTTCCTGAAGAACCTGAGACCCCTCATCCGGAGGCTGGGGATGAGAGTGCAAACTTGAGGGCCTCGGTAAAGGAGGCTGTTGTTGAAGAAGTACATTAGATCATGCAGACAATCTTACCGTCTGTGGTGACCGAAGTCATCAAGGCTGTGAAGGAAGGAGAAAGAAGGGAGAGAATGTGACATCCGTCACCTTGAGATCCGTCAATTAACGTGGCTTTCCGTTAGCTATTCTTTAATCAATCATTCCTCATCTTTACTAACTCTTTATGTGGATGTCATGCTTGCTTTATTATCGTTGTGCTTGTGCTTTCATTGTAATCATATGCTATCCTTAAAAACTTTTAAAACATTCATCTTCGTAATCGTCAAAAATAGCATTTTTATATAAAATTAACGTCACTAATAAAACCATTTTTAAGTTATAAATATCGTTATATACATTTTTATAATTAATATAATTAACCTAACAAAGTCGTTTTTCAACCGAAACAAAATTGGGAAACTCGGGGGTCAAGTGCGGGGACTAAACTTGACTTTTTGCAAACTTGGGCTGGGTATATAAACCCATTTTCCAGCCCTAATTCATTCATCTTCAACTTCATCTTCTTCTTCTTCAACCTCTTCTTCACATTTTCTTCATTCTAGCACCAAATCCGACCCGCTTGGTCTCGTTTTCGTCGTCTAGACTTCATCTACAGCCTAGTCTACTCCATCCTAGCAGGTAGACGACTTTGGTTGTCCCTTTTCTTGCTTATTCACGGCTGTCCATTCTAGGGTTTCGGGTGTTCGGGTTATGAGGTCGTGTGGGTGCGTGTGAGGTCTTTCTGTGTGTGCTTCATGTTTGTGTATGTTTGTAGTGTGTTTCTGGAAGTCCTTGTTGTGTAAAACCCGTGTTTGGAGCAGCCGAAGGCTGCTCAGCCAGTCAACAGCCGCGATTCTGCTGTCCAGGCGACTGGGTCTGTCATGGGATTGAGTCGTGCGACTGGATGAGTCGTGCGACTAAGCCATGCGTCTGACTCAATCGTGCGACTGAGTTGTGCGACTGGGTATGTCGTGCGACTGAGTTGTGCAACTGTGTGTATGTGTGCGAATGAGTCATGCGTGCGAATGTATGTGTGCGATTGAGTCATGCGAGCGAATGAATGTGTGCGATTGAGTCAGGTGACCGAATGAATTATGCGATTGTGTGTGTATCGCACGACTTGAGTCCAATCGCACGAATGAAGGTTCAATCGTACGAATGTAGCTGATTCGCACGGTTGAAGGTTGATTCGTGCGTATGGAGGTTGAGTCGTGCGATTGGGTGTTGTGTGGTACGACTGAATGCCAATCATATGAATGAAGGCTCTGAAGCTGATTCGCACGATTGAGGGTTGATTCGTGCGAATGGATTGTTGAGTCGTGCGTCTGGTCCTGTCGTGCGACTGAAGTTGTTGTGTGTGATATCTCTTCTTGTGCGTGATGTGTGTATGTCGTGTGATGTTGAGGTAACATTAACACAGTTGCCATTGTTCGGCCACAAAGATTAAAGTCAACGCTAAAAAGGCCACAAATACTATTCAAACTCAAATCAAACTAACGTTTTACAATTATCAACCGACTTATAACTACTGATATTTATCTAATGCTTCTTCAATAACAGTGAGACTTTTACTCAAATATCATCAGTAATGGCGACAATGTCTAGTACTTGGATCTACATAAGATCTAATACGTGTGTCTGTATGTGTGTGTTACACGTGACCCAGCCGATACAACCCGAACCGACCGATCATTATTATGCGCTTTATACATATCATTAATGCTTAACAATAACTATCAATAGGTGTTTGACCGTTCATTTGCATTCAACATTTGGATACATTGATCTTACATACTTACAACTTAACAAGTGAGTTTCGTGGCCCCTTTTTACGCTTATAAAATATTTCAATCATTTACAACTTGGGGGAAAAGTATGCTCACCCATTTTCAATGTTGTACACTTACTTACATTTTACATACATGGAATCAACGTGATACTGTTTTACAAGTACTTATCTGATACATGCTTGGGTCTGCTGTGTGGTTCTATCTTTGCAACTATTTAATTCCAGTGTGGGAACCGACGGTTAGGTATTGGTAGTACTACTGGGTTGACACCCCCACCCTTGTTCGTTGGTATACTAGTTGGTACCAATCGTGGCCAGGAACGGGCCCTTGGGTGAATATATGCCGACAATATCTCTGTGTACGTCGCTAGGTTTGGTTGCAAAGCTCATTGTCATGTGATTTTACTTGTTTATATAATTGTATTCACAGTATTCCACATCGCTTACTATATACAACATCACTTACTTATTTATTACTTAAACCTGCGAGCTCACCAACAATTTTGTTGACCATTTTGAGCATATCTTTTCAGGTGATCATGCAATTTGAGGAATCTAGGTGTGCTGCCTTAGTGGAGACCCTAAGATGCATTTTTGGGACTAAACATATTTGACAAACAATTATTTTGAATAATGTTGTAGTCTGATTTAACAATTACAATCTTTCGATACTTGTTCCCGGGTTGTGGGAATTTACATTACAATCTCATCTTTATGTGATTATATGAATCATTTATCATGTTTATGCTTATGGCTATGTTGTCGTGAATATTGACTAAACACGACACAAGTCCCCTTGTTGTCGGGTGTCGTCATGACACGCTTGTCATCATTTATTGTATTGCATCTCTATCGCTTACCATGTGTTATGACGATCCCGATCTCGTTACATCCCCGTGTTTCCGCTTTTAGCGGGGGTGTGACAGATTGGTATCAGCGCCATTGGTTATAGAGAATTAGGCAATACGCTTGACCTAGACTATAACCTAGAAACCTTCATGTAGATTTGCATGCTAGGATCTCTATCCATATTATATGTCGTGTATGTGTTCCTCGTTGCTTGATTCGTTCATTTATCTGTTATGTGATCTTCCACCCTGTGAGAGAGCCCTTGTGCTCACTCCTTATGGGATGCTTCTATTGGATCTTCCATTCCCTCTGCGCGCCAAGTTGGTTTATCAAATCCGGGTATTAAACCCGAAGAGATCTTCACAGATCATATTATTGCGCTTGACCTCGGACATTGAGTTTAACCCTGAGGAGGTTATGTCTGAAACCATGAAAGAGGAGGAGATAGACAACCTCCGCTAGACTAAACGTGATTATGTACATGGATTTACAACTGTTATGATGGACTATTGTGAGACATTACCGATTCATGGTATGAGAAGCACACATCTTGCATGCGACATGTGGTGACAATAAGTGTGATATTAACTTGGGAATATTGGACTTGATGAGTGTTATGGATAATACACTTTGAAATGATTTAAGCTTACGTGTTTACTACTTTTATGATTAGAAAATGCCGCCTCGAAGAGTTACCCGCAGCAATAGTGGCGGGAGTGAAGCCCCAAGGGGCAGAGGAAGGGGCAGAGGTAGAGCACCAAGAACTAATGATGGCCCTGCCAGTAACAATCAGGGAACTGGAGACACTGATATGGCAGCTCTGATCGCTCAACAGTTGGCCGCACTGATTCCTACTATCGTGGCCCAAGTGAGCGATGCACTTCAGCAACACCACCCCCACGGGGATGGTGGCAGTGATAATGGAGATAATGGAGAAAGATGTCAAGGTGGGATCGAAACTGAAGTGGGAAATGGAAACCCAGCCGGAAACGAAAGCAACCAGGAGACCGGAAATGGTGGTACAGCCGGTATTGAGACTGGGGTTGTTAATGCTAGACGGGGGGTGTTCATATAAAGAGTTTGTGGCTTGCAAACCAAGAGAATTCGATGGGAAAGGTGGGGCGATAGCCCTAACCAGGTGGCTAGAAAAGATGGAGGCGGTGATTGACATCAGTGAGTGCCTCGACAGCCAGAGAATCAAATATGCCACCTGTTCACTACAGGGCAAGGCCCTAACCAGGTGGAACACCCAGGTTCAAGCTAGAGGAAGAGAATCTGCGATGCAGATGTCATGGGAAGAGTTTAAAGCTTTGATCACCGAGGAATACTGCCCCCTCAACGAGATGCAGAAATAAGAGCATGAGTTCTAGAATCATGCTATGGTAAGGGCCAGGCATGCAGCTTATACTGATCGTTTTAATGAGCTGGCAAGATTGGTTCCGCATCTGGTCACGCCGGAATCAAAGAGAATCGAGAGGTACATTTGGGGACTTGCGCCTCATATTCGAGCAATGGTTACAGCAGCTACTCCTACTATCCAGAGCGCAATTCTGAAGGCTGGCGCTTTGACTGATGAAATGGTGAGAACGGGGGTTTTGGGCAGAGGAGCAGAAAAGAGAAAGGATGTTGGGGAAACGAGCCGGTCGAGTGCCGGGAAGTTCGATAAGAGGGCCAAGACGACCAGGAATTTTGTGGCCGTGACCCAAGGCAAGAGAGAGTATGTGGGGCCGCACCCCAAATGTGACAGGTGCAACTATCATCATCCCCCAGGAATGCAGTGCCGGGTGTGCGCGAACTGTAGACGCCTGGGGCATTTGGCGAGAGACTGTAAAACTGCACCGACTCTTGTGGCACCGGTCAACGCGGTTAACCCCGCCGAGAATTCAAGGGCTTGTTATGAGTGTGTAAGCCTTGATCATTACAGGAACATGTGCCCTAGACTGAATCGGGCACCGGGTCAACAAGGGAACAACCAGCAGCAAGTGATGGCTATAGCTGGAAATCAAGGCCCGACCAATCAAGGGAATGCAGCTCGGGGACGCGCATTTGTCATCGGAGTCAACGATGCTCGTCAGGACCCGAATGTTACTTCGCATCTGTTTTATATGATATTGGAGCAGACAATAGCTTTATATCCTCTGAGTTTGTGCAATTGCTTGATTTGAGTCCTAGTAGGCTAGAAACTAGCTACTCTGTAGAGATGGCCAATGGTAGGGTTGTTCAGGCCGATGAGAGTATTAGGAAGTGCTTGTTAACATTGGAGGACCATGCCTTCGATATAGACTTGATACCCTTTGAGCTAGGAAGTTTTGATGTGATTGTGGGTATGGATTGGTTGTCGCAAAACGGAGCAGAGATTGTCTGTCGGGACAAAGTAGTACGAATCCCCATGCCAAACGGGGAAGTACTCAAGATTCAAGGAGAACGACCGGAAAGGAACTTAAAGCTTATTTCCTGCATGAAAGCACGCCGAAGTTTGCGAAAGCAGTGATCACTAGGTATTTTCGTTCAAATACTAGGTCCTAACAGAAGATATGATTATTCCATTGGAAGATATCGAAGTAGACGAAAGGCTCAATTACGTGGAGCAACCAGTGGCAATCATCGATAGAGAAGAGAAAAGACTAAGAAATAAAGTTGTTCCTCTTGTGCGTGTACAGTGGAAGCACAGGAAGGGATCCGAGTCAACGTGGGAGACTGAGGAAGAAATGAGACAGCATTATCCACGTTTGTTTGAAGAATAACAGGTTTCAGGGATGAAACCTATTTAAGGGGGGTGTACTTGTAACACCCGGTTATTTACTATTTTGAAGCCAACGAAGAAAGAAAAAGAAATAAAGTCCAAAGTCGAGGGACCAAACTCACCAACGAAAGAAAGTCGGGTGAGTGGGAGTATATAAGGGAGAAGGCAGCCCTTACCCTCTCCCCCACACTCACAAATCAGCCAAGAAGAGAAAAAGAAGAGAGAAAGAAGAAGAAAAGAGGAAAAGTGTCGGTTCGGGTTGGTTCGAGTGGCCAAAATCGTTGAGGAGCGAGTCAAATCGAAGCCCTTGTCGTTGTGCTCATTGTGTGACTCCTAGGACCCCACTTTTACTTGTTTTCAACCGATTTTGGGGCTGGAAAGCATCAAAAACCCGTTTTTGTATATGTATGTGTTTGACCCATTTGGGTGTGTTACGCGTGATGCGTTTAGAGTATGTTTCTGGGCTTGTGTGTGCTTGTATGGTGTTGTGATATGCATTCCTAAATTCTAAGATGGTTGATTTAGGCTTAGAATGGGTTTGGATGAGCTTGCAGGCCGAAAATGGCAGATTGGGATCGGGATGAACTCCATTCTGCATCAGCTAGGGCTATGCGACCGAATGAAGGCCATACGACCGATTGAGAGGCGATTGAGGTTCATTCTCATGATTGTGGTTCATTCACACGATTAAGGTTACATTCGTACGATTGGGAGTCTAGTCGTATGGGGAGTCATACGACTTAGGGTCCAGTCGCATAGGTGCTTAGTCGCATGAGTCCATTCGCATGAAATCAGTCGCATAGGTGCTCATTCGCATTAGTTCCATCCGCATGAGGTCCATACGCACGACTGAGTGTTCATTCGCATAGATGTTCATCCGTATGAGTCCAATCGCATGATGTTCAGTCGCATGGACGCCATGCGACTGAAGGGTGTCCATACGCCCGAATAGGGCTGTTGCACCCGAAGAAAAGTGTAGTTTGACTTTTGACTTTCGGGGGAAAGTGCAGATGTAAGTTTTGACGTAAAAGTTTCCCGTAAGAGCATGTAAGATGACTATTATGACCTTAGAGAGTATGTTGGGCATGATGAGGATGATGTTGCATGTTTATGCATGTTATGTATGTATGACTTTGCCCTGTATGATGATGATGTCTGTGTATGATATGTTCCTTATTATGATGTATGTTTATCTTTCTTTTGGCTTTACATGTCGAGTTAATGAATGAATGAAGTATTATGTAACGTAAAGTGAAAGATAATGAAAGAGGAACATGAAGTAAGAATGCATGCATTATTAAATGATTAATGAACGAAGGAAAGGCTTGCAAGTACATACATGAGGTGAGCAACTCTGTTGTTGCAAGAGACTCGGACAGCGTGCAATCGTTGAGATTGCCCATGAGGTGAGCAACCCTATTGTTGCAAGAGACTCGGATAGCTATCGTTGATGTTGCCATGAGGTGAGCAACCCTGTTGTTGCAAGAGACTCGGATAGCGTGCTATCATTGAGATTGTCAATGAGGTGAGCAACCCTGTGGTTGCAACAGACTCGGATAGTGCGCAATCGTTGAGATTGCTAATGAGGCGAGCGACCCTGTCATCGCAACAGACTCGGAAGAACGAACGTATGAAAAGAACGAAAGTTAACGAATGTAATGAAAGATAATAATGATATTATTTGTGTATACGTATGATGAATTATCGCATGAGAAAAGGAATAGTTTTTAATGAAAGTAAAGTATGTTTTAGTATAAAACTAGAACTCACTCAGCAACGCTGAGTTTTTATATGTTTTCCAGTTGGCAGGTAATGATTGCTGAGGATGGCACCGCGAGGCTACTCGGCTCTTTTGGGATGGCATTCTTTCGATTAATGTATTTGCATTGTAATGCAAACAAATTGTTTTGTAATGAATGTTGTATTAACTTGCAAAAGCATTGATATAGAAATGAAAGCCTATTTTAATGTTCCGTTGTGATGTTTATGAAATATGAATGCAAATATATGTTTTATGTGCGATGAATGACCAACTGTAGGCGTCCCGGGAACGGGGCCTTACAAGTTGGTATCAGAGCCAAAGTTTAAGTGAAACGGGTAAATTTTCAAAATAAACCTTAACTTAAACTGAGAATGGGACGAAAGGGGAATGGGATGCCAATCTGAGTAGCTGCGTGCCATAAGGTATTTTCATAAAGTTAACCGGTTTTATGTGCGCATGGTATGTGGTTATGTGTTGTATGTAGATTTAAATACTGATGTAGTCAGGACAGGTAATGCTTGGGGTATGAAGAGTAAAGTAAGTGGCTAATCACAACTGGCCACTGTAATTAGGGACTTACTGTACTTGACATAAATTGAGTTGTTTCCTTGAATGACCGTGTTGGTGTTTGAATCTTTCAGTGTGATATATAGAGAATGGCTGGTGGTAGATCCTCTAAAGCTTCTAGGGGTGGAGGTCGTGGAGGGCCTAATGCTGATCTGCGACCTAAAAGAGGAGGGACTAGAGTTGAGAAGGTGGTTCCTGAAGAACCTGAGACCCCTCATCCGGAGGCTGGGGATGAGAGTGCAAACTTGAGGGCCTCGGTAAAGGAGGCTGTTGTTGAAGAAGTACATCAGATCATGCAGACAATCTTACCGTCTGTGGTGACCGAAGTCATCAAGGCTGTGAAGGAAGGAGAAAGAAGGGAGAGAATGTGACATCCGTCACCTTGAGATCCGTCAATTAACGTGGCTTTCCGTTAGCTATTCTTTAATCAATCATTCCTCATCTTTACTAACTCTTTATGTGGATGTCATTCTTGCTTTATTATCGTTGTGCTTGTGCTTTCATTGTAATCATATGCTATCCTTAAAAACTTTTAAAACATTCATCTTCGTAATCGTCAAAAATACCATTTTTATATAAAATTAACGTCACTAATAAAACCATTTTTAAGTTATAAATATCGTTATATACATTTTTATAATTAATATAATTAACCTAACAAAGTCGTTTTTCAACCGAAACAAAATTGGGAAACTCGGGGGTCAAGTGCGGGGACTAAACTTGACTTTTTGCAAACTTGGGCTGGGTATATAAACCCATTTCCAGCCCTAATTCATTCATCTTCAACTTCATCTTCTTCTTCTTCAACCTCTTCTTCACATTTTCTTCATTCTAGCACCAAATCCGACCGCTTGGTCTCGTTTTCGTCGTCTAGACTTCATCTACAGCCTAGTCTACTCCATCCTAGCAGGTAGACGACTTTGGTTGTCCCTTTTCTTGCTTATTCACGGCTGTCCATTCTAGGGGTTCGGGTGTTCGGGTTATGAGGTCGTGTGGGTGCGTGTGAGGTCTTTCTGTGTGTGCTTCATGTTTGTGTATGTTTGTAGTGTGTTTCTGGAAGTCCTTGTTGTGTAAAACCCGTGTTTGGAGCAGCCGAAGGCTGCTCAGCCAGTCAACAGCCGCGATTCTGCTGTCCAGGCGACTGGGTCTGTCATGGGATTGAGTCGTGCGACTGGATGAGTCGTGCGACTAAGCCATGCGTCTGAGTCAATCGTGCGACTGAGTTGTGCGACTGGGTATGTCGTGCGACTGAGTTGTGCAACTGTGTGTATGTGTGCGAATGAGTCATGCGTGCGAATGTATGTGTGCGATTGAGTCATGCAAGCGAATGAATGTGTGCGATTGAGTCAGGTGACCGAATGAATTATGCGATTGTGTGTGTATCGCACGACTTGAGTCCAATCGCACGAATGAAGGTTCAATCGTACGAATGTAGCTGATTCGCACGGTTGAAGGTTGATTCGTGCGTATGGAGGTTGAGTCGTGCGATTGGGTGTTGTGTGGTACGACTGAATGCCAATCATATGAATGAAGGCTCTGAAGCTGATTCGCACGATTGAGGGTTGATTCGTGCGAATGGATTGTTGAGTCGTGCGTCTGGTCCTGTCGTGCGACTGAAGTTGTTGTGTGTGATATCTCTTCTTGTGCGTGATGTGTGTATGTCGTGTGATGTTGAGGTAACATTAACACAGTTGCCATTGTTCGGCCACAAAGATTAAAGTCAACGCTAAAAAGGCCACAAATACTATTCAAACTCAAATCAAACTAACGTTTTACAATTATCAACCGACTTATAACTACTGATATTTATCTAATGCTTCTTCAATAACAGTGAGACTTTTACTCAAATATCATCAGTAATGGCGACAATGTCTAGTACGTGGATCTACATAAGATCTAATACGTGTGTCTGTATGTGTGTGTTACACGTGACCCAGCCGATACAACCCGAACCGACCGATCATTATTATGCGCTTTATACATGTCATTAATGCTTAACAATAACTATCAATAGGTGTTTGACTGTTCATTTGCATTCAACATTTGGATACATTGATCTTACATAATTACAACTTAACAAGTGAGTTTCGTGGCCCCTTTTTACGCTTATAAAATATTTCAATCATTTACAACTTGGGGGAAAAGTATGCTCACCCATTTTCAATGTTGTACACTTACTTACATTTTACATACATGGAATCAACGTGATACTGTTTTACAAGTACTTATCTGATACATGCTTGGGTCTGCTGTGTGGTTCTATCTTTGCAACTATTTAATTCCAGTGTGGGAACCGACGGTTAGGTATTGGTAGTACTACTGGGTTGACACCCCCACCCTTGTTCGTTGGTATACTAGTTGGTACCAATCGTGGCCAGGAACGGGCCCTTGGGTGAATATATGCCGACAATATCTCTGTGTACGTCGCTAGGTTTGGTTGCAAAGCTCATTGTCATGTGATTTTACTTGTTTATATAATTGTATTCACAGTATTCCACATCGCTTACTATATACAGCATCACTTACTTATTTATTACTTAAACCTGCGAGCTCACCAACAATTTTGTTGACCATTTGGAGCATATCTTTTCAGGTGATCATGCAATTTGAGGAATCTAGGTGTGCTGCCTTAGTGGAGACCCTAGGATGCATTTTTGGGACTAAACATATTTGACAAACAATTATTTTGAATAATGTTGTAGTCTGATTTAACAATTACAATCTTTCGATACTTGTTCCCGGGTTGTGGGAATTTACATTACAATCTCATCTTTATGTGATTATATGAATCATTTATCATGTTTATGCTTATGGCTATGTTGTCGTGAATATTGACTAAACACGACACAAGTCCCCTTGTTGTCGGGTGTCGTCATGACACGCTTGTCATCATTTATTATATTGCATCTCTATCGCTTACCATGTGTTATGACGATCCCGATCTCGTTACATCCCCGTGTTTCCGCTTTTAGCGGGGGTGTGACAGATTGGTATCAGAGCCATTGGTTATAGAGAATTAGGCAATACGCTTGACCTAGACTATAACCTAGAAACCTTCATGTAGATTTGCATGCTAGGATCTCTATCCATATTATATGTCGTGTATGTGCTCCTCGTTGCTTGATTCGTTCATTTATCTGTTATGTGATCTTCCACCCTGTGAGAGAGCCCTTGTGCTCACTCCTTATGGGATGCTTCTATTGGATCTTCCATTCCCTCTACGCGCCAAGTTGGTTTATCAAATCCGGGTATTAAACCCGAAGAGATCTTCACAGATCATATTATTGCGCTTGACCTCGGACATTGAGTTTAACCCTGAGGAGGTTATGTCTGAAACCATGAAAGAGGAGGAGATAGACAACCTCCGCTAGACTAAACGTGATTATGTACATGGATTTACAACTGTTATGATGGACTATTGTGAGACATTACCGATTCATGGTATGAGAACCACACATCTTGCATGCGACATGTGGTGACAATAAGTGTGATATTAACTTGGGAATATTGGACTTGATGAGTGTTATGGATACACTTTGAAATGATTTAAGCTTACGTGTTTACTACTTTTATGATTAGAAAATGCCGCCTCGAAGAGTTACCCGCAGCAATAGTGGCGGGAGTGAAGCCCCAAGGGGCAGAGGAAGGGGCAGAGGTAGAGCACCAAGAACTAATGATGGCCCTGCCAGTAACAATCAGGGAACTGGAGACACTGATATGGCAGCTCTGATCGCTCAACAGTTGGCCGCACTGATTCCTACTATCGTGGCCCAAGTGAGCGATGCACTTCAGCAACACCACCCCCACGGGGATGGTGGCAGTGATAATGGAGATAATGGAGAAAGATGTCAAGGTGGGATCGAAACTGAAGTGGGAAATGGAAACCCAGCCGGAAACGAAAGCAACCAGGAGACCGGAAATGGTGGTACAGCCGGTATTGAGACTGGGGTTGTTAATGCTAGACGGGGGTGTTCATATAAAGAGTTTGTGGCTTGCAAACCAAGAGAATTCGATGGGAAAGGTGGGGCGATAGCCCTAACCAGGTGGCTAGAAAAGATGGAGGCGGTGATTGACATCAGTGAGTGCCTCGACAGCCAGAGAATCAAATATGCCACCTGTTCACTACAGGGCAAGGCCCTAACCAGGTGGAACACCCAGGTTCAAGCTAGAGGAAGAGAATCTGCGATGCAGATGTCATGGGAAGAGTTTAAAGCTTTGATCACCGAGGAATACTGCCCCCTCAACGAGATGCAGAAATTAGAGCATGAGTTCTGGAATCATGCTATGGTAAGGGCCAGGCATGCAGCTTATACTGATCGTTTTAATGAGCTGGCAAGATTGATTCCGCATCTGGTCACGCCGGAATCAAAGAGAATCGAGAGGTACATTTGGGGACTTGCGCCTCATATTCGAGCAATGGTTACAGCAGCTACTCCTACTATCCAGAGCGCAATTCTGAAGGCTGGCGCTTTGACTGATGAAATGGTGAGAACGGGGGTTTTGGGCAGAGGAGCAGAAAAGAGAAAGGATGTTGGGGAAACGAGCCGGTCGAGTGCCGGGAAGTTCGATAAGAGGGCCAAGACGACCAGGAATTTTGTGGCCGTGACCCAAGGCAAGAGAGAGTATGTGGGGCCGCACCCCAAATGTGACAGGTGCAACTATCATCATCCCCCAGGAATGCAGTGCCGGGTGTGCGCGAACTGTAGACGCCTGGGGCATTTGGCGAGAGACTGTAAAACTGCACCGACTCTTGTGGCACCGGTCAACGCGGTTAACCCCGCCGAGAATTCAAGGGCTTGTTATGAGTGTGTAAGCCTTGATCATTACAGGAACATGTGCCCTAGACTGAATCGGGCACCGGGTCAACAAGGGAACAACCAGCAGCAAGTGATGGCTATAGCTGGAAATCAAGGCCCGACCAATCAAGGGAATGCAGCTCGGGGACGCGCATTTGTCATCGGAGTCAACGATGCTCGTCAGGACCCGAATGTTACTTCGCATCTGTTTTATATGATATTGGAGCAGACAATAGCTTTATATCCTCTGAGTTTGTGCAATTGCTTGATTTGAGTCCTAGTAGGCTAGAAACTAGCTACTCTGTAGAGATGGCCAATGGTAGGGTTGTTCAGGCCGATGAGATTATTAGGAAGTGCTTGTTAACATTGGAGGACCATGCCTTCGATATAGACTTGATACCCTTTGAGCTAGGAAGTTTTGATGTGATTGTGGGTATGGATTGGTTGTCGCAAAACAGAGCAGAGATTGTCTGTCGGGACAAAGTAGTACGAATCCCCATGCCAAACGGGGAAGTACTCAAGATTCAAGGAGAACGACCGGAAAGGAACTTAAAGCTTATTTCCTGCATGAAAGCACGCCGAAGTTTGCGAAAGCAGTGCTACGCTTTTCTGGCTCATGTGGTAGAAAAGAAGGACGAAGAGAGGAAACTAGTAGATATTCCAGTGGTACGGGATTACCCAGATGTATTTCCTGATGACTTGTCTGGTTTGCCTCCTCCACGACAGGTGGAATTTCGTATAGAGTTGGTTCCTGGAGCTACACCGGTAGCAAAGACGCCCTATCGGTTAGCGTCATCCGAGATGCAGGAGTTATCTAGTCAGTTACAAGAGCTTCTGGAGAAGGGTTTTATTCGACCGAGTCATTCACCGTGGGGAGCACCATTGTTATTTGTCAAAAAGAAGGATGGGTCGTTCCGTATGTGTATCGATTACCGTGAGTTGAATAAGTTAACCGTGAAGAATCGATATCCTCTCCCCAGGATCGACGATCTGTTTGATCAGCTGCAAGGAGCTTCGTATTTCTCAAAGATCGACCTTCGTTCTGGATATCATCAACTAAGGGTTTTTGAGGACGACATACCGAAGACAGCGTTTAGAACTCGTTATGGGCACTATGACTTCTTGGTCATGCCGTTTGGGCTGACTAACCCACCAGTCATGTTTATGGATCTAATGAATCGGGTGTGCAAACCTTATTTGGATAAATTTGTGATCGTATTCATAGACGATATACTTATCTACTCCCAATCGAAAGAGGATCATGAAGAACACCTTCGGGCAATTCTGGAACTGCTACGGGAAGAAAAACTTTTCGCCAAGTTCTCGAAGTGTGAATTTTGGTTGCGGGAAGTGAAGTTTTTGGGTCATGTGGTTAACGAAGATGTGATTCATGTAGATCCCGGCAAGATTGAAGCGTTGAAGAAGTGGGATGCACCCCAGACACCATCAGAGATACGGAAATTCTTAGGATTGGCCGGTTACTATCAACGCTTCATCGCGAATTTATCAAAGATCGCGTAGCATTAACATTGCTTACTCAGAAAGACAAGAAGTTTGATTGGGGACATGCACAAGAACAAGCGTTCCAAACGCTGAAAGAGAAGTTGTGTAACGCGCCTATACTGTCCCTCCCAGACGGAACTGATGATTTTAAGGTATACTGCGATGCTTCACATCAAGGTTTGGGATGTGTGCTAATGCAGAAGGATAAGGTGATTGCCTATGCTTCGCGACAACTTAAGGTGCACGAAAAGAACTATACAACTCATGATCTTGAGTTGGGTGCTGCAGTATTTGCACTCAAGATTTGGAGGCATTACCTAAATGGAACCAAATGCATCATCTTCACAGATCATAAGAGTCTCCAACATATCCTGTATCAGAAGGAAATCAATATGCGTCAGCGACGTTGGGTAGAGCTACTTAGTGACTACGATTGTGAAATCCGGTATCATCCGGGGAAAGCTAACATGGTGGTTGATGCTTTAAGCCGCAAAGAACGCGTGAAACTACTACGTGCACGAGCGTTGGGATTGACTATTCAAACGAACTTGAAAACTCAGATCCAAATTGCACAAAGTGAGGCATTGATAGAAGAAAACCTTGCGGTGGAAGAATTCCGAGGGTTAGATAAACAGATGATCCGCAAGAATAATGGTATACAGTACTTCATGGATCGCATATGGGTACCCAGATGGGGAGGTGTATGTATCTTAGTCATGGATGAAGCCCACAAGACGCGATATTCTATTCATCCTGGTGCAGACAAGATGTATCACGATCTTAAGGATCTGTACTGGTGGCCAGGCATTAAGAAAGACATTGCTATGTACGTAAGCGGATGCTTGACATGCTCGAAAGTTAAAGCTGAACATCAGAAACCATCGGGATTATTACAGCAACCTGAAATTCCCGAGTTGAAATGGGAGAATATAGCCATGGATTTCATTACCAAACTCCCTAGAACAAGCAGTGGGCATGACTCGATATGTGTTATAGTGGATCGAATGACGAAATCAGCACATTTCTTGCCTATCCGAGAAGACTACAAAATGGATAAGTTGGCGAGATTGTACATCAAAGAGGTCGTGACAAGACACGGAGTACCAGTGTCGATCATATCTGACCGTGACAGTCGATTTACTTCACGATTTTGGTAGACATTACAGAAAGCGATGGGCACTCGATTAGACATGAGTACCGCCTATCACCCTCAGACAGATGGCCAAAGTGAACGAACTATACAGACGCTAGAAGACATGTTGAGAGCGTATGTAATCGACTTTGGTGGTAGTTGGGATGCTCATCTACCGTTGATCAAGTTCTCTTACAACAACAGCTACCATACAAGCATTGGATGTGCTCCGTTCGAAGCGTTGTATGGAAGGAAATGCAGATCTCCCGTTTGTTGGGCCGAGATTGGTGAAAGTCAGCTAACAGGCCCAAAGATCATTCAAGAAACAACTGACAAGATCTTTCAAATCAAAGACCGAGTGAAAGCTGCTAGAGATCGCCAAAAGAGCTATGTCGACAACCGTTAGAAGCCTCTAGAATTCAACATTGGGGATCGAGTCTTACTTAAAGTCTCCCCTTGGAAAGGAGTCATTCGATTTGGAAAGAAAGGAAAGTTAGCCCCAAGATACGTTGAACCATTCGAGATTATAGAAAGAATCGGTCCAGTGGCTTACCGATTAAGGTTGCCACAAGAACTCAGCGGTGTACATGATACTTTCCACATGTCAATCCTTAAGAAGTGTTTGGCCGACGAATCCCTTCACGTGCCAATCGAGGAAATCAAGATTGATGAAAAGCTTCATTTTGTTGAGGAACCCATTGAGATCATGGATCGAAAGGTCAAGCAACTGAAGCGCAGTAGAATACCTATTGTTCGCGTAAGATGGAATTCAAAACGAGGGCCAGAGTTTACATGGGAACGAGAAGATCAGATGATACTCAAATATCCACATCTATTCGAGGATGACACTCTTGGACCTAACTCCAGCTGAATTCGGGACGAAATTCTCTCAACTGGGGGATACTTTGACATCCGTCACCTTGAGGTCCGTCAATTAACGTGGCTTTCTGCTAGCTATTCTTTGATCAATCATTCCTCATCTTTATTAACTCTTTATGTGGATATCATGCTTGCTTTGTTATCTTTGTGTTTGTGCTTTCATTGTAATCATATGCTATCCTTAAAAACTTTTAAAACTTTCATCTTCGTAACCATCAAAAATACCATTTTTATATAAAATTAACGTCACTAATAAAACCATTTGTAAGTTATAAATATCGTTATATACATTTTTATAATTAATATAATTAACCTAACAAAGTCTTTTTTCAACCGAAACAAATTTGGTAAACTCGGGGGTTAAGTGCGGGGACTAAACTTGACATTTTGCAAACTTGGGCTGGGTATATAACCCATTTTCCAGCCCTAATTCATTCATCTTCAACTTCATCTTCTTCTTTTTTAACCTCTTCTTCACATTTTCTTCATGCTAGCACCAAATCCGACCCGCTTGGTCTCGTTTTCGTCATCTAGACTTCATCTACAGCCTAGTCTACTCCATCCTAGCAGGTAGACGACTTTGGTTGTCCCTTTTCTTGCTTATTCACGGCTGTCCATTCTAGGGTTTCGGGTGTTTGGGTTCAACCCGAACACATGAGGTCGTGTGGGTGCGTGTGAGGTCTTTCTGTGTGTGCTTCATGTTTGTGTATGTTTGTAGTGTATCCAGGCGACTGGGTCTGTCATGCGATTGAGTCGTGCGACAAGATGAGTCCCGCGACTGAGCCATGCGTTTGAGTCAATCGTGCGACTGAGTTGTGCGACTGGGTATGTCATGCAACTGAGTCGTACAACTGTGTGTATGTGTGCGAATGAGTCATGCGTGCAAATGTATGTGTGCGATTGAGTCATGCGAGCGAATGAATGTGTGCGATTGAGTCAGGTGACCGAATGAATGTATGCGATTGTGTGTGTATCGCACGACTGGAGTCCAATCGCACGAATGAAGGTTCAATCGTACGAATGTAGGTGATTCGCACGGTTGAAGGTTGATTCGTGCGTATGGAGGTTGAGTCGTGCGATTGGGTGTTGTGTGGTACGACTGAATGCTAGTCATACGAATGAAGGCTCAATCGTACGAATGAAGCTTATTCGCACGATTGAGTGTTGATTCGTGCGAATGGATTGTTGAGTCGTGCGTCTGGTCCTGTCGTGCGACTGAAGTTGTTGTGTGTGATATCTCTTCTTGTGCGTGATGTGTGTATGTCGTGTGATGTTGAGGTAACATTAACACAGTTGCCATTGTTCGGCCACAAAGATTAAAGTCAACGCTAAAAAGGCCACAAATACTATTCAAAATCAAATCAAACTAACGTTTTACAATTATCAACCGACTTATAACTACTGATATTTATCTAATGCTTCTTCAATAACAATGAGACTTTTACTCAAATATCACAGTAATGGCGACAATGTCTAGTACTTGGATCTACATAAGATGTAATACGTGTGTCTGTATGTGTGTGTTACACGCAACCCAGCCGATACAACCTGAACCGACCGATCATTATTATGCGCTTTATACATATCATTAATGCTTAACAATAACTGTCAATAGGTGTTTGGCCGTTCATTTGCATTCAACATTTGGATACATTGATCTTACATACTTACCACTTAACAAGTGAGTTTCGTGGCCCCTTTTTACGCTTATACAATATTTCAATCATTTAAAACTTGGGGGAAAAGTATGCTCACCCATTTTCAATGTTGTACACTTACTTACATTTTACATACATGGAATCAACGTGATACTGTTTTACAAGTACTTATCTGATACATGCTTGGGTCTGCTGTGTTGTTCTATCTTTGCAACTATTTAATTCCAGTGTCGGAACCGACGGTTAGGTATTGGTAGTACTACTGGGTTGACACCCCCACCTTGTTCGTTGGTATACTAGTTGGTACCAATCATGGCCAGGAACGGGCCCTTGGGTGAATATATGCCGACAATATCTTTGTGTACGTCGCTAGGTTTGGTTGCAAAGCTCATTGTCATGTGATTTTACTTGTTTATATAACTGTATTCACGATATTCCACATCGCTTACTATATACAACATCACTTACTTATTTATTACTTAAACTTGCGAGCTCACCAACAATTTTGTTGACCATTTTGAGCATATCTTTTCAGGTGATCATGCAATTTGAGGAATCTAGGTGTGCTGCCTTAGTGAAGACCCTAGGATGCATTTTTGGGACTAAACATATTTGACAAACAATTATTTTGAACAATGTTGTAGTCTGATTTAACAATTACAATCTTTCGATACTTGTTCCCGGGTTGTGGGAATTTACATTACAATCTCATCTTTATGTGATTATATGAATCATTTATCATGTTTATGCTTATGGCTATGTTGTCGTGAATATTGACTAAACACGACACAAGTCCCCTTGTTGTCGGGTGTCGTCATGACAGGCTTGTCATCATTTATTATATTGCATCTCTATCGCTTACCATGTGTTATGACGATCCCGATCTCGTTACATCCCCGTGTTTCCGCTTTTAGCGGGGGTGTGACAGAGAAACAGGGCCTCGGGGGAGCGGGAGCAACCGGAGCCTGAAACAATTTTCTCTGATAATGAGGAAGATGAAGAAGATGAGCCCGTGCAAGAGGTGGTACGAGGCTGTAATTACGGGGCGTTTATGAGATGCAAGCCCCCAACTTTTGATGGAAATGGAGGCTGTACTTGATATCAGCGAATGCCGTGAAGACCATAAGGTGAAGTTCGCTACCCACTCTTTCGTGGATTCGGCTCTATGTTGGTGGGACAACATTGTCCAAGCCGAGTGTAGCAGGGCCATTGGGAGGATGAGATGGTCTGAGCTGAAAAAGTTGGTGATTGAGGAGTTTTGTCCTCATCGGGAAATGGACAAGGTCGAAAGGGAGTTCTTGCAACTGGAGGCGGGAACCATGACACACCAACAGTACACCACAAAATTCAACAAGATGGCACGTTTGGTGCCGGACCAAGTGATACCTTTGTCACGAAAGATTAAAAGATACATTCAGGGTTTTCCATCGGATATTCGCAGGCACATGATCGCTGCCCGACCGAGCACGTGATGTCGGGAGGTGAAGAAGACGGGAGGTGAAGGACACGACATCAGGGTCTGTCCAAGCCCCCAACTTTTGATGGAAATGGCACTGCTGCTGCTACTCACCGGTGGGTGAGGGAAATATAGGCTGTACTTGATATCAGCGAATGTCGTGAAGACCAGAAGGTGAAGTTCGCTACCCACTCTTTTGTGGATTCGTCTCTGTGTTGGTGGGACAAAATTGTCCAAGCCGAGTGTAGCAGGGCCATTGGGAGGATGAGATGGTCTGAGCTGAAAAAGTTGGTGAATGAGGAGTTTTGTCCTCATCGGGAAATGGACAAGGTCGAAAGGGAGTTCTTGCAACTGGAGATGGGAACCATGACACACCAACAGTACACCACAAAATTCAACGAGATGGCACGTCTGGTGCCAGGCCAATTGAGACCTTTGTCACGAAAGATTAAAAGATACATTCAGGGTTTGCCAGCGGATATTCGCAGGCACATGATCGCTGCCGACCGAGCACGTTTAGGTCGGCGGTGAATTTGGCAAGGAGACTGTATGATGAGAGAACGGTGATGGTGACAGAAGGTGGCAAGAAGAGCGGTGGTGAGCGAAACTGGCAGAGGAAGAGGTTTGGTCAGTGTGATGCCTCGACGGGTAATAAGAAGGCACGGGTGGATGACCGTCGTGTGGTCACGTCTAGTGCAGGATCGAGAAGGTGTGGCAAGTGTGGAAGGGAGCATAGTGGGGAGTGCAGGTTTGGGTCGAACTTGTGCTTCAAATGTAGGAAGGCGGGGCACATGGCAAAGGACTGTCGTATAGTCCGATGCTATAACAGGGTGAAGAGGGTCATATGAGCAAGGATTGTAAGAGGCCGAGGGCTGAGAGCTCCGGGGCGAAGAAGACGAGAGGTGAAGGACCGAGGGCGAGCGCCAGGGCATTCACCATGACACAAGAGGAAGCTAGGACGGACCCTGATGTCGTGTCCGGTACGTTTCTGGTGAACCAAACTTTAGCTTCTGTGTTATTTGATTCGGGTGCCAGTAAAAGTTTTATTTCTGCTGCTTTCTGTGCTAAGCTGCCTGTTAGTAGTAGACGTGATGATGCGCCCTTTGATGTAGAAACTGCCATAGGTAAGTCTACCAGGATTTCTGAGATGATAGAGAACTGTGATGTGGAGCTAGAGGGTCACAAGTTTCCTGTTAGACCGTTGATTTGGTTCTTGGGATGGACTGGTTAGCGGACTACGAGGCAAACATTATGTGTCGCAAGAAGATGATTCAGTTGTCAGCGCCTGACGAGAGTTCGGGAACGGTTTATGGTGATCGGGTCACGATGATTCCGAAAGTAATTTCGATGGCGGTAACGGTTTATGGTGATCGGGTCACGATGAGTAGCCTCGCAGCGCCATCCTCAGCAACATTACCTGCCAACTGGAAACACATAAAAAGTCAGCGTTGCTGAGTGAGTTCTAGTTTTTTAATAAAACATACTTTACTTTCATTTAAAAGCGTTCGTTAATTTTGCATGATCACACATCATACGTACACATAGATAATATCTTTATTATCTTCTTCATTCGTTCATTCATTCATCATTATATCTTTACTTGCGCATTTGATATCTTCCGTACCAATACCATGTGCTACACCCCAAACGATATGGCTACTGGGCCGAAGTCAATAAATGAACAGCTAAACATGTGCCGCAGTACTAGGGTAAGCGGTAGAGGTTCTATACAAATGGTCGGTCACAAAGACGAACCTCAATGTGCATCCTCCCGCGGTAGCGAACCCGCACACCGTTGGGCTAACACCTTATAGTTGGCGTGTCCCGTTATCAAATGCTTGCTAGAATTTCATTACTTTTGTTCATTTATGCATGCATTCAATTCATGTTCCCCTTTTTATCATCTTTCACCTTACGTTACATAATACTTTCAATTCATTCATTAACATTACACGTAAAGCCACAAGAAAGATAAACATTCATCATAATCAGGAACATCATGCATACGTAACATACATCTTACATAAATATGCAACGCCATCATAATCATCATGCCCAACCTACTCTCTAAGGCCTCAATAGTCATCTTACACGAACTTACGGGAATTTCATTGTCAAAATTTACGTCTGCACTTTCCCCCGAAAATCAGTAATTAAACTACACGTTTCCCTGGGTACAACAACCCTCTTTGGGCGTATGGACATCCTTCAGTCGCATGGCCTCCAGGCGACTGAACATCATGCGATTGGACTCATGCGGATGAACATCTATGCGAATGGACATCCAGTCGTGTGTATGGACCTCATGCGGATGGAACTAATGCGAATGAGCACCTATGCGATTGACCTCATGCGAATGGACTAACTACGAATGAGTCCCATGCGATTGGAACTAATGCGACTAAGCACCTATGCGACAGGACCCTCAGTCGTATGACTCCCCATGCGACTAGACCCCCAATCGTACGAATGAAACCTTAGTCGTGCAAATGAACCCTCAATCATGCGAATGAAGCTTAATCGTGTGAATGAACCTCAATCGCACCTCAGTCGGCCGTATGGCCTCCAGTCGGTCGCCTAGCCCTAGCTGATGCAGAAAGGAGTTCATCCCGAACCCAATCTGCCATTTTCGGCCTCCAAGCTCATCCAAACCCATTCTAAGCCTAAATCCACCATCCTAAACCTTAGGAATGCATACTACAACACCATACAAGCACACACAAGCCCGGAAACAAACTCCAAACGCATCACAAGCAACACACCCAAATGGGGCAAACACACACACATACAAAAACGGGTTTTCAATGCTTTCCAGCCCCAAAATCGATTGAAAACAAGTAAAGGAGGGGTCCTAGAACTCACACAAACGACCACAACGACAAGGGCTTCGATTTGACTCGCTCCTCAACGATTTTGCTCACTCGAACCAACCCGAACCAACTTTTCTTCCTCTTTTCTCCCTTTCTCTCTTCTCCTCTTTTGTTTGGCTGAAATGTGAGTATGGGGAGAGGGTAATGGCTGCCCTCTCCCTACATATATCATCATATACCCAAATTTTCCCTCGTTGGCGAGTTTGGTCCCTCGACTTTGGACTTTATTTCTTTTCTTCTTTCGTCGGCTTCAAAATAAATACCCGGGTGTTACAAGTCCAGCCCCCTTAAATAGGTTTCGTACCCGAAACCTGTTATTCCTCGAACAAACATGGGTAATGTTGCCTCATCTCTTCTTCGGTCTTCCACGTCGACTCGCATCCTTTCCTGTGCTTCCACTTCACACGCACAAGAGGAACCGTTTTATTCCTCAGCCTCTTCTCCTTTCGATCGATGATTGCCATTGGTTGCTCCACATAATTGAGCTGTTCGTCTACTTTGATATCTTCCAGTGGAACAATCATATCTTCATCTGCTAAACACTTCCTTAGATAAGATACATGGAATGTCGGGTGAATTCCACTTAACTCATCAGGTAACTCCAATCTATAGGCCACCTCTCCTACTCGAGCAATGATTCGGAAAGGGCCTATGTACCTCGGGCTCAACTTGCCCCGCTTTCGAAAAGGAATGATACCCTTCCAAGGTGAGACCTTCAACATAACCCGGTCACCCACCTGGAATTCAATCGGTCTGCGTCGTTTATCAGCATACGACTTCTGTCTATCTTTGGCTGCCTTCATGAAGCCTTTGATCTTTTCAAGCTTCTCAGTCGTAGCCTCGATCACCTCGACACTCCCTAACTCCTTCTGACCAATATCACCCCAACAAACGGGTGTTCTGCATCTCCTACCGTAAAGCATCTCATATGGGGGCATACCGATGTTGGCATGATAACTGTTGTGGTACGAGAATTCAGCTAACGATAAGTGGTCATCCCAACTTCCCCTAAAATCGATAACACATGCCCGAAGCATGTCCTCCAATGTCTGAATGGTCCCTTCTGACTGACCATCAGTCTGGGGATGATAAGCCGTGCTAATATGTAACCTCGTTCCCATAGCGTCGTGAAATTTCTTCCAGAATTTGGATGTAAACCGGGTGTCACGATCAGACACAATAGACACCGGCACACCATGATGAGTTACAATTTCCTTGATGAACAGATCGGCCAACCTCTCAGATGAATATGTCTCGCGGATCGGTAGAAAGTGAGCACTCTTCGTCAGACGATCAACTATCACCCATATGGCATCATAACCCTTCGGGGTACGCGGTAGCTTCGTAATGAAATCCATGGTGATGTGCTACCACTTTCATTCCGGTATATCCAAAGGTTGGATCATCCCATACGGCTTCTGATGCTCGGCCTTCACTTGCAAACAAGTAAGGCACTTACTCACATACTCCACTACGCCACGCTTCATTCCCGGCCACCAATAATCTTTCTTCATGTCTTGGTACATCTTTGTGGCACCGGGATGAATAGAGTATCGAGTCTTGTGAGCTTCATCCATGATCTTCACGCGTAGATCTCCAAAACGAGGAATCCACACACGACCGAATCAGGTTCTAACACCGAGTGTGTTTTCACCCAATTCCGCGACCAGACCTCTCATTCTTTCAGAGTTAAGACGATCTTCTTTCAATGCCTCATCTTAAAACTCTTTGACTTGCTTCATCACATCTGAAGTCATGATCAACTGGTATGCTTTCACCCGAATCGGCTCGGGTCTCTCCTTTCGGCTAAGGGCATCCGCCACCACGTTGGCTTTGCTAGGATGGTAATGGATCTCGCAATCATAATCCTTTATGAGCTCAAACCATCGTCTCTGCCTCATGTTCAGATCATTCTGCTCAAAGAAGTACTTCAAGCTTTTGTGGTCAGTGAATATGGTGCACTTCGTCCCGTAAAGATAGTGCCTCCAGATCTTTAGTGCAAAGACCACGGCTGCTAGCTCCAAGTCATGAATAGGATAATTGACCTCATGAACTTTCAACTGTCGGGATGCATAGGCTATAACCTTCCCTCTCTACATTAACACACACCCCAACCTCGAGTAGGAAGCATCAGAATAGACCACCAGATCTTCACTTCCATCGGGTAATGACAGAACAGAAGCTTGAGTCAACCTCGCCTTCAGTTCCTCGAAAGCCTTCTCTTGATCTTGACCGCATACGAACTTCACATCTTTTCGGGTCAACTTAGTTAGTGGAGAAGTGATTTTAGAAAAATCTTGAATGAATCTTCTGTAAGAGCCCGCCAAACCCAAGAAGTTACGAATCTCAGATGGCGTCTTTGGTGACTTCCATTGCATAACCGCCTCCACCTTTGCCGGGTCCACCATAATCCCGTCAGGACTCACCACATGACCCAAGAACTAAACTTCGCGCAACCAGAACGCGCACTTGGAGAACTTGGCGTACAACTTCTCCCTTCTCAACGTCTGTTGAACTTCCCGAATGTGACCGGCATGCTCTGTCTCGCTCCTCGAGTAAATCAAGATATCATCAATAAACACGATCACTGATTTATCCAACATCGGTCGACACACTCGATTCATCAGATCCATAAAAGCAGCTGGCGCATTGGTCAAACCAAAAGACATGACGAGGAACTCTTAGTGACCATATCGCGTGCGGAAAGCTGTTTTAGGGATATCTTGCTCCTTCACCTTCAACTGATGGTAGCCCGATCGAAGATCTATCCTTGAAAACCAACTGGCACCTTGAAGCTGATCAAACAAATCGTCGATTCTCGGTAAGGGGTATCGGTTCTTTATCGTCAACTTGTTCAGCTCCCGGTAGTCAATACACATCCTCATACTACCGTCTTTCTTCTTCATGAAAAATACCGGAGCACCCCAAGGAGAGATACTCGGTCTAATGAACCGCTAATCAAGAAGTTCTTGCAACTGCTCCATCAGCTCTTTCATCTCCGTCGGAGCCAGCCGATACGGTGCCTTGGCAACAGGTTGGGCACCCGGTATCAGATCAATCTGAAACTCGATCTCTCGGTCAGGTGGCACTCCTGATAAGTCTTCTGGGAACACGTCTGGAAAGTCACACACAACCGGTACATCGACTAGTTATGGTGTTGGCGTGTCTACATCCTTGACATAGGCCAAGTAGGCACTACATCCACGCCTCATACACTTTCCCGCCACCACCATCGAGATTACTTTCGGAATTGTCGTGACCCGATCACCATAAACCGTCACCGAACTCCCGTAGGTGCTGTCAACCGAATCATCTTCTTGCGACACACAATGTTCGGCTCGTAGTTCGCTAGCCAATCCATCCCAAGAACCAAATCGAACCCACCTAAGGTCATCACGAATGGTCTAACGGGAAACTTATGACCGTCTAGCTCCACATCACAGTTCTCTATCATCTCAGAAATCCGGGTAGACTTACCTATAGCAGTTTCTACATCAAATGGCGCATCGACACGTCTACTACTAATAGGCAACTTAGCACAGAAAGCAGCAGAAATAAAAATTTTACTAGCACTAGAATCGAATAACACAGAAGCTAAAGTTTGATTCACTAGAAACGTACCAGACACAACGTCAGGGTCCGTCCTAGCTTCCTCCAGTGTCATAGTGAATGCCCTGGCACTCGCCCTCGATCCGTCATTCCCCGTCTTCTTCACCCCAGAGCCCTCAGCTCTCGGCTTCTTACAATCTTTGCTCATATGTCTGCTTTCCCCACAGTTGTAACACCTGCCCGTACGGCAAACCCTTGCCATATGCCCTACCTTCCCGCACTTGAAGCACACATTCAAACCCAGCCTACATTCTCCCGCATGCTCCTTTCCACACTTGCCACACCTCTTCGTTCCCGCTCCCGATGTGGCCACACGGCGGTCATCCACCCGTGCCTTTTTGTTATCTGTTGAGGCATTACCCCGACCAAACCTTTTCCTGTTCCAATTCCGATCACCACCACCCTTCTTGTTCGCTTCAGTCACCACCACCTCCCGCTCATCATATAGTCTCCCTGCCAAATCAACCGCCGACCTAAACGTGCCTGGCCGGGCGGCGATCATATGCCTGCGAACATCCACCGGCAAACCCTGAACGTACCTCTTGATCTTTCGAGACAGAGGCGTCACCAGATCCGGCACCAGCCGTGCCATTTCATTGAACTTTGTAGTGTACTGCTGGTGTGTCATGGTTCCCGCCTCCAGCTCCAGGAACTCTCTCTCTATCTTATCCATCTCCCTGTGAGGACAAAACTCCTCAATTACCATCTTCTTCAACTCCTCCTACCTCATCCTTCCTATCGCCCGGTTACCCTCGGCTTGGACAATGTTGTCCCACCAGCACAGAGCCGAGTCCACAAATGAATGAGTGGCAAACGTCACCTTCTGATCTTCCCGACACTCACTGATGTCGAGAACAACCTCCATTTCCCTCACCCACCGGTGAGCAGCAGCAGTGCCGTTTCCATCGAAAGTAGGGGGCTTGTATCTCATAAACGCCCCGTAGTTACAGCCTCGTGCCACCTCTTGCACAGGCTCATCTTCCTCCTCTTCTTCATTATCAGAGAAAATTGTTTTAGGTTCCAGTTGCTCTCGTCCTCCCGAAGACCTGTTTCTCTCCTTTCTTTCTCCTTCTTTCATAGCCTTGATGACTTCGGTCACCACAAACGGTAAGATTGTCTGCATGACCTGATGTACTTCTTCAACAACAGCCTCCTTTACCGAGGCCCTCAAGTTTGCACTCTCATCCCTAGCCTACGGATGAGGGGTCTTAGGTTCTTCAGGAACCACCTTTTCAACTCTTGGTCTTCCTCTTTTGGGTCGCGGTTCAGCACCAGGCCCACCACAGCCTCCACCCCTAGAAGCTTTAGAAGATCTACCACCGGCCATTCTCTATCACACTGAAAGATTCAAACACTAACACGGTCATTCAAGGAACAGCTCAGTTTATGTCAAGTATAGTAAGTCCCTAATTACAGTGGCCAGTTGTGATTAGCCACTTACTTTACTCTTCATACCCCGAGCATTACCTATCCTGACTACATCAGTATCTAAATCTACATACAACATATAAACCACATAACATGCGCACATAATACCAGTTATCATTTCGAAAATACCTGATAGCACGCAACTACTCAAATTGGCATTAGATTTTGGTGATAACTGGGATATACATTTACCTTTGATAAAATTTTTATATAATAATAGTTCTCATGACAATATTGGAGCAGCTCCATTTGAAGCTCTACCCAGAAGAAAGTGTAGGTCACCTTTGTGTTGGAATGAAGTAGGAGATAGATAGTTTACAGACCCAGAACTTATACAAGAAACATCCGATAAGATTTCTGAAATTAAGAATAGATTAAAGGAAACATGTGATAGACAAAAGAGTTATGCTCATAAAAGAAGAAAGTCTTTGGAATTTCAAATAGGAGTTAAAGTGTACTTAAAGGTATCACCCTCTAAGGGAATTTTTCGATTCGGTAAAAGAAATAAGTTAAAACCTAGGTAAGTTGGTCCTTTTAAGATAATAGATAGGATTGGTCCTGTAACTTATAAGCTAGATTTACCTCAGGAATTAAGTGAGATGTCTAATAGATGAGATATTGAAGATACTAATACATGAAAATCAAAATAGATAAGAGACTTTATTTTATGGCAGAACCAGTTATAGCCATTATGGATAGAGATGTAAAAGGTTTAAGAAAAAGTAAAATCCCAATGGTAAAGGTCAAATAGAATTCAAAAAGAGGACCTGAATTTACATGGGAAATGGAGGATGAAATTCAAAGAAGATATCCTCATCTATTTAAGGTTAAACTGAATGAAAAGAGCAACTACAAATATAACCCTCCATAACCCTTGAAAATACCTACCAATGAATTTCGGGACGAAATTCTTTTTACGGGGGAGAATGTGACAACCCTAGGTCAAGGTTAGGTAAATTAACGTTATTAATTACTCTAAATAGACAATGTGGACCTATATACTTATACCTTATTAAAATTACTAAGTCGATCTTATTTGATAAGTTACTTGAATGATAAATATCTCATATAAAATAAATTCATATCAAAACTTAATTAAACATTAAACACCTAAACACTAACTAAAACACAACCTAAACCCTTGTATCGGTTCATTAAAATACTAATTAATCTGATTAATAAATAAACTATTAACTAATCCTAGCATTAATGACCAAATGAGTCATCACCCCTAGGGCTTGCCACCTAGCCAACCCTTGACACTAACCCCTTCCTAAAATCCGCCACATATCCTAATAACTTGACTAAGCATCCATACAACCCCACCTTATATGCTAGACCAAATCATGATGAACTTCAACACTTGAAGCTCTCGGCCAATAGAGTCAACACAACCACAACCCACCACAAGCCACCACAATTGCAACCATCCTACTCGATTCCCACCTCCTCTCCTGCTCTCGGTTTTCAATCCATCACCACCCTCATACTTTTGGTTCTCACCTCATCACCATTTCTTGATCACTAACAATCTCAAGAATAACATGGGTCAAGTTACTTTCCCAAGCTTATGATCAATCTTTAAACAAGAACCCCAAGCGGATCATCAAGAGTCTAACCAAGTAATTCCCTTATGTTTTTATTCATAGAACAAGGTATGATCCTCAAATCTATAACTAACAAATAATATATGTGTTTAACTAACACATATGATTAACCCTTTAGCTAAATCATCAAGGTTCTTTGCAAAAACCCATAAACACATGATTTTTATCAAAAATCAGTATGAAAAGCATTCAAAAACAGAAAGTTTGAAGGTTTTATAAAAATCAAGGATTTAATTCAAAAATAAAAGGGTTGAACCATATATATTCTTGATGAATTAGAAAATACATAAATGACTGTGATTGTAGGAATAAAAACTGAAAACATGTTAGAAATATTAAGAAATTACATTCTGTAAATTTTGGTATTGTTGGACCAAAAGAACCAATAAGCCAGATCAGAAAAACCTTTAAGTCCCACAGACATCACAACAACTGAAGAGATCTACATCTGCTGAAGACAAAGTCTGAAGATAAAAGTCTGAAGACAATAGCTGAAGACAAAGTCTGAAGACATATGTTGAAGACAAAGTCTGAAGACCAAGTTCTCAGAAGTTGTTTTAAACAGCTGAAGTGTTTCCTTTCAGTAGTTGTAATGTTTTACTTTTCAGTAGTTTCCTTTCAGTAGTTTTATTATTGTAAAACGTCTGAAGTTCTTACACTTCAGATGTTATAGTTTCAGTAGTTGTAACTCTGGTTTACACTTAGCTTTTTGTGAATGTGTCCTCAGTTGTTATGGACATCTTCAGTAGATTAGTTATTTTCAGTAGTTTGTTAAATCAGTTAGATGTCACTATCAAGTGACATCAGCTGACGTCACATTCCTTTATAAAAGGAATGTTGACCTAGTTGTTTTGTAACCGAAGCATTTGCGTGAATGAAAATCTTCCATTAACAGAAAATTTATCTCTCTATACTCGTCATAGTGTGATTACATATTCATACTTATCTTGCTTGAATGTGATCTAATTTCTGTTATATTCCGCTGCAAATTCAAATCTAATTGATCAAACTAGATCCGATCCTATTAGGTATGATTATGATAAGTAAAATAATTTATATAATTTAGTAAAATTATTGAAAGAAAATTATCAATCGGAAGATCTGAATCTGGTAAAAAGCTGGAAAAATTATATGATGATTCTTTTTTTTTATAGGACCCGTAGAATTAAATTCATGATCTAATTCATAGTTATGCCCGACTTACATATTTTAGAAGAATCTCTAATTCAAAAATCAGAAAAAAACATTTAAACTATAAGATAAATCATGAAAAATTTATACAAAATTTTATATAACGATTAGAATCGTTTGTATAAAGTTGGGAATTTTTAAAGATATTTTGATATTTTTACTGATTATTGTCAAAATGGTAAAAATCATAAAAATATTACTATTATAAATTAGTTTTCCAGAAATTTATGAGATAATATGTATTTTACAGTATAGATTTTGATAAATTTTGGTGATTTTTAAGAACCCGTAGATATTTTTGCGAGTTTATTCAAGTATTGTAAAAATTCTAGAAAATAAACTGTAATTAGTTGATGTACGAAACTTTGACACATCAAAATAGATTCTTATATGCTTCTGCCATAAAAATGTCGTTACATATGGATAACTATAACTCCTACTTTGATTTTTATAATCTGAGGTGCTGAAAAGTTTAAAGAAAATATATTTATCTCTAATATATAAATATATTTATAGGTTGTTGTCACATCCCGTCGGAAGCGTGAGATGCTTAGGGTGTGACTTGTTTGTTCAGAACTCATTGATTCATAAATTTTAACAGATAGCACAGCAACATAAACATAACATAATTCATAGGATAATATTAAAGTTTAGGATTACATTAAATCATAATAGTCAAAATTTGAAATAATATAATCCTATTACAACATAAATATCTAACAGCTACATCTTCAGAGACGATGGAAATGAGTATCCACCGATACACTGAGGTCATAGAGGTTAACTGTCA
The DNA here is from genome assembly GCA_025215565.1 of Flaveria ramosissima. Classification (NCBI taxonomy): domain Eukaryota; kingdom Viridiplantae; phylum Streptophyta; class Magnoliopsida; order Asterales; family Asteraceae; genus Flaveria; species Flaveria ramosissima. The sequence continues at coordinate 65,259,142 of CM046031.1, read as the reverse complement.
CATTTACACAAACTTTCCTCATTATCTCTCCCCAGCCATTATACACATCAAAAGAGAACATTAAGCTATTAGTCATGATGAATTCCTGAATAAACATACTCAAAATAGTCAACACAAAGTTGGTGAGTTCACAGGTTTATCTTAAACAAAATATTATTGATGCATCAGATACAACCAAACCTTACTTAATAATCAGATCATTCATAACTGTTATAACATTATTCATAAATCAGATAATATAGCATCACAACACTCATCCTGTTGGTGCAGGAAATATTTTCCTAAGTAGCGCTACCTATATTATCCAACGGTTCCACATCCGAATTAATGGTTGTAACATAAATGATAGTATAACTCAAAAATTGCATCAATCAAAAAAAACCAATAGTATGCTTTTTCCCCCAAAAGTTTATAAAAATCAAAATGGGGCTATGAATCTCACCTCTTACTCCAAATGATAACCTATAAACACAAATATTTATAGTTTAGAAAAATGTCTTTTCTTTAATATTTTTAGCACCTCAAATTATAAAATTCATTACAAAAATTATAATGAAACATATACCATGAAATTTTTACAGTAAGTGGGTCCTAAAATTAGACATAATATAGTAAAATTTTATTTTCTTATTATTTACAGTTTATTTTCTATAATTTTTACATTATTTGAATAATTTATCAGAAATACCTTCGGGCCTCTAAAAATTCTTAAATTTAGTCAGAATACTTGTCATAACTTTTATAGTTTCTCAAAAGTTTCTCAAATCCCAAATCTTAGCAGAGTCAATTTTTATGATTTTTAATGTTTTACCAATATTTAGAAAAAATATCAGAATATGTCCAAAAATTCTTATTTTCATATAGGCTGTTCTATTCTACTTTTCATATTTTCTGTAAAGTTTTCATAATTTATTTCACAGTTTAAGTATTTTTCCTGATTTTTAGTTAGCAGAACTTTTAAAAATTCATAACTTAGGCATATCTTTGAGTTAGGTCACGAAACATTTTCTGTAAGTCTTATAAATTGTAATAATCAATATATAATTTTCCCACACATTTTACAGGGTTGGTTCTTCCAGTATGAATTTTTCTTTTAAATACTTAGATAATTTATATAAATTTTTTTCTCGTAAAAATGGTATCAAAATTTGCAGAACTATATTTCTTAATATACTAAACATATTTTCAATGTTTTTTCCCACAATCATAGTCAATAACATAATAAACTGAATTTAACAAGTTGCACCTAGATTTTTAACCCTTTTGTTGATAATTTTCTTTATATAAATTTTGATTATCAAGATTTACTATATTTATTTCAGACTCTTAAAACTTCCTTACTGACTTAAAATAAGTTTGATATGTTTCTAAGATTCATGAAGATCTTGAATGTTAAATCAAAAGGGTTAGTCATATGTGTTTGTTTAAACACATGTATAGTATTTGTAATCTTAACTAGTTATGGTTTAGAGGACGAAACCTTGATTTTGATAGAAGGAGAGGGTGATGATAGCTGATAGTAGCTTCTTACTCCGATGCTCCAACTCGTGTGGATGTCTTGAGCTCCCAAAGTTGTGATTTCTTTGCAAAAGTTGGTTTGAAAGGTGATGGTGTTCGATTGTGGTGATGTTATAGTGGTGACCGTGAGTGGTGATATTGATCGTGTTCGGTTGAGAGATGAGGGAGTGGTGTTTGTGGTAGTGACTGAGAGGTGGTGGTGTGAGGGTGATGGTAACCGAGAGCAAAGTAGTGGGGGTATGCGGTTGAGGGGCGACCGAATGGTTGTGGTTTGTGTGTTTGTTTGAAAGATGGTGGACATAGGGAGTCTTCGACCGATGGTGTAGATATAGGGGAGTCTTCATGATTATTCCTATGCTTAGGTGATGAGGGGGTTATTATAGCTTAGTTAGTCATTGCTATGTGGCGGTTTTGAAGATGCCCAAGGTGTCCTAATGTTGCTAGGTGTCGATCAAGAAGGCTAATGAGTCACCAAGTTATTATTACAAGTTTAATCAATACATAGGGTGTTAATTGGATGACTAAAGGTTCTAATGAACCGAATTTTAATCTTAAATGGTGCTTAGGTTTAAGTTTTAAGTGTATAAGATTTGCTTAGTTTTGTTTTGATGCTGCAGGACCGTTTAAGGGCTTGAACACAATTACAACACAACAACACAATGAGGAGAGCAACTAAACTTTAATCAAATAATGAACTGGATTAACCAAAGTGATACAAAGAACACAAGTAAATTAAAGAGACAGAACAAGAGAGTATGGCTTTCAAGGAGGCAGTATATTGCTTTCTCAAGTTCTTTTACAAGTGTTACAAAGCATAAAGAAAGATACAAGAACTTGAAATACTTATACTACAACCTACATCCGGCTATACTTTGAAAGCCAGCTGGATACAATTGACTAGACACTAACAAAATCAATTGTAGGATCAAAAGGCATATCTGCCTTTTGACCTTGTGACTATGACATGCCATAGCTCACATCCTTATACATGACAAAAATGATAAAGTACATAAAGTAGAAAGTTACAGACTCAAGACCTCAATATACAGTTACCAAAAGCATGGACCTTTTCACCAACTCATGTAAGTTGGTGACTTTACAGAGATGCAGCGGAAAAGGTGCTTTATGGAATAGTACATCAGATAAGCATGTATAGTAAAAGTCTTCAGAAGAAATCTGTCTTCATAGGTTGAAGCTTCGGAAGACTTTGTCTCTGAGGCTTCGGAAGACTTCATGTTTGGCTTCGGAAGATATTGGTCTTGGCTTCGGAAGATTTTACACTTAGAGTATTTTCTAATGCATTGTGTAAAACTTCCGAAGCATTCTATACTTCAGTACTTAGTGCATGTTGCAGAGACACTTTGGATGTTTTGGGTTGCATCAGACTTAAGGAATCCTTACAAACTCCCCCTAGGCTGATGCTACCAAAACACTTAGAAGATCTTCAAATGTTGGTAGTCTTCAGTACAATCATGACCATTCCTTTCTTCATTAGATGGTCAGGATCATCAAGACTCTCATAGTATCTTCTCATTTCAAAGAGATCATGCAGAGGTAAGTTGATTATGTCTTGCCAGGAGTAGACATTCTCAACACCTTGATCTCTGATTACATGCCATCTTTCTGGATTGGTAGAGTAAGTCCAGGACAAGATGGGTGTCTCAGTTGTTAGAGGAGCCACTTGCATAGGAGTTGATTGGGCTGCCTCATCATGCACTTCCTCAGGTTGATCTGATTCAGCCTGAGGTGTAGAGGTAGATGACTTAGGCTTCTTCTTCTTTGTCTTTGGTTTAGAAGCCATTCTCTTCTTCCTCTTAGATGACTTTAACTGAGAAGACTGGTCTGCAGCACCATGTTGATCATCATTGTCTTTCTCAGTTGGGTGTTCCTCCTCACAGGTTCAGAAGGAGAGGGAGTTTGACCCTGCCTTGGATCAGAAGATGAAGCTTGCTGAGGCTCACCTGGAGGTTCTGGTTGAGGTGTCTCAGGTTGTTCAAACTTGACCTCCACTTCAGGTGGGACTTGACTTGGAAGAGAGTGCAAGTCAATCAGTTCTCCACTTTTAATATTCTGCTTGATCATCCTTATATGCTCATCCATTGTGGATAGAGACATAGGGCCAAGTCTCCTTCGGAGAATCCATATAGCTTCAAGAAGCTCATCATTCTTTGTTTGTCAGCAGACTTCTTTACACTCTTTTGAATGATGGCTCTTGACTTTGCTGCTTCTTCCCTTAGCTTCCTTTTGGTTGTCTTTCTTTCTTTGACTAGCTCAAGCTCAAGTTGCTTTAGGTACTCAAACTCAATGGGTCATAGGACAGGGGAAGAAGCGCATCTGCCTGATAGAAGCCTGTGACTTCAGGTAGTTGATCATCTTGATCCTATCTTCTTCTTTATCTACCTGAGGTTCTTGTGGAGCCACATCTTCCTATGCAGGACTTTCTTGAACTGGAGAGAGAGTGGGAGCATGCTTGTAGAGTCTTTTCTGTCTCTCTCCTCTTTGAATTGGAGAAGTAGCCTTGCATCCTCTTTCTCCTTCATCTCTCTTGACACTTCCATGTCAGCCAGTTCATTTAACTCTTCTAAGGGGAGGGAGATGATTTCATCATATCATAGTTCCTGGTCTGTAATAGGTAATCCTGACTGCCCTTAACTCATCATCTTGAGTATTTGGTCTGGGGGCAGCCCTGATTGCAGCTTGCATAAGCTAGATGACCCAGAAGAACTTTCTCCCCTTAGCTCCCTTTTCCTCTCTCTCTCTTCCTCCTCAATTCCTCAGAGTCATTATCCTTTTCCCTTTGTCACCACAGACCTTTGTGACTCAGGGTGGATAGGCTTGGCCTTCATTGCTTGGTGTAGCTTCCATGCTCTGGCCAGAGAGAGGCTGAGAAACACCTTCACCAGCAGGTGTCTCAGAAGGAGTTTGGACCTCTGCAGCAGTTGTTGATGATGAGACAGGGGTCTCAGGTTCTGCACTGGGCCTTCAGTCAAGGTTTCCCTATGAAACTAATCTTAGGGTCCACCTCAACATCCAGTTGACCGATGACATTGCCTGATTGCCTAAGTCTCCTTCTTAGAGAGAACTCTGCAAGGATCCTATCTTGGATTCTTTGAGCCAGCCTGTCAGCTTGTCTTGAATTGCTTGGATTGACAAGTGGCATTGACTAAATCCAATCTTTCATAGAAGTTCAGCTTTGGAAATCAAAAACTTCTTGTTGGACCTTGAACTCTTTGAAGGATAAGGGCTCTTCTGTCAGCATTATACCTCCACCTTATGATGTAGTTTCCCGTTCCTTGTGGTGGAGATGAGACAGCCCTTGGTATACCTTCCTCAAAGAGACTCCTGATGATTGAGTCTATAGTCCACATTAATGTGAACTTGAGGAAGTTGCTGAGAATGCACAACAGCAAGTGAGGATGGTGAGTCCTCTATGTCCATTCTCTGTGAAGAACTCCCAGGTTCTGTGGTTGTAAGTAACTTTCTCCCCCTTTTTGGTAGCATCACCCACTTGCATAGGTGAGCTGGAGGATAAGTCAATCACTTCACAGTTTCTTGTGTTCCTGGTTGAGCTCTCCTAAAGGTCTCCCAGCTAGTTTTTCCTTTAGATATGAAATCTGAAGTTGCTGATCATTGACCCTGTTATGTAATGTAGTCACCTGAGATTCCAAGTGACTAACCTTAGAGACTTAAATAAGGAGCATGTTTTTGACAGTTTCTGCACCTTTAGTCTCAAATTCCCCTCTTCTTCATCAGAAGAATCATTGGGGATGAGATGATT
>CM046031.1:64996489-65205735 GCA_025215565.1 Flaveria ramosissima | reverse complement strand
ACCACTGCGGCTAGAAGATCCATATGCTCTCGTGCTACTTCTACGGTCACATTACCGAGGTTCTCGGTCTTCAATTTGGTAGCACTTGCTTCTGATCCAATATAGTGGGTACAAGATGACCCTGACGTGTCTGATCCAGAAGGAGAAGCATGTGAAGGACCTGACGAGCTAGACACAAATGCTGCGTCTGGAGAGGTGCTCCAGATGTCTTAGCTTGAGGCGTGGCGTTGTATAAAGCTGGATTTTGTGTGTACGCAGACTTCTGAGCTCTATACTTCATCCTTAGTGCTTCTTCTCGCAACTTAAGAATGAAGTCATTTATATCCAGCTTTATAAGCATTTCATTCTGTCTAAAGTTAGACACGAATGAAGCCCACTTATCAGGCAATCCGTCTGCGAAGTTGCTTACTTTCTCTTCCATAGTCGTTTCCACTCCATGTGTATGCAATTCGCTCATCAAGTGGTAGAATCTGTCTATGACTTCGTCTAAACTCTCATTACCAATCGATGAGAAGTTATCGAATTCCTTCTTTAACTCCTTTGCCTTGATTGCCTTCAATGACGCATTCCCATCATATCTCTTCTCTAGCTCATCCCACAGTTTCTTGGACTGCTTGTCTCTGAATACTGGTGGAATATGTCTTTGGGGATAGACTGAGTGATCAATGCATAAACCCTTTTCTCTGCATTGTACTTTACTTTCTGTGCGTCGGTCATCCCACTTAACGTTAATTTAACTCCATCAGCTCCCACCGGTGTACTGAACCGACCTCAATAGCTTCCCACAGATTGGATCTACTCCATTGAGGTAGATCTCAAAACGTTGTTTCCAGTGGGGAAACTCATCTAAAGTCAAGAGCTTTGGTGGTTTATTGTGATTACCCACCTCACTCTCAAGCAACAGCAGGTTCTGAATCCTTGAGTCTTCCCAGCAGTAAAGGCTGACATCTGATCTTCCATGGCTAATAAACTTAGAATCTAATCAAATAAACTTTAACTGATGCGACTGAAGGATGCGAATGGTCTAATCGTGCGTATGAACTCTGCGATTGGTTCAACCGTGCGACTGAACAGGGCGAATGGTTCAGTCGTGCGATGCGAATGAATCTGGTGCGAACGAGTTATGCGAACGAAGGTTCAGTCGGACGAATGAGGGTGCGACTAGGTCCAGTCGTGCGAATGAGCAATGCGAATGGAGTTCAGTCGTGCGAATGGGTCACTCGTGCGACTGAAGAGCTGCTGTTTTGCGAAAATTTCTAGGTTTGACGGGTTTCAACCGTAAAAATTCGAAATTTCACAAGTCCTAATCGTCTAGGTCCGTAGAAACTGAACTTCGATGAGCAGGAAACTTCCAAGATCACTTTTGATGCCAAAGATTGCGTTTTTCGTGCAAAAACACAAACTTTTATGCAATCTTGATTGAATCAACACGTAATCAAGAGCCAAAGCTCTGATACCACTTGTTAGGACCTGGTATTTGAACGAAATACCTAGTGATTAGCGTGTTAAACCAACTCAAATAGTGCGGAATCCTATTTGATTGGCGATCCAATCAGTGAGAACACACGATGAATCAATCAAGAATTGAAATCAACGTCAGAAATCGATTAGGAATCGATCTGATGTGTTCTGTGAACTTGGAGAACGATTTGGGAGGCTTCTGGACGGCTAGGGTACGTCTGGAACGTAATGGGATGAATGCTTACGTTTTTCCACGAATTGGGTCTATTTATAGGTTAGTATTGTTCAATCGTGCGACTGGGCCATAAGTATGGTTCAGTTGTGCGATTGAACCATGCGGTTGATTCATCCGCACGACTGAGTGTTCAGTCGTGCGATTGAGTCAATCTTATGTGTCAATCATACGACTGATCCAGTCTCCTGGTTCAGTCGTGCGATTGAGTCAATCGTATGAAGTTATTCATGCGTGTGGTCCATTCGCATGGGCCATTCGCATGAGAACTTCATTAAGTTAAGTTTGAATGTTTTAATTAATATAACATAATGTGCAATCATTCAAACATTCATAAACCCAATCAATTTAATCACGACTCATTAATGAAATATTAAACATCACAAGTAACAATCAATTCATATCATTTCATTAATCGATACTATTACATCATAATCAGACAGACAAGATTGATTACATTACAACTCATGATCTAGGGACATACATGCATCAACACTAAGTATATCTTGGGATATGATCTCATGATCGATTCAGTTCTCGTTTTAAAAAAAACAAAAAGAAAACACAAAAAATTATATAATAGATATAAAATATGTTAATTACATGTATATATAAAATATAGAAAAATATAATAAAATTTCTTTTCAAATTTTTTAGGTCTTCCATATTATGTTGTTACAATTTTATCATTTTCATGCATTTCACAATATTGCGTACAACCGAACACGGTTCGCTTGTTTTCAAACACAAAAAACACGGGTTTATATGTTAAAAATGAAATGATCTAATTAGAAATGTCGAGATTGTGTTTGTGAATGTGTTCAGATCTTGCTTTAAGTGATGGTCGATCATCAGTTGAGCAGTGTACCTGATCAGAGAATCTGTTCCTCAAGTTTGCAGAAGATACCGAGCTAGGAATCCTCCTCCTACATCTTCTGAAGCACTCAAGATTAGAGATTTGAGAAAGCTGTTCCATATTCCTCACAAGGATGCACTCGAAAAGGGGAGCATATAAATAGGGGGAGCTATGAGATGAATAACTTTTCTCATCAAATTCAAAAAGCTTTAATTTGAAGATCTTTCTACTATTTACTTCTCGGGGTTGAATTCGTATGAAGACGTTGATAATGATAGACTAAGGGGGAGTATTGTTGGAGCTGGAAAAGATAGTCTATATTATCAACATAGTGAAAGTCAACAAAAGTCAACATCACAGGTCAAGTCAAACAAGTCAAACCCGACACGTTCGAGACGAGGAACCGAGACGAGATGTTGAAGATTTAAATGACTAGGAGTTTATTGTAATAAATATATTTGTGTGTGAACAAAATATATTTTGTCTTGTTTTTAGTCATTTTTTGCTTTATATGTAATTTGTGTAATTAGCCTAAGTCTAGGGGGTTAAGTGCAATTAGTGAATATTAGTCTAGACTATAAATAGGTTAATTGTCATTAGGTTTTGGTTATGGTTGCATGACCAGGATTATTTGTAAACAATATTATTTGCAATCTAATTGAAGATCAAAGGGGTTTTGATTGTGATTATCATATTTTGATCTAATTCTTCATGATTTGATTCAAGTTTGATCATCCTGGAGTTACACCAAAAGACATGACGAGGAACTCGTAGTGACCATATCGCATGCGGAAAGCTGTTTTAGGGATATCTTGCTCCTTCACCTTCAACTGATGGTAGCCCGATCAAAGATCTATCCTTGAAAACCAAATGGCACCTTGAAGCTGATCAAACAAATCGTCGATTCTCGGTAAGGGGTATTGGTTCTTTATCGTCAACTTGTTCAGCTCCTGGTAGTCAATACACATCCTCATACTACCGTCTTTCTTCTTCACGAACAGTACCGAAGCACCCCAAGGAGAGATACTCGGTCTAATGAACCCCTTATCAAGCAATTCTTGCAACTGCTCCATCAGCTCTTTCATCTCCGTCTGAGCCAGCCAATACGGTGCCTTGGCAACAGGTTGGGCACCCGGTATCAGATCAATCTGAAACTCGGTCTCTCGGTCAGGTGGCACTCTTGATAAGTCTTCTGGGAACACGTCTGGAAAGTCACACACAACCGGTACATCGACTTGTTGTGGTGTTGGCATATCTACATCTTTTACATAGGCCAAGTAGGCACTACATCCACGCCTCATACACTTTCCCGCCACCGCCATCGAGATTACTTTCGAAATCGTCGTGACCCGATCACCATAAACCGTCACCGAACTCCTGTCAGGCGCTGTCAACCGAATCATCTTCTTGCGACACACAATGTTCGCCTCGTAGTTTGCTAGCCAATCCATCCCAAGAACCAAATCGAACCCACCTAAGGTCATCACGAATGGTCTAACGGGAAACTTATGACCCTCTAGCTCCACATCACAGTTCTCTATCATCTCAGAAATCCGGGTAGACTTACCTATGACAGTTTCTACATCAAATGGTGCATCGACACGTCTGCTACTAACAGGCAGCTTAGCACAGAAAGCAGCAGAAATAAAACTTTTACTAGCACCAGAATCGAATAACACAGAAGCAAAAGTTTGATTCACTAGAAACGTACCAGACACAACGTCAGGGTCCGTCCTAGCTTCCTACTGTGTCATAGTGAATGCCCTGGCACTCGCTCTCGATCTCCTGTTCCCCGTCTTCTTCACCCCAGAGCCCTCAGCCCTCGCCTTCTTACAATCTTTGCTCATATGTCTGATTTCCCCACAGTTGTAACACCTTCCCGTACGACAATCCCTTGCCATATGCCCTACCTTCCTGCACTTGAAGCACACATTCAAGCCCAGCCTACATTCTCTCGCATGCTCCTTTCCCCACTTGCCACACCTCTTCGTTCCCGCTCCCGATGTGGCCACACGACGGTCATCCACCCGTGCCTTTTTGTTATCTATCGAGGCATCACCCCAACCAAACGTTTTCCCGTTCCAATTCCGATCACCACCACCCTTCTTGTTCGCTTCAGTCACCACCACCTCCCGCTCATCATATAGTCTCCCCGCCAAATCAACCGCCGACCTAAACGTTCCTGGCCGGGCGGCGATCATATGCCTGCGAACATCCACCGCAAACCTTGAACGTACCTCTTGATCTTTCAAGACAGAGGCGTCACCAGATCTGGCACCAGCCGTGCCATTTCATTGAACTTTTGCAGTGTACTGCTGGTGTGTCATGGTTCCTGCCTCCAGCTGCAAGAACTCTCTCTCTATCTTATCCATCTCCTTGTGAGGACAGAACTCCTCAATTACCATCTTCTTCAACTCCTCCCACCTCATCCTTCCTATCGCCCGGTTACCCTCGTCTTGGACAATGTTGTCCCACCAGCACAGAGCCTAGTCCACAAATGAATGAGTGGCAAACTTCACCTTCTGATCTTCCCGACACTCACTGATGTCAAGAACAGCCTCCATTTCCCTCACCCATCGGTGAGCAGCAGCAGTGTCGTTTCCATTGAAAGTAGGGGGCTTGCATCTCATAAACGCCCTGTAGTTACAGCCTCGTGCCACCTCTTGCACAGGCTCATCTTCCTCCTCTTCTTCATTATCAGAGAAAATTGTTTCAGGCTCCCGTTGCTCTCGTCCTTGCGAAGACCTGTTTCTCTCCTTTCTTTCTCCTTCTTTCACAGCCTTCATGACTTCGGTCACCACAGACGGTAAGATTGTCTGTATGACCTGCTGTACTTCTTCAACAACAGCCTTCTTTACCGAGGCTGTCAAGTTTGCACTCTCATGCCCAGCCTCCGGATGAGGGGTCTTAGGTTCTTCAGGAACCACCTTTTCAACTCTTGTTCTTCCTCTTTTGGGTCGCTGTTCAGCACTAGGCCCACCACGGCCTCCACCCCTAGAAGCTTTAGAAGATCTACCACCGGCTGTTCTTTATCACACTGAAAGATTCAAACACTAAACGGTCATTCAAGGAACAGCTCAGTTTATGTTAAGTATAGTAAGTCCCTAATTACAGGGGTCATTTGTGATTAGCCACTTATTTTACTCTTCATACCCCGAGCATTACCTATCGTGACTACATCAGTATCTAAATCTACATACAACATATAAACCACATAACATGCGCACATAATACCAGTTATCATTTCGAAAATACCTTATGGCATGCAGCTACTCAGATTGGCATCGCATTCCCTTTCTGTCCCATTTTCAGTTTAAGTTAAAGTTTATTTTGAAAATTTACCCATTTCACTTAAACTTTGGCTTTGATACCAACTTGTAAGGCCCCGTTCCTGGAACGCCTACAGTTGGTCATTCATCGCACATAAAACATATAATTACTTTTGTCTATCATAAAAGATCGTAGCGGAATTATCAAAATAGGCATCTCATTACATTATAAAAGATTTTGCCAAATAATACATCATTACTCAGTTACAAAATATATTGTTGCATTACATCACAAAAGCCCTATATAAATGGATGCCATCGAAAAGAGCTGAGTAGCCTCGCAGCACCATCCTCAGCAACATTACCTGCCAACTGGAAACACATAAAAAGTCAGCATTGCTGAGTGAGTTCTAGTTTTATATTAAAACATACATTACTTTCATTTAAAACCTTTTGTTAATTTTGCATGATCACACATCATACGTACACATAGATAATATCTTATTATCTTCTTCGTTCGTTCATTCATTCATCATTATATCTTTACTTGCGCATTTGATATCTTCCGTACCAATACCATGTGTTACACCCCAAACGATATGGCTACTGGGCCGAAGTCAATAAATGAACAGCTAAACATATGCCGCAGTACCGGGGTAAGCGGTAGAGGTTCTATACAAATGGTCCTTCACAAAGACGGACCCCAATGTGCATCCTCCCGGTGTAGCGAACCCGCACACCGTTGCGCTAACACCTTATAGTTGGCATGTCCCATTATCAAATGCTTGCAAGACTTTCATTACTTTTGTTCATTTATGCATGCATTCAATTCATGTTCCCCTTTTTATCATCTTTCGCCTTACGTTACATAATACTTTCAATTCATTCATTAACATAACACGTAAAGCCACAAGAAAGATAAACATTCATCATAATCAGGAACATCATGCATACATAACATACATCATACATAAATATGCAACGGCATCATCATCATGCCTAACCTACTCTCTAAGGCCTCAACAGTCATCTTACACGAACTTACGGGAATTTCCATGTCAAAATTTACGTCTGCACTTTCCCCCGAAAGTCAGTAATTAAACTACACGTTTCCCTGGGTACAACAACCCTGTTTTGGCGTATGGACATCCTTGAGTCGCATGGCCTCCAGGCTACTGAACATCATGCGATTGGACTCATGCGGATGAACATCTATGCGAATGGACATCCAACCGTGCATATGGACCTCATGCGGATGGAACTAATGCGAATGAGCACCTATGCGACTGACCTCATGCGAATGGACTCACTGCGAATGAGTCCCATGCGATTGGAACTAATGCGACTAAGCACCTATGCGACAGGACCCTCAGTCGTATGACTCCCCATGCGAGTAGACCCCCAATCGTACGAATAAAACCTTAGTCGTGCGAATGAACCCTCAATCGTGCGAATGAAGCTTAATCGTGCGAATGAACCTCAATCGCACCTCAGTCGGCCGTATGGCCTCCAGTCGGTCGCCTAGCCCTAGCTGATGCAGAAAAGAGTTCATCCCGAACCCAATCTGCCATTTTCGGCCTCCAAGCTCATCCAATCCCATTCTAAGCCTAAATCAACCATCCTAAACCTTAGGAATGCATACTACAACACCATACAAGCACACACAAGCCCGGAAACAAACTCCAAACGCATCACAAGCAAGACACCCAAATGGGGCAAACACACACATACAAAAACGGGTTTTCTATGCTTTCCAGCCCCAAAATCGGTTGAAAACAAAACAAGTAAATGAGGGGTCCTAGAACTCACACAAACGACCACAACGACAAGGGCTTCAATTTGACACGCTCCTCAACGATTTTGCTCACTCGAACCAACCCGAACCAACTGTTCTTCCTCTTTTCTCCCTTTCTCTCTTCTCCTCTTTTGTTTGGCTGAAATGTGAGCATGAGGAGAGGGTAATGGTTGCCCTCTTCCTACCTATATCATCGCATACCCAAATTTTCCCTCGTTGGCGAGTTTGGTCCCTCGACTTCGGACTTTATTTCTTTTCTTCTTTCGTCAGCTTCAAAATAAATACCCGTGTGTTACACTTCGATTATCTATTATTATGTGATATGTTATGTTATGTTTTATTGTGTTGATTGTTTAATTCTCTGATCATTGCGTTTTGAACAAGCTAGTCACATCTAAAGCATTTCACGCTTCCGCCGGGATATGACAGGTTGGTATCAGAGCCATTGGTTATAGAGAATTACCTATTATTAGTAAATGCCTAGACTATAACCATAAGCTCGTATGATAATAATATTCATGGCATGACTTAAAATATGTCTATATAATTTCATGACAAGGTGTCTATGTTTAAACAATAATGAGAATCTTGTATGAAGTATATGAGACTAATGTGAAATATGAGATTTTGTGAAACTATTGATTAGTATTTGTAATCTGAAATTTTGTAAGAATTTTTGTAGTGTAAGTAGTAGTAATTCTGATAAGTTACTATAACAAAACTAATCTTTTGTATCATAGCAAATATAAAGAAACAACACCCAGAATAGAGCTATAAGATGATATAGGAGTATCCCAACCGAGGACAATACCTTAATATTGGATGTGTTTCACCTGGAAATGAAAAACCAGGCAATACTACTGAAATAGAACACCCTGAGGAAGGAGTTACAGATAAAAGCTAAGAAGGGATGTTCTTAAAAGGCTTTTATGTCTTGTAAACCCCAAACTTTAATGGAAAAGGATGAGTAGTATAAGCTTTGCATTGGTTAGAAGGAATGGAGTCAGTTTTAGATATCGGCAAGTGTGCTAATAATTGTAAGACTATGTTTGCTTCGCATTCACTAAAGGGAAATGCACGGTCATGGTGGAAGATAGAAATCCAAAACTAAGGAGAGATGTTATGAATAGGTTAAGTTGGAAAGAATTTAGAAAACTAGTGATTGAGAAAACACTACCCTTATAGTGAAATAGAAAGAATAGAAACAAAATTTTATTTTTAGAAATGAAGGGTGTTGCACATCAACAATATACAGATAAGTATAATGAATTATCTAGATTAGTGCCACATCTAATTACACAAGAAATAAAAGGATAAAAAGATACATCTGGGGTTTATTACCCAGATAAAAAGATGGTAAAGACAATCATGCCTAAGACTTTTTAGGATGTTGTTATAACATTATCAGGAATCTTAACTGATGAAATGATAAGGATGAATCCTTGATTGATTAAAAGGAAATGGAGCAATAGTAACTCTGGAGGAAGATTTGGAGGAAATCAACAAAAGAGGGTAAACAGAAATCTCGTGAAAAATTTCATGGGAATTATCCAAGAAAGGAGACCATAGACAGAAGATCAATTGTGGTGCAATACCTGTAAGAGACACCATAATGGTAAGTGCGGAATGGTAATTTGCTATAACTGTAAGAAGAAAGGACACCTATCAAGGGAGTGTATAGGACTCGTAAATCATAAACCAGTTTGTTACCAATGTGGAAATGAGAATAATTTTCGCAACAAGTGTCCAGAACTGAAAGGCAAAACCCCAATTAACCCAAACAACCCCCGTGGAAGAGCATTTGTATTGCAAGCTGAAGAAACCCGACATGAACCATAAATAGTGACGGGTACGTTTCTCATTAAAAGTCAGTACGCAATAGTATTATTCGATACAGGAGCAACTTGTAGTTTTGTTTTAGATATATTTAAACCCTTACTTAATCTAACCTCAGAAAAAAAATATTAATACTAATAAGTATATGATAGAATTAGTTGATAGAAAGATAATTGAGCTTGTGGAGTTATTCCTAATTGTGCCTTAAGTTTAGATGATTATTGTTTTGACATAGATTTGATTCCTATTGAATTAGGAGGTTTTGATATTGTTGTGGGTATGGACTGGTTAAGTAAGAATCAGGTTAAAATTATCTGTGATAAAAGAATGATTAAAATTTCCTTTGACTAAAGAAAATAAAACTCTTTGTTTGTATGATGAGGAACCTAGATGTGCTATAAAGATAGTCTCGTGTAAGAAAGCTTGGAAATATTTAAGAAAGAAATGTTTAGCATTGCTAGCTCATGTAGTTGATACACAATTAGACATGAAAAAGTTAGAAGATGTTCTTATTGTTAGAGAATACCCAGAGGTATTTCTTGATGAATTACTAGGATTGCCACCCCCCTCATCAAGTAGAATTCAAAATTGAATTAGTACCTGGAAGAGCTCGTATTGTTTGGCACCAAGAGAAATGAAAGAATTAATGAGCCAACTTCAGGAATTGTTAGACAAGGGATTTATACGTCCTAGTGTATCACCTGGGGAAGCTCCAGTTCTGTTTGTAAAGAAAAAAAGATGGAACTTTTAGGATGTGTATTGATTATAGAAAACTTAATAAAGTTACTATTAAGAATAGTATCCTCTTCCTAGAATGGATGACATTCGATAAATTACAAGGATCTAGTTACTTTTCAAAGATTGACTTAAGGTCAGGATACCATCAGTTAAGGGTAAGGATGAAGATATACCTAAGACTGCATTCAGAACTAGATATGGTCATTATGAATTCCTTGTAATGCTATTTGGACTAACAAATATTCCAGCAGTATTTATGGATTTAATGAACAGAGTCTGCAAACCTTACTTGGATAAATTTGTCATAGTCTTCATAGATGACATTTTAATATATATTCTAAAGATAAGGGGGAAACATGAAAAACACCTAAGGCTGATCTTGGAGTTACTTCGAAAGGAAAAAAAAATTATATGCCAAATTTTCAAAATGCGAAATTTTGAAAAGACAAGTATAATTTTTAGGACATGTAGTTAAGTAAGAAGGAATTTAGATTGACCCGGAAAAGTTTGAGGCAATTAAGAAATGGTGAAGCTCCCAAAAACAACAACTAAGGTACGTCAATTTTTAGGGTTGGCCGGTTATTATAGAAAATTTTTCAAGAATAGCTCAACCTTTAACAGAATTAACCCAGAAAGATAAACCTTATGTTTGGGGAGAAAAATAGAATGTTGCATTTAAACTCTTAAATAATAAATTATACAATGCTCCTATCTTAGCTCTTCCAGAAGGAACATATGATTTTGTCGTATACTATGATGCATCACATCAGGGTTATGAATGTGTTTTATTATAACAAGATAAGGTAATTACATATGTATCTAGGCAACTCGGAAGAAGTAAAAAGAATTACACTACAGACGACTTAGAATTAGGAGGGGTAGTATTTGCACTTAAGATTTGTAGACATTATCTATATGGAACCAAATGCATAATTCATACAGACATAAGAGTTTACAACACATATTTGATTAAAAGATGTTGAATATGAGATAGAGAATATGGGTAGAGTTACTAAGTGATTATGATTGTGAAATCAAGTATCACCCAAAAAAGGCAAATGTAGTGGCTGATGCCTTAAGTAGAAAGGAGAGAACTAAGCCATTATGAGTCCATGCTTTAAGAATGGAATTACACTAGAATTTAATAAGTCAAATTCGAGAAGCCTAGCAAAAAGATGAATCAAGAGATATGATAGAGCAAAACAGACAACTAGAAGTTACATCCAATGGAATTCTGAAATTTAAAGGAAGAAACTAATTCCTAACCATGATAAGCTTAGAGAAACTATTTTGGAAGAAGCACATAAGTCAAGGTATGCAGTACATCCAGGAAATAATAAGATGTATAAAGATTTGAGAAACTAATATTGGTGGCCAGGTATGAAAAAATCTGTTGCAAAATTTATAGAAAAATGTGATATCTGCATAAGAATTAGGACTGAATATCAGAAACCCTCAAGATGTTTGCAACAACCAGAAATTCTTGAGTGGAAGTGGGATCAAATCACCATGGATTTTGTAATTTTTTTTGCCTAGAACCTCAAGTGGATATGAAACAATATGAGTTATAGTTAACAGACTAAGTCAGCTCATTTCTTACAAATAAGAGAAGATTATAAGATAGAAAGATTAGCAATAATCTATATGAAAGAAATTGTGTCCAGACATGGTATACATATTTAAATAATATCTTATATAGATAGTAGGTTTAGTTCGAGATTCCGGCAAACCTTGCAGAAAGCATCAGGAACTCAAGTAAATATGAGTTCAACATATCATCCACAGACAGATTGACAAAGTAAGAAAACAATTCAGATATTGTGCGAGCCTGTGCATTAGATTTTGGTGGTAACTGGGATATACATTTACCTTTCATAATATTTTTATATAATAATAGTTATCATACCAATATTGGAGCAGCTCCATTTGAAGCTCTATACAGATGGAAGTGTGGTCACCTTTGTGTTAGAATGAAGTAGGAGATAGATAGTGTTGGATCTAGAAAGGCTGTTGCAACCAAAACCAAGTCACTTAGAAGATTTTGGTACAACAAACAAAGGACTTCCGAAGCTAAGTATGGAACTTCCGAAGGAAGAAGGAGCTCTTCCGAAGACTAAGTGTAAAATACACTTCCGAAGGAAAACTCCAAATTCCGAAGACAAAGAACCTACTTCCGAAGATCAAGACTTAGAAAGGAGTTCATCCCGAACCCAATCTGCCATTTTCGGCCTCCAAGCTCATCCAAACCCATTGTAAGCCTAAATCAACCATCCTGAACCTTAGGAATGCATACTACAACACCATACAAGCACACACAAGCCCAATAACAAACTCCAAACGCATCACAAGCAACACACCCAAATGGGGCAAACACACACACATACAAAAACGGGTTTTCTATGCTTTCCAGCCCCAAAATCGATTGAAAACAAGTAAATGAGGGGTCCTAGAACTCACACAAACGACCACAACGACAAGGGCTTCGATTTGACTCGCTCTTCAACGATTTCGCTCACTCGAACCAACCTGAACCAACTTTTCTTCCTCTTTTCTCCCTTTCTCTCTTCTCCTCTTTTGTTTGGCTGAAATGAGAGTATAGGGAGAGGGTAATGGCTGCCCTCTCCCTACATATATCATCATATACCCAAAATTTCCCTCGTTTGCGAGTTTGGTCCCTCGACTTTGGACTTTATTTCTTTTCTTCTTTCGTTGGATTCAAAATAAATACCCAGGTGTTACAAGTCCACCCCCCTTAAATAGGTTTCATCCCCGAAACCTGTTATTCCTCGAACAAACATGGGTAATGTTGCCTCATCTCTTTTCGGTCTCCCACGTCAACTCGGATCCTTTCCTGTGCTTCCATTGTACACGCACAAGAGGAACCGTTTTATTCCTCAGCCTCTTCTCCTTTCTATCGATGATTGCCACCGGTTGCTCCATATAATTGAGCCGTTCGTCTACTTCGATATCTTCCAGTGGAACAATGATTCCTTGGATAGATACATGGAATGTCGGGTGAATTCCACTTAACTCATGAGGTAACTCCAATCTATAGGCCACCTCTCCTACTCGAGCAATGATTCGGAAAGGGCCTATGTACCTCGGGCTCAACTTGCCCCGCTTTCGAAAACGAATGATACCCTTCCAAGGTGAGACCTTCAACATAAACGGTCACCCACCTGGAGTTCAATCGGTTTGCGTCGTTTATCAGCATACGACTTCTGTCCATCTTTGGCTGCCTTCATGAAGGCTTTGATCTTTTCAAGCTTCTCAGTCGTAGCCTCGATCACCTTGACGCTCCCTAACTCCTTCTGACCAATATCACCCCGACAAGCGGGTGTTCTACATCTCTTATCGGATAGCATCTCATATGGGGGCATACAGATGCTGGCATGATAACTATTGTTGTACGAGAATTTAGCTAACGGTAAGTGGTTATCCCAAATTCCCCCAAAATCGATAACACATGCCTGAAGCATGTCCTCCAATGTCTGAATGGTCCTTTCTGACTGACCATCAGTCTGGGGATGATAAGCCGTGCTAATATGTAACCTCGTCCCCATAGCGTCGCGAAATTTCTTCCAATTTGGATGTAAACCGGTGTCACGATCAGACAAATAGACACCGGCACACCATGACGAGTTACAATTTCCTTGATGAACAGATCGGCCAACCTCTCCGATGAATATGTCTCGCGGATTGGTAGAAAGTGAGCACTCTTCGTCAGACGATCAACTATCACCCATATGGCATCATACCCCTTCGGGGTACGCGGCAGCTTCGTAATGAAATCCATGGTGATGTGCTACCACTTCCATTCCGGTATATCCAAAGGTTGGATCTTCCCATACGGCTTCTGATGCTCGGCCTTCACTTGCAAACAAGTAAGGCACTTTCTCACATACTCCACTACGTCACGCTTCATGCCCAGCCACCAATAATCTTTCTTCATGTCTTGGTACATCTTTGTGGCACTGGGATGAATAGAGTATCGAGTCTTGTGAGCTTCATCCATGATCTTCACGCGTAGATCCCCAAAACGAGGAATCCACACACGACCGTATCGGGTTCTAACACCGAGTGTGTTTTCACCCAATTCCGCGACTAGACCTCTCGTTCTTTCAGAGTTAAGACAATCTGCTTTCAATGCCTCATCTTGAAACTCTTTGACTTGCTTCATCACATCTGAAGTCATGATCAACTGGTATGCTTTCACCCGAATCGGCTCGGGTCTTTCCTTTCGGCTAAGGGCATCCGTCACCACGTTGGCTTTGCCCGGATGGTAATGGATCTCGCAATCATAATCCTTTATGAGCTCCAACCATCGTCTCTGCCTCATGTTCAGATCCTTCTACTCAAAGAAGTACTTCAAGCTTTTGTGGTCAGTGAATATGGTGCACTTCGTCCTGTAAAGATAGTGCCTCCAAATCTTTAGTGCAAAGACCACGGCTGCTAGCTCCAAGTCATGAGTAGGATAATTGACCTCATGAACTTTCAACTGTCGGGATGCATAGGCTATAACCTTCCCTCTCTGCATTAACACACACCCCAACCTCGAGTAGGAAGCATCAGAATAGACCACCAGATCTTCACTTCCATCGGGTAATGACAGAACAGGAGCTTGAGTCAACCTCGCCTTCAGTTCCTCGAAAGCCTTCTCTTGAGCTTGACCCCATACGAACTTCACATCTTTTCGGGTCAACTTAGTTAGTGGAGAAGCGATCTTAGAAAAATCTTGGATGAATCTTCTGTAGTAGCCCGCCAAACCCAAGAAGCTACGAATCTCGGATGGCGTCTTTGGTGACTTCCATTGCATAACCGCCTCCACTTTTGCCGGGTCCACCATAATCCCGTCAGGATTCACCACATGACCCAAGAACTAAACTTCGCGCAACCAGAACGCGCACTTGGAGAACTTGGCGTACAACTTCTCCCTTCTCAACGTCTCTAGAACTTCCCGAATGTGACCGGCATGCTCTGTCTCGCTCCTCGAGTAAATCAGGATATCATCAATAAACACGATCACCGATTTATCCAACATCGGCCGACACACTCGATTCATCAGATCCATAAAAGCAGCTGGCGCATTGGTCAAACCAAAAGACATGACGAGGAACTCGTAGTGACCATATCGCATGCGGAAAGCTGTTTTAGGGATATCTTGCTCCTTCACCTTCAACTGATGGTAGCCCGATCGAAGATCTATCCTTGAAAACCAACTGGCACCTTGAAGCTGATCAAACAAATCGTCGATTCTCGGTAAGGGGTATTGGTTCTTTATCGTCAACTTGTTCAGCTCCCGGTAGTCAAGACACATCCTCATAGTACCGTCTTTCTTCTTCATGAACAGTACCGGAGCACCCCAAGGAGAGATACTCGGTCTAATGAACCGCTTATCAAGAAGTTCTTGCAACTGCTCCATCAGCTCTTTCATCTCCGTCGGAGCCAGCCGATACGGTGCCTTGGCAACAGGTTGGGCACCCGGTATCAGATCAATCTGAAACTCGATCTCTCGGTCAGGTGACACTCCTGATAAGTCTTCTGCGAACACGTCTGGATAGTCACACACAACCGGTACATCAACTAGTTATTGTGTTGGCGTGTCTACATCCTTTACATAGGCCAAGTAGGCACTACATCCACGCCTCATACACTTTCCCGCCACCACCATCGAGATTACTTTCGGAATTGTCGTGACCCGATCACCATAAACCGTCACCGAACTCCCGTCAGGTGCTGTCAACCGAATCATCTTCTTGCGACACACAATGTTCGGCTCGTAGTTCGCTAGCCAATCCATCCCAAGAACCAAATCGAACCCACCTAAGGTCATCACGAATGGTCTAACGGGAAACTTATGTCCGTCTAGCTCCACATCACAGTTCTCTATAATCTCAGAAATCCGGGTAGACTTACCTATAGTAGTTTCTACATCAAATGGCGCATCGACATGTCTACTACTAATAGGCAGCTTAGCACAGAAAGCAGAAGAAATAAAACTTTTACTAGCACCAGAATCGAATAACACAGAAGCTAAAGTTTGATTCACTAGAAACGTACCAGACACAACGTCAGGGTCCGTCCTAGCTTCCTCTTGTGTCATAGTGAATGCCCTGGCACTCGCTCTCGATCCCCTATTCCCCGTCTTCTTCACCCCAGAGCCCTCAGCCCTCGCCTTCTTACAATCTTTGCTCATATGTCTGATTTCCCCACAGTTGTAACACCTGCCTGTACGGCAATCCCTTGCCATATGCCCTACCTTCCCGCACTTGAAGCACACATTCAAACCCAGCCTACATTCTCCCGCATGCTCCTTTCCACACTTGCCACACCTCTTCGTTCCCGCTCCCGATGTGGCCACACGGCGGTCATCCACCCGTGCCTTTTTGTTATCTATCGAGGCATCACCCCGACCAAACCTTTTCCCGTTCCAATTCCGATCACCACCACCCTTCTTGTTCGCTTCAGTCACCACCACCTCCCGCTCATCATATAGTCTCCCCGCCAAATCAACCGCCGACCTAAACGTGCCTGGCCGGGCGGCGATCATATGCCTGCGAACATCCACCGGCAAACCTTGAACGTACCTCTTGATCTTTCGAGACAGAGGCGTCACCAGATCTGGCACCAGCCGTGCCATTTCATTGAACTTTGTAGTGTACTGCTGGTGTGTCATGGTTCCTGCCTCCAGCTGCAGGAACTCTCTCTCTATCTTATCCATCTCCTTGTGAGGACAGAACTCCTCAATTACCATCTTCTTCAACTCCTCCCACCTCATCCTTCCTATCGCCCGGTTACCCTCGGCTAGGACAATGTTGTCCCACCAGCACAGAGCCGAGTCCACAAATGAATGAGTGGCAAACTTCACCTTCTGATCTTCCCGACACTCACTGATGTCAAGAACAGCCTCCATTTCCCTCACCCACCTGTGAGCAGCAGCAGTGCCGTTTCCATCGAAAGTAGGGGGCTTGCATCTCATAAACGCCTGTAGTTACAGCCTCGTGCCACCTCTTGCACAGGCTCATCTTCCTCCTCTTCTTCATTATCAGAGAAAATTGTTTCAGGATCCCATTGCTCTCGTCCTTCCGAAGACCTGCTTCTTTCCTTTCTTTCTCCTTCTTTCACAGCCTTCATGACTTCGGTCACCACAGACGGTAAGATTGTCTGCATGACCTGATGTACTTCTTCAACAATAGCCTTCTTTACCGAGGCCCTCAAGTTTGCACTCTCATCCCCAGCCTCCGAATGAGGGGTCTCAGGTTCTTCAGGAACCACCTTTTCAGCTCTTTTTCTTCCTCTTTTGGGTCGTGGTTCAGCACCAGGCCCACCACGGCCTCCACCCCTAGAAGCTTTAGAAGATCTACCACCGCCCGTTCTTTATCACACTGAAAGATTAAACACTAACATGGTCATTCAAGGAACATCTCAATTTATGTAAAGTATAGTAAGTCCCTAATTACAGTGGCCAATTGTGATTAGCCACTTATTTTACTCTTCATACCCCGAGCATTACCTATCGTGACTACATCAGTATCTAAATCTACATACAACATATAAACCACATAACATGCACACATAATACCAGTTATCATTTCGAAAATACCTTATGGCACGTAGCTACTTAGATTGGCATCCCATTCCCTTTTGGTCCCATTTTTGTTTAAGTTAAGGTTTATTTTGAAAATTTATCCATTTCACTTAAACTTTGGCTTTGATACCAACTTGTAAGGCCCCGTTCCTGGGACGCCTACAGTTGGTCATTCATCGCACATAAAACATATAATTACTTTTGTCTATCATAAAAGATCATAGCGGAATTATCAAAATAGACATCTCATTACAGTATAAAAGATTTTGCCAAATAATACATCATTACTCAGTTAGAAAATATATTGTTGCATTACATCACAAAAGCCCTATATAAATGGATGCCATCGAAAAGAGCTGAGTAGCCTCACAGCGCCATCCTCAGCAACATTACCTGCCAACTGAAAACACATAAAAAGTCAGCATTGCTGAGTGAGTTCTAGTTTTATAATAAAACATACTTTACTTTCATTTAAAACCGTTCATTAATTTTGCATGATCACACATCATACGTACACATAGATAATATCTTATTATCTTCTTCGTTCGTTCATTCATTCATCATTATATCTTTACTTGCGCATTTGATATCTTCCGTACCAATACCATATGCTACACCCAAACGATATGGCTACTGGGCCGAAGTCAATAAATGAACAGCTAAACATGTGTTGCAGTACCGGGGTAAGCGGTAGAGGTTCTATACAAATGGTCGGTCACAAAGACGGACCCCAATGTGCATCCTCCCGGGGTAGCGAACCCGCACACCGTTGGGCTAACACCTTATAGTTGGCATGTCCCGTTATCAAATGCTTGCAAGACTTTCATTACTTTTGTTCATTTATGCATGCATTCAATTCATGTTCCCCTTTTTATCATCTTTCACCTTACGTTACATAATACTTTCAATTCATTCATTAACATAACACGTAAAGCCACAAGAAAGATAAACATTCATCATAATCAGGAACATCATGCATACATAACATACATCATACATAAATATGCAACGCCATCATCATCATCATGCCTAACCTACTCTCTAAGGCCTCAACAGTCATCTTACACGAACTTACGGGAATTTCCATGTCAAAATTTACGTCTGCACTTTCCCCCGAAAGTCAGTAATTAAACTACACGTTTCCCTGGGTACAACAACCCTGTTTTGGCGTATGGACATCCTTCAGTCGCATGGCCTCCAGGCGACTGAACATCATGCGATTGGACTCATGCGGATGAACGTCTATGCGAATGGACATCCAGTCGTGCATATGGACCTATGCGACTGACCTCATGCGAATGGACTCACTGCGAATGAGTCCCATGCGATTGGAACTAATGCGACTAAGCACCTATGCGACAGGACCCTCAGTCGTATGACTCCCCATGCGACTAGACCCCCAATCGTACGAATGAAACCTTAGTCGTGCGAATGAACCCTCAATCGTGCGAATGAAGCTTAATCGTGCGAATGAACCTCAATCGCACCTCAGTCGGCCGTATGGCCTCCAGTCGGTCGCCTAGCCCTAGCTGATGCAGAAAAAGAGTTCATCCCGAACCCAACCTGCCATTTCGGCCTCCAAGCTCATCCAATCCCATTCTAAGCCTAAATCAACCATCCTAAACCTTAGGAATGCATACTACAACACCATACAATTACACACAAGCCCGGAAACAAACTCCAAACGCATCACAAGCAACACACCCAAATAGGGCAAAACACACATACAAAAACGGGTTTTCTATGCTTTCCAGCCCAAAATCGGTTGAAAACAAGTAAATGAGGGGTCCTAGAACTCACACAAACGACCACAACGACAAGGGCTTCGATTTGACACGCTCCTCAACGATTTTGCTCACTCGAACCAACCCGAACCAACTGTTCTTCCTCTTTTCTCCCTTTCTCTCTTCTCCTCTTTTGTTTGGCTGAAATGTGAGTATGGGGAGAGGGTAATGGTTCCCTCTCCCTACATATATCATCGCAAACCCAAATTTTCCCTCGTTGGCGAGTTTGGTTCTCCTCTTAGACTTTACTTATTCTTTCTTCTTTCGTCGGCTTCAAAATAAATACCCGGGTGTTACACTTCGATTATCTATTATTATGTGATATTTATGTTATTTTTATTGTGTTGATTGTTTAATTCTCTGATCATTGCGTTTTGAACAAGCTAGTCACATCTAAAGCATTTCACGCTTCCGCTGGGATATGACAGGTTGGTATCAGAGCCATTGGTTATAGAGAATTAGGTATTATTAGTAAATGCCTAGACTATAACCATAAGCTCGTATGATAATATATTCATGGCATGACTTAAAATATATTTATATAATTTCATGACAAGGTGTCTATGTTAAACAATAATGAGAATCTTGTATGAAGTATATAAGACTAATGTGAAAATATGAGATTTTGTGAAACTATTGATTAGTATTTGTAATCTGAAATTTTGTAAGATTTTTGTAGTGTAAGTAGTAGTAATTCTGGTAAGTTACTATAACAAAACTAATCTTTGTATCATAGCAAATATAAAGAAAACAACACCCAGAATAGAGCTATAAGATGATATAGGAGTATCCCAACCCGAGGACAATACCTTAATATTGGATGTGTTTCACCTGGAAATGAAAAACCAGGCAATACTACTGAAATAGAACACCCTGAGGAAGGAGTTACAGATAAAAGCTAAGAAGGGATGTTCTTACAAGGCTTTTATGTCTTGTAAACCCCAAACTTTAATGGAAAAGGATGAGTAGTACAAGCTTTGCATTTGTTAGAAGGAATGAGTCAGTTTTAGATATCGGCAAGTGTGCTGATAATTGTAAGACTATGTTTGCTCGCATTCACTAAAGGGAATAACACGGTCATGGTGGAAGATAGAAATCCAAACTAAAGGAAGAGATGTTATGAATAGGTTAAGTTGGAAAGAATTTAGAAAACTAGTGATGAGAAACACTACCCTTATAATGAATAGAACGAATAGAAACAAAATTTTTATTATTAGAAATGAAGGGTGTTGCACATCAACAATATACAGATAAGTATAATGAATTATCTAGATTAGTGCCACTTTAATTACACAGAATAAAAGGATAGAAAGAACATCTGGGGTTTATTACCACAGATAAAAGGGATGGTAAAGACAGTCATGCCTAAGACTTTTCAGGATGTAGTAACATTATCAGGAATTTTAACTGATGAAATGATAAGGAATGAATCCTGATTGATTTAAAGGAAATGGAGCACAAGAACTCTGGAGGAAGATTGGAGGAAATCAACAAAAGAGGGTAAACAAAAATCTCGTGAAAAATTTCATGGGAATTATCCAAGAAAGGAGACCATAGACAGAAGATCAATTGTGGTGCAATACCTGTAAGAGACACCATAATGGTAAGTGCGGAATGGTAATTTGCTATAACTGTAAGAAGAAAGGACACCTATCAAGGGAGTGTATAGGACTCGTAAATCCTAAACCAGTTTGTTACCAATGTGGAAATGAGAATAATTTTCGCAACAAGTGTCTAGAACTGAAAGGCAAAACCCCAATTAACCCAAACAACCCCCGTGGAAGAGCATTTGTGTTGCAAGCTGAAGAAACCCGACATGAACCATAAATAGTGACGGGTACGTTTCTCATTAAAAGTCAGTACGCAATAGTATTATTCGATACAGGAGCAACTTGTAGTTTTGTTTCAGATATATTTAAACCCTTACTTAATCTAACCTCAGAAAAAAAATATTAATACTAATAAGTATATGATAGAATTAGTTGATAGAAAGATAATTGAAGCTTGTGGAGTTATTCCTAATTGTGCCTTAAGTTTAGATGATTATTGTTTTGACATAGATTTGATTCCTATTGAATTAGGAGGTTTTGATAGTTGTTGTGGGTATGGACTGGTTAAGTAAGAATCAGGTTAAAATTATCTGTGATAAAAGAATGATTAAAATTTCCTTTGACTAAAGAAAATAAAACTCTTTGTTTGTATGATGAGGAACCTAGATGTGCTATAAAGATAGTCTCGTGTAAGAAAGCTCGGAAATATTTAAGAAAGAAATGTTTAGCATTGCTAGCTCATGTAGTTGATACACAATTAGACATGAAAAAGTTAGAAGATGTTCTTATTGTTAGAGAATACCCAGAGGTATTTCTTGATGAATTACTAGGATTGCCACCCCCCTCATCAAGTAGAATTCAAAATTGAATTAGTACCTGGAAGAGCTCGTATTGTTTGGCACCAAGAGAAATAAAGAATTAATGAGCCAACTTCAGGAATTGTTAGACAAGGGATTTATACGTCCTAGTGTATCACCTGGGGAAGCTCCAGTTCTGTTTGTAAAAAAAAGATGGAACTTTTAGGATGTGTATTGATTATAGAAAACTTAATAAAGTTACTATTAAGAATAGTATCCTCTTCCTAGAATGGATGACATTCGATAAATTACAAGGATCTAGTTACTTTTCAAAGATTGACTTAAGGTCAGGATACCATCAGTTAAGGGTAAGGGATGAAGATATACCTAAGACTGCATTCAGAACTAGATATGGTCATTATGAATTCCTTTAATGCTATTTGGACTAACAAATATTCCAGCAGTATTTATTGATTTAATAACAGAGTCTGCAAACCTTACTTGGATAAATTTGTCATAGTCTTCATAGATGACATTTTAATATATATTCTAAAGATAAGGGGGAAACATGAAAAACACCTAAGGCTGATCTTGGAGTTACTTCGAAAGGAAAAAAAATTATATGCCAAATTTTCAAAATGCGAAATTTTGAAAAGACAAGTATAATTTTTAGGACATGTAGTTAACCAAGAAGGAATTTAGATTGACCCGGAAAAGATTGAGGCAATTAAGAAATGGTGAAGCTCCCAAAAACAACAACTAAGGTACGTCAATTTTTAGGGTTGGCCGGTTATTATAGAAAATTTTTCAAGAATAGCTCAACCTTTAACAGAATTAACCCAGAAAGATAAACCTTATATTTGGGGAGAAAAATAGAATGTTGCATTTAAACTCTTAAAGAATAAATTATACAATGCTCCTATCTTAGCTCTTCCAGAAGGAACATATGATTTGTCGTATACTATGATGCCTCACATCAGGGTTATGAATGTGTTTTATTGCAACAAGATAAGGTAATTACATATGTATCTAGGCAACTCGGAAGAAGTAAAAAGAATTACACTACAGACGACTTAGAATTAGGAGGGGTAGTATTTGCACTTAAGATTTGTAGACATTATCTATATGGAACCAAATGCATAATTCATACAGACCATAAGAGTTTACAACACATATTTGATTAAAAGATGTTGAATATGAGATAGAGAATATGGGTAGAGTTACTAAGTGATTATGATTGTGAAATCAAGTATCACCCAAAAAAGGCAAATGTAGTGGCTGATGCCTTAAGTAGAAAGGAGAGAACTAAGCCATTATGAGTCCATGCTTTAAGAATGGAATTACACTAGAATTTAATAAGTCAAATTCGAGAAGCCCAGCAAAAAGATGAATCAAGAGATATGATAGAGAAAAACAGACAACTAGAAGTTACATCCAATGGAATTCTGAAATTTAAAGGAAGAAACTGAATTCCTAACCATGATAAGCTTAGAGAAACTATTTTGGAAGAAGCACATAAGTCAAGGTATGCAGTACATCCAGGAAATAATAAGATGTATAAAGATTTGAGAAACTAATATTGGTGGCCAGGTATGAAAAAATCTGTTGCAAAATTTATAGAAAAATGTGATATCTGCATAAGAATTAAGACTGAATATCAGAAACCCTCAAGATGTTTGCAACAACCAGAAATTCTTGAGTGGAAGTGGGATCAAATCACCATGGATTTTGTAATTTTTTTTTTCCTAGAACCTCAAGTGGATATGAAACAATATGAGTTATAGTTAACTAAGTCAGCTCATTTCTTACAAATAAGAGAAGATTATAAGATAGAAAGATTAGCAATAATCTATATGAAAGAAATTGTGTCCAGACATGGTATACATATTTAAATAATATCTTATATAGATAGTAGGTTTAGTTCGAGATTCGGCAAACCTTGCAGAAAGCATCAGGAACTCAAGTAAACATGAGTTCAACATATCATCCACAGACAGGTTGACAAAGTAAAAAAAACAATTCAGATATTGTGCGAGCCTGTGCATTAGATTTTGGTGGTAACTGGGATATACATTTACCTTTGATAATATTTTTATATAATAATAGTTATCATACCAATATTGGAGCAGCTCCATTTGAAGCTCTATACAGAAGGAAGTGTGGTCACCTTTGTGTTAGAATGAAGTAGGAGATAGATAGTGTTGGATCTAGAAAGGCTGTTGCAACCAAAACCAAGTCACTTAGAAGATTTTGGTACAACAAACAAAGGACTTCCGAAGCTAAGTATGGAACTTCCGAAGGAAGAAGGAGCTCTTCCGAAGACTAAGTGTAAAATACACTTCCGAAGGAAAACTCCAACTTCCGAAGACAAAGAACCTACTTCCAAAGATCAAGACTTAGAGAGAAAGATCTGAAGTCAACTTCCGAAGTACAAGAAGTCCTCAAAGCCTCGAAAGCATAGAAGCCTCTTCCGAAGTATAAGTGGCTTCGGAAGAACAAGTTCTTCCGAAGCCAGTTAACCTTCGGAAGACACTCCTATTATCCAGTGGACATAAGTATGGCCTCTCTGACACTCTGCTGCAAATCTCTGAGATACTGCATGGCGTTTTCTCAAAAGCCATGTAGTTGACCATACTTTAATCCACTGTTTACCTTTTTATGTTAGTACAGTTGCCATCTTTAGTTGGTGACAAAAGGTAAGTCATGGACATGTCATGACTACCATATCTTAGATAATACTTTATCTAAGATACCTTAACTTTAGCATTGTAGTATATGCTTTAGTCTAGGTTTCCAGCTGGTATCAAAGTATATCCGGCTGTAGGATCTAGTATATATAGTTTCTCATTGTAACTCTTGTTTCATGCTTGTAAGTGTCTTGTAATCTTGAGTTGAGAAGTAATATATACAAGTGCCTTGAAAATATATCTCTGCTTGTTCCTTTGTTACTTATTATATTATTATCAACTCTTGTAAAAGACATTGCTTCATCTGATTTGAGTGTTATTATAAGTGAGTTTGAGAGAAATACAAGTGTTTAAGTGACAAACCCGATCCTGCAATTGGTATCAGAGCTTTTTAGGCTCTTGATTGTGAGATCTTACCATCCTAATCAACCAGTTTTTTTTCACTCCTCCTTATACCTCACTCAAAATGGCCCTCAACAAATCTGAAGTAGAAATGGGAACGATGACCAAAGCTCCCATCATCGCCCCTGAAAACTTCAGGTCTTGGAGCAGAAGAATGGAAGGCTTCATCAGGTATCAAGACAACAAGATGTGGCAATCCATTGTCAATGGCCCGTATAAGCCAAAAGTAGCTGGTGGAAACGGTGCCATGATTGAGAAAGCCGTTGAAGATTATTCTGATGAAGACAGGAAGAAGCTTGACATAGACAGCAATGCTATGACTGTTCTTATGACTGCAATCCCAAACTCTATCATGGTGGGGTTTGAGCATTGTAAGTCTGCCAAAGAACTCTTTGATGCTCTTGCTCAAATGTACTCAAGCTCAAATGATTCCAAGAAGGACTCACTGAAGCAGCAGTTTGAGAACTTCACCTATGTTGCTGGAGAGACTCTTAGCCAACAATATTTCAGGTACATGGATCTCATTTCTTCCCTTCAATCTGTGGGAATCACTCATGAACTCAGAGACCTTACTAGAAAGTTTATGAGTGCTCTACCCAATGAGTGAACATTCTACTGTGTCTCTATCAAGAGAACAGAGAATCTGAATACACTCACCATGACCGAACTCTATGGGATCCTTGATGGATACCGTTTGGAAATGGAAAGCAAGAGGGGTCATCAGACAAGCAGACCCTTGAGTCTTCCTGCTAGCAACGCTTTAATGGTTGTGAAGGCTCAGGAATCTCCCAGTCTCAGCAATACCTGACCTATACCCAGCAGCCATCTTGTTCCTCTGGGCCTTACATCACATTTCCTGAGACTCCAAGGTCTCAACAAGCTCAGCAAAGCTCCTTTCAGGAGGGCTGTGCATTTGTCTCAGGAAGTGGGCACTCAAATGACTATCAATACTGCTTTGATGATCTAGAGTGTTTTAGCCCAGATGACATAGAGTATGTGGACATAGTCCAACAAATGGCTCTTCTAACCTACAGAGAAAAGAAGTTCTTTAAGAGAACTGGAAGGCAATTCCCTCAGAACCCAATCTCCAGCAAATTTGGGTTTGACAAAAGCAAGGCCAAATGTTACAACTGTAACCAACTCGGTCATTTTGCAAGGGAATGCAAGGCTCCCAAGTCCAACCCGGGAACCTCACAGGCCTCCACACATCCCTCTACACCAAAGCCCACCGGAAAGTCAACAGAGACTGCTGCAATGGCTCAAGAAGTTGACTGGAGCTTCATGGTTCAGGATGTGACTCCTGCTCAAGCACTCATGGCCGGAACAGATGAAAACAAGGTATATGAACATCTCTGTACCCTTGCCTGTATTGCTAAGGTTAAACTGTATCAGGACTACAATATGGAAATTAAATCTGATATTGAGTCTTTAAATGTTTTAAAATCTGACTTTAAAAGGGCTGAATCTGACTACCAAAGAAAAATCGAGGAGTTAGAGAAAATTGTGTCCCTCTTAAAACATGAACATACAAACTACAAGACTCAAATCAAGGATTTAATATCCAAATTGACTGAGGCTCAAGCCCAGCTTGTCACTGCTGAGGCTCAAGCCAGGAAGTATGCTATTTCCGAGCAAAACTTCCAAGCCATTCTTGCATCATCCTCTCACTCAAAACTTTGTTATCAAAACAAAGGTGGGTTGGGAACCAATGAAATTGCTCCACCACACTCTTATGAGTCTATAAGACAACCAAGGTGTGGTACTGAAGAGCAAGAGGTTCCATCTGTTGACCCACCTTCTCATGAGTCAAAGAATGATGCAACTATGGAGACCATCACAGGGAAGGAACAGGTAATTATGCCCTCCCCAGCCAATGATGATCAAACCCTGACCACCAAAGCCAGAAGAAGCAGAGCTAAGGCAGCCAGAAAAACTGCCAAGAAAGTGGCTGAATCCAAGCTAAAGATAGACCCAAAGCAAAAGGGTGTATTCATCTCAGCTGGATTCCAGGTGGTTGGAAATTCTGATTCAGGAAAGGAGTGCAGTACCAGTACTCCTATCCTACCAAAGGATCAGAAATTAAAGGGAAAGGTTGCTGATGAAGAGAAAAAGAACAAGAAACAGCAATCCTCTCATTCCCAGAAAGTTAACATTGCATGCATAATGTGTGGTCTGCAAAACCACATGGCTAAAGATTGTTACTACAATCCTGCTAGCACACATTATGCAAATAATGTTAAAAGAGAAGGAGTCAGGAAGGTTTCTCATTTGGACCATATCAAATGGTTCAAGTGATGAAAAAGGGAAAGCTTGTTTCCGAAGCAAGGCTTCTCTCGGAAGAAAATTCTTCTTCCGAAAGGAAAAAGGCTTCGGAAGTTAAAGCTGCAAAGACTCAGAAAAGCAAAAGAGTCCCCTTGAAACCATCCCAGAAGAAGACTGCTTCGGAAGAAAAGGTGGTGAAGGTCTTTTCCGAAAAGAAAGAAGCTTCGGAAGAATGCCAAGCTACAAAAGCTTCTACAAGCTCATCCTCTATGATCAACCATGGGATGGAATGGAAGATCAAGGAAGATGTTGTAGCCCAAACCTCTTCTTCAAAGACATCCATTGAACCCCCATGCATAAATTTTGGTTCAATTATGTCACTATCATTGGAAGAACCCAAGACCAATAAGGCTTGGGTTTCCAATCAAAACTAATTATCTCACCTTATGTGCAGGGACATCCATATGACAAGAATAACAACATTTGGATTGTAGATAGTGGATGCTCCAGGCACATGACAGGGAACAGATCTCTCCTTCAACAATTTCAACATTATGATGGAGGTCCTGTCCAGTTTGGAGGTGAGGCCGGAGGATATATTTCTGGCAGAGGAAGTATATCCAATGGAAAGTTAAAAGTTGACAAAGTTAATTTTGTCAAACAGCTTGAACACAATCTGTTAAGTGTTTCTCAATTCTGTGATCAAAAGCATCAAATGCTTTTCACAGAACATGAGTGCATTATCCTCAAACCAAGGATGACAATTCCTCAGGAATTGGTGCTTCTTAGATCTCCCAGGAAAGGGGATATGTACAAGCTTGATATGAACAATGCTTCCCCAATGGGAGAAGTATCATGCTTTCTTTCCAAAGCTGATGGTGATGAGTCAACACTATGGCATAAACGAATGTGTCATGTCAATTTTAAGACAATGAATAAATTGGCTAAAAATAACTTGGTACATGGTTTGCCTAAAAAGGAATTTTTCTGCAAAGATAACTGTGTTGCTTGCCTGAAAGGGAAACAACACAGGTCTTCTCATAAATCCAAAGTTGTTAACTCTATCACCACTCCATTACACTTATTGCACATGGATCTATTTGGTCCCACAAGTATAATGAGCATTGGAAGGAAATCATATTGCCTTGTGATTGTTGATGATTTTACTAGATTTACATGGGTATTCTTTTTAAGAACCAAAGATGAAACTGCTGAAACTTTAAAATCTTTTATTCTTAAAATAGAAAATCAAGTTGATCACAAGGTTAAAATAATTAGAAGTGATCAAGGGACTGAGTTTAAGAACCTAGTTCTTGACTCATTTTGTAACTCAAAAGGGATTGCCAGACAATATAGTGCTCCTAGAACTCCTCAACAAAATGGTGTTGCTGAGAGGAGAAATAGGACACTTATTGAGGCTGCTCGGACTATGTTAGCTGATTCAAAGCTGCCTCTAACATTCTGGGCAGAGGCAGTCAGCACTGCATGCTATGTGCAGAACAGAGTTCTTGTAGTAAAGCCACATGGAAAAACCCCTTATGAGTTATGGAACAAGAGGCCACCGTTCATTGGCTTTCTAAGGTCCTTTGGCAGCAGGTGTACCATACTTAACACAAAAGACAATTTGGCAAAATTTGCTGAAAAGTCAGATGATGCTATCTTTGTTGGATATTCCTCCTACTCTAAAGCCTATAGAGTTTATAATATTAAAAACCAACAATTTGAGGAATCTTCCAACATTGTAGTTAATGAGCACACTCCTTGTGTTAGGGGGAATGGCCCTGATCATATCTTTGATTTAGAATTGTTTCCAAACTATTCTAAACCATCTTGTGAGAATGTTTCAGCTGGAACAGGTGTTCAAAATGATTCTGATGAAGATCAACTGTTTGAGCTTCCCAGACCTATTCCAAATTCTCCAAGAGTTGCAGCAAATCAAGTTCCCACTATTGAAAGATCTGACAGTATAACCATTTCAAGAGATAGTGGTACTTCAACAAGGGATTCACCTGCTGATTTTCAAATCTCTTCAGGTGACCCTGCACAACACCAAGCTGATGGAAGCACCACCTTGAAGGAACAGGCAACTGTTAATGATGCTTCACAGCAAACAAATGATGATGTTTCTCTTTCATTCAATCAGTCCTCATTGAATGAGTTTGAAACAACAGCTGGACCAAGTATTCAAGCTCCTGAGCAAAATATGTCCAACTTGGACTTATCTTTGCAACTGGAGGTGATTCCTAGACTCAGGATTCATAACACTCATCCAGCTGAAAACATCATAGGGGAAGTCTCTGAAGGTGTGAGAACAAGAGGACAAACTCATAATGGGAATGTCTGCCTGTACTCATGCTTTTTATCCCAAATGGAACCCAAGAAGGTGGAAGATGCCTTGAAAGATAGTAGCTGGGTTGAATCAATGCAAGAGGAGCTGCTTCAATTCAAAAGACAAAAGGTTTGGAACCTATGTCCGCTACCATCTGGTCAAGTACCTATAGGCACTAAATGGGTATTCAGAAACAAAAGAGATGATAGAGGCTTGATTATCAAGAACAAGGCAAGACTGGTGGTTCAAGGATACACTCAAGAGGAAGGAATCGATTATATGATGTCTTTGCACCTGTTGCAAGACTTGAGGCAGTTAGGATCTTCCTTGCTTATGCTGCATCCAAGAATTTCACTGTCTACCAGCTTGATGTCAAGTGTGCCTTTCTATATGGGGATATAGATAGGGAAGTCTATGTATGCCAACCTCCAGGATTTGAAGACCCACAGCATCCAAACTATGTGTGCAAGTTGGATAAAGCTCTATATGGGCTGCACCAAGCACCTAGGCTGTGGTATGAGACATTGTCTCAATTTCTCCTGAAGAATGGTTACACTAGAGGTACCATTGATAAGACTCTTTTCATAAGAAAGTCTGGGAAAGACATCTTGCTCGTTCAAGTCTATGTTGATGATATCATATTTGGTTCCTCAAATGACCAAATGTGCAAAGACTTTGAGAGCATTATGAAGAAGAAGTTCGAGATGAGTTCCATGGGAAAAATGGACTTTTTCCTTGGAATTCAGGTAAAGCAATTGAAGGAAGGATTCTTCATCAATCAATCTAAGTATGTCAATGATATCTTAGAGCGATTTGATATGAAGGATTGTAAAGCAGCAAAGACACCTATACCCAGAAACCACAATCTCTGCCCTGATTCTGAGGGGGAGGATACTGATGAACATCAGTACAGAGCAATTATTGGTTCTCTGATGTATCTCACAGCAAGTAGACCTGATATCATGTTTGCAACTTGCATTTGTGCAAGATATCAGGCTGCTCCAAAGGTGTCTCACCTAATTGCTGCCAAGAGAATCCTCAGATACCTCAAAGGAGCACCTAAACTAGGTCTCTGGTATCCAAGGAATAGTGATTTTAATCTCTATGGTTACTCTGACAGCGATTATGGTGGCTGCAACATCAACAAGAAATCAACATCAGGTGGATGTCAATTTCTTGGTGGAAGGATCATCTCATGGCAATGCAAGAAGCAATCTTGTGTCTCTACATCAACTGCTGAAGCTGAATACATTGCTGCTGCTAGTTGCTGTGCTCAGCTGCTGTGGATTCAAAACCAGATGATAGACTATGGATTCAACTTCATGAGCACTCCTATCCACATTGACAACAGTGCTATATCCATTACTGAAAATCCAGTGAAGCACTCCAAGACAAAGCACATTGATATCAGGTATCATTTCATTAGAGATATTCATGAGAAAAATCTTATCAAACTAATCAAAGTTGATTCAAATGAACAATATGCTGATTTGTTCACCAAAGCCTTTGATGAACAAAGATTCAAATATCTCATTACAGCTATTGGGATGATAAACATTGATTAGTTAATCTCATTTGAAAACCTTTTAATGCGTAAAGTCTCATGTCAAGACAATCTAAGCCCTGTTACAAAAGATCTTTTTCTAAATTTTATCGAAGTATGAATTCTTCCGAAGAGAAATTAACACTCGGAAGATATCTTGCATATCTTCCGAAGCAAATTTCTCCCAGGATAATTTTCTTCTCGGAAGAGTGTTAAGTCTCGGAAGAAGCGATTGATTCCATATCAGATCTACTTCCGAAGCATTTAACACACTCCACCTGAAAAGCAACATATACTCTCGGAAGTAAGCAATTTACCTTTGGAAGTAAATTTGCCTTCGGAAGAATATTACCTTCGGAAATGCTTTATACTCGGAAGAAAGATTTTACTGTGTAACGGAAATCTTTTGGGCCCCACACTGTAAAAAGTAAAGATTTTGTTAATGATGTCGGATTATTTAAATGGTCTAACCTTACCGCCCATGTCACATCATCCACTGAACCCTCACATCATCTTATCCAAAACACCCTTTAAACCGCCATTTCACCCATTTAAATACTTCCGGTTAATCACTTACATCCTTTTTACCCAAATTACTGCCCTAAAAGCTTTCTTCTTCTCCAATTTACTTTATTCCGAACTTTCTTCCTGTCATCTTCTTCAATGGCACTAAACCCTCAGCACAACCAGGTCGCACTCCTTGATTCTTCAAGGGATGTTGACTTCTCAGATATCATTTCTTTCTTGACCCAATCCTCATACTACACGGCTCTGACTGTAAACCCTACAATTTATTCAAACCAAATGTGTGAATTTTGGGCAAATGGTCGGATTGAAACCCTAAATGGGGTTCGTGTTATAAGGTCGAGCATTTGTGGCCAAGAGTTGGTCATCTCTGAACAGATCATCAGGGAGCATCACGAGCTCCATGATGAGGGCGCTCCAACGGAATTCCCCAAAACAGATTTGGACAGTTCTTATCTCCAAATGGGATACGGTGGAGATGTTAGCAGGTCAACGGTTTACAAATTCAACTTCTCCTACAAATGGAAGTTCCTGCTGCATGTGGTTCTTCACTACCTGTCGAAGAAATCTGGGGGATGGGATCAAATCCCATATGAACTTGAGTGCTTAGTTCATGGGTTGGTACAAAGCCTCCGCTTCAACTATTCAAGGTTTGTGCTGACTAACCTTATGGGAAATCTTCAAAGGGACACATTCTTCATGTATCCCAGGTTTCTCCAGCACATAATCAACTGTGAGCTGGACCAGGGCAAGCTTTTCTGTGCAGCTGCTCTGACTGCTCCTCAAATGAGGCCGACCATCTTCAAGACCTTGAGAGTGTCTTCAAGACCTCAATATGGGTCTTGAGTCTCCTCAGTCTCAGACCCATGAGCCCAAAACCCAAGCCGATAGCCCTCAGGGAGAGTCTCTATACTCCCCTGAGCAGCCACAAAGGGACAGCTCAATGCCTCTTGACATTGATCAAAGTCCCGGGTCATTAGGTTTTAATTCCCTATCTTTTACTGACCTTTTGACCGGAGCTGGTGAAGAGATTATGTCTCTGAAAGGATCAAGAGAGCCTAGAGAGACCCCTTATCTCTAGCCCACACCAGCAAAGCCTTACTGAGGTGAGTCCCACTGATGTGGAGGGGACTCATGTAGATTCAGCTGCCACTACTGAAGGAGCCTTAATGGATCCTCAGGACAGTGGTAACGAAACTGAGACTGAATCTACGGCAACCATGCCCTTTGATGACTCTGAAAGAGACATCACTATGCAAGGGAAACCAGGGCGCCAAGAAACCACATCTGGTGGTGAGGATGAACATACCAGGTATGTTACCTCATCTCCCCATCATTCTTCAAAATAAGACGAGGGAAGTATGCAACTCACCATTCAAGACCTACTTTCTAAAGTCTCAAACCTTGAATCAAAGGTTAGGACCTTAGAGGATAGGTCTGCCACTCAGCAACTTGAAATTGAAACTCTCAAGGCCAAACTAGCTGAGAAACAGATTGAGAGGTCTGTTAGGCATGTACCAATTCAGATCTCCTCGACCTCTTCATCTAGCTTATCAAGCTCTCAGGATGATGCTACCAAAAAGGGGGAGAGTGTTGAGAGACAAAGTCAAAGACAGGAAACCCAAAGTCAAGCTCTCACTTCTTTGAGCTCAAAGTATCCTGTGCAACAAGCTGCTATCTTCCCTGAGCCTCCTCCAGTTGTTTTTCAAGTGGATCAAAGGATGCTCCAGGATCTCAACAGGTTCTTTAACAAGTTCCTATTGGAATCCCTCATAGAACAGCCCAGCCCTGATATGTCTGTGATTTACTTTGGAGCTCAAGAGCTTCAGAGGTTGAATGCACCTTCTACCACTGTCGAGGAAGTTGGTCAACCTAAGGTCCAAGTGGAACCTAAGATTAACTTCGAAGGGGAAACAAGGACTGATGGCCTAGCAACCGAAACAGTTGGGACAGAAAGTGTATTTTCACAGACTTTCGAAGCACAATTCAAAGCCTCGGAAGAACAAGCTCAAACTTCCGAAGCTGAGATTGTTGCTGCGGAAGGACTATTCTCACTATCCGATGATCTAACAGTCATAGATGCAATTCTGGAACTTGCATCTGAGGTTAATAGGGAGGACTTTCTCACACAACCATTAGCTCTGACATCTGCATTGACTCCAGCTCCCACCTCTACTACCCAACCTGGATCTTCCATCCAAGAACCCCCAAAGTCTAGTACTTCCGAAGACATCAAAGGAAAGAGGAAGATGACTTCGGAAGAGCTTCAGGAGGAAGAAAGGTTGGAGAAGCTTAAAAGGAAAGGTAGGCTTCCAACTGGGAAATTGTTAGCTGCAAGTACCAAAGCAGTTGCAGCCAACCAGGAGGCAGTCAACAACCAAAGAAGAGTAGAGGTCATAGACAGACTTGTTGGTCTAGGGGCTGCAACAGAAGATGTACTCCTGCTACCATTAGAGGAGTTGATAGAGCTGGAAAAGGCAACCTTGCTGCTAAAACAGCAAAAAGAAGAAGCTGCAAGGTTGGCCTTAGAAGAGGAAAGGGAGAGAAAGGAAAGAGATGCTGATCTGCAGCTCAGGAGAGAAAGGATAACCTTCCTACTCTCCAGAGGATTCTCTCAAGAAGAGTTGTCTCCACATAACAATGATACGATCTTATGGCTCTTCAATAAAGAGCAAGATCAAATGGAGAAGGAGAGAAAGAGAGCTGCAAGGGAGAAGCTTGTGCAAAGAAGAAGAAGGAAGAGGAAGCTGGACTAACTGCTACCAAGAAGATAGGTGAGAAAGCCTGGATGAAGAGTTATCTCAAAGCTCATGGCTTCTCTGGCAGGCAGGTGGGTCCCATGTCAGAAAAGACTCTCCAGCGACATGTCAGTGACATCAAGGCTGACATTCGCACGGGGAAAAGGAAGGAGATGTATAGAAGGGGACAGGGGATGACCTTCAAAGTAACCACTCAACCCAAACTCCAAACCCAACCTCAACCTGAACCTATACCCTTTCCCTTCCCAATCAAAACCGAACCAACTTCTGAACCATTCACCCCTGAACCCACACCATCACACCTACCAACCTCCTCACCTTAACCACCTAACCTACCTATCCTCCAACCCAAAACCTTAGCCAGAACCCAAACACCTCAACCACCTAAACTACCTATCCTCCAACCCAAAACCTTAGCCAGAACCCAAACACCTCAACCAACCCATCAACCAATCAAACCATCCCCTCAGCCTTCTAAACATCTTTCCATGAAAGAATTCAAGGCAGTCAAGACAAAGCTCATTAACTGCACTACTCTGAGCGACATCTCCTGTGAGGAGGATTCAATCAACTTGACTTATGTTGACGGATCCTCAAGTTCCCTCACAAGAAATCAATTTCTTGATCTGCCCAGAGGAACTTTGGATGTTGGGTGTCGAATCCAGCAAATAAATTATGAAAATGTGAACCTACCGTCACACACACTAAGAATAGTATGAGCGGAAGTAGGGTTCGTGTCCTCAGGGATACGTGTCAATTATTTTATACCAAAAATGTTTTAGCACAGTTACTTTTATTGATTATGGGCTAAGGAAGGTGGGGGGTTTAACTACAAACTAAAACTTAAAGTAATTTGCAAAAAGTAGAAAAAAATTCCAGTGACCCGACACGGTCGTGTCAAAACTGTAAAGGAAATTCCACGCGGCCGTGTTAAGGTGCTGCCAGAAAAACGAAAATTGATATTTTTTTGTATTTTTTTTATTATGAAAAAGAGATTATTGAAGACGTTAGTTAAATTATGAAATAAATCAAATATAAAAACTAATTCCAACACTAAGGTAATTTCTTGATTTGATTTGGCTTACGATCATTAACGATTACGGTGCAATGACAATTTTCAATTAATGGTTTGTATCGATACTAGACATCACGCCGTTCGGATATCCCCTCTATCTAATGTCCAATCAATCGCAGTTCGTTGATTGGAGCCAACCCGCTACTCTAAGCTCACGCCGTTCGGATCTTAGTGTGCGGGTTGCAACGATAGAAGTATCGATTATAATTAAACACACACGCCGTTCGGTATGCCTAACTAGATTGTGTGATTCTATAACGAGAATGAATTCATAGACAAACTCAAACCGTTAATTGTTCCTTATATCAAAAAGCAAAACTTGATTAGGGTTTTAAATTTTTGAAGAACTTTATTAGAAAAATTAATAAGTTGATCAGGTTTATTAACAATCTAATATATACCGGATTAGATCCGGGTTTAAGATCAAGAATCAAACAAACAAACCACTAAAATAAAAACATCTCATAAACGCTTCACATAAGTTCAAAACGAAATCATAGAAATTAAACCTTAATGTTGAAATCAAAGAGTGTCCTAGCCGGACATGATGGCTAGATTAATGAAAACAAAAACTTACGAAAATAAAACCTCAAAAATAATTAATTGATCTTCAAAAGTGGAGAAGAATAGGTCCTCCTTTTGTCCTTTCTGCAAGTCTTCAACAACTTCTTCTTCTTTCCTTGTAGTTGATGCCCAATGTAGCCACCAAAAAAAATTCTTTTCTTTCTCCCTTGATCGATGCCTCCCCCCTTGCTGCAGCTTTTCCTTTTATCTTTTTGAGTTCTCCCTCTCTTTCAACCAACTCTCCTATTTTTTTGGTTTTAAAGTTTGGATCTTTATCTCCTTTAAAGTTTGAGTCTTTATCTCTTTTTCAGCCATTTGATTATTCTATAAAAACCAAAAATATACAAGAGTAGATTCCATCCTACCAAAAACTACTATTTTATAATTAAAATAAAAGATGCATGCAATTAATGCAAAATATATGCTGAAATACAACCTAAAATTACTATAATTCACGACCAAAAATATAACTAACAAATCTCCCCAAGCTTAAACCTTTCCTTGTCCTCAAGGAAGTCAAGACTAGAAATAACCTAAAAGTAAAAAAAGAATAGATAGTTATATAATTAGGATGCTGGCAATACCAATCTTAGCCCCGCGTGAGAAGTATGAGCATGAAATCATCTTATTATGCTAATTTTCAGTTATCGTGACAAATTGGATTTTTCAAGATTTTTATAAACAAATGTGCCCAATTTGCAAGTTATGATCCTCTAACCCTTAAGTTCCAGATTTATCGTTTCATATCAATTAAGCCGTGTTAAGTTAGTCATTTAAGTGTGCCAACACCTTTCTTCACACGGTGGAAACCTTCCTAACCTCAAGGACTATAGAGAGCAAGTGGTCAATTTTTCA
The DNA here is from genome assembly GCA_025215565.1 of Flaveria ramosissima. NCBI lineage: Eukaryota > Viridiplantae > Streptophyta > Magnoliopsida > Asterales > Asteraceae > Flaveria > Flaveria ramosissima. The sequence continues at coordinate 65,168,828 of CM046031.1, read as the reverse complement.
CCATACGATATCACAAATGTTTTTTTTTTTATTTGCCATGGTTGCGGCTTATTTATCACGTCACCAACTTCTTTTCTCTCTACTTTTTTTATTTCTCTTTTTTTTTCTGATTTTTTTTTTCATTTGGACTCGGCTCTCAACCTATTTTTGCTAGGTCTCAGCTTCCTTATGTGATCAGATTGGCATTAGGCACACATGGCTATTAGGTGTTTTATCTTTGTAAACTGAGAACAAAGGGCACTAGCATAACGGAGCACATTTATCTATTTATTACTATCAACCTATTTGTGCACGCAATCTACGATTAGCATAATAAAGATAATATCATTTTTCATGTCATTCTCAAAATCTTTCCCGAGGCTACGAAGATGTTACCCCCCCCTTTTTTTTTCTTTTTTTTTTCTTTTTTTTTTTTTTGCTTTTTTTTTTATATATGCATACCTAATACTATGATTAACTATATACAATGCAGTCCTAATTGCAGTTCCTAAAACTATCATGACTATGATGCAACCCTAAATGCAATATGTAATATGTAATTGAATGAAAGAAAAATAAAATTACCTCTCCCCAAGCTTGAATTCAGCGTCGTCCTCGAGGCGTGGAGTAGAGAGTGTGATGAAATTTACTGAGGTGGTTGATGGTGGGGTGGAAAGAACGAAGGATAGATGTGGTTGTGAAGTCAAGGTCAGGAAGAAGCCAAGTAGCAATTCTGTTTAGAGACAGGTTTGAGCATTTTTTTTTAACTCAGAAGGTTTACGCGGCCGTGTCTATTTTATAAAGCAATCGCTGCGCGGCCGTTTCAACCTCCTGTTTGACACCCTTTTTTTTTTTTGCAAATGATGAAAATGAATAACAAAAAAAATTAGAACAAGATAGAAATAGAAAAACAAACAAAATACGGGTTGCCTCCCGCGTAGCGCCTTTCTTTAACGTCTTTGGCTAGACTTTTGGAAGTCTCATTCAGTCTGGTGCCTGTGGAATAAATAAAAAAACTTTTTCATTAGTAATTGGTAATTCTATTTTTTGTTCTTCATACCTTGTTTTCTTTTGTGTACTCATGAATATCAAAACTTCCATCAACACCTCCCCAAGCTTGAACTTTTCGGTGAGCTCTTTTGCTGTTACTTCATCAATGCTTCTATTTAACACCATTGCTAGAACATCATGGTTAGATAACTCAAAACAATCATCAGTCAAAGGTTCAATAACATCTAACCAATTCAAAGAAGAAACATCACTTGGATATCGCATAGCATCATATATATTAAAATGGATAACCTCACCATCAAATTCCATTGAAAGAGTGCCACTATAAACATCTTTGCGGTTTTCAAAAATGGTCTTCCTAACAAGATGGAACTTGAATTTGAGACATCATCATCTTCCATGTCCAAAACATAAAAATCTGCTGGAAATACCAATTCATTCACTTGGACTAATACATCCTCTAGTACACCTTTTGGGTATACTATAGAACGATCGGCCAATTGAATGACTACCCCGGTCCTCTTTAACGCTCCTACATTAAGTGTTTTGAAGATTGAGTATGGTAGGACGTTAATAGAAGCTCCAAGGTCGAGCATGGCTCGAGGTATGCTAAGATTCCCCAATTTGCAAGGAACCGTAAAGACACCCGGGTCCTTACACTTTGGTGGTAATCTTTTTTGTAAAAGTGCAAAAATATTTTCACCTACCTTGACTGTTTCATTACCTTTAAGCTTTTTCTTAGATGTACAAAGTTCTTTTAAAAACTTAGCATATCTAGGAACTTGTTTTATAGCATCAAGTAATGGTATGTTTACCTCTACCTTACGAAATGTTTCCATAATCTCTTGTTCTTCCCTTTGTTTTTGTGTACCTTTTAGTCTTGAAGGGAATGGAGGTGGAGGAGTATATTTTGCCTTAACTTCATCGGGTTTTGGTTTATCCTTCTTTTCCACGTCATTCTTCTCAACCACAATCTCTTCTTCCTCCTCTTGTATTACCGGATCATCATAGCTCTTTCCACTCCTCAAGGTAATTGAACAAGCATTATGCTTAGGATTTGTTTCGGTTTGTGCGGGTAGCTTACCTTGGGACTCTATCTTGCTTACCGAGTTGGCCAGTTGAGTTATTTGTTGCTCCAAATTCTTTATGCTAGCCTTTGTTTCCTGCTGGAACGTGTGTGTGTTGGTTGCTAAACTCTTGACAATATCTTCCAAAGACATCCCTGAACTTCCTGTTTGTTGTTGTTGGCGAGGCTGAAAGTTTTGTTGATTGTTTTGCATCTGAAAGGGAGGTCTTTGATGGAATTGTGGGGCTCTTTGTGGATAACCAACATTGGGTGGTTGTCCCCAATTTTGATTATTTCTTTGTTGTTCATAGGGTCTTGAATTCTGCCCCGGATAACCTCCTATTGCTTGTGCTTCTTCAACGTCCTCTTGAAGTGTGGGACACATATCAGTAGGGTGTCCAAATTGTAAGCAAATTCCACATGCTCTAGGTTTTTGTTCAGCTTCCTTGCCTTTTGTAAGCTGCATTACAGCTTTAGTCAACTCAGCAAGTTGGCTTTCAATGTGAGGAGTGCTCACTTCTTTAACGCCCGTGGTACATCGTCATACCATCCATCTTCTTGTGAGGAATGTTTGGTATCTTCAGCTATGGAAGTTATCAATTCTCTGATTTGGGTTGGTGTTTTATCAAGTAAAGCTCCTCCACTAGAGGCATTTATCAAACGCCTTTCTAATGGTGCTAACCCTTCACAAAAGTATTGAAGTAATTGATGTTCCGAGATGCCATGTAGTGGGCATCGAGCACAAAGCTTCTTGAATCTTTCCCAATAAGTATGCAAAGCTTCTCTTTTTGCTTGTTTGATCCCGATGATCTCCTTGCGTAGAATAGATGCTTTGACTTCTGGGAAGTACTTGTCTAAAAACAGTTTTGCAAGATCATTCCATGTGTTTACCGACCCCGGTGGTAGGTAATATAACCATTCTTTAGCTGAATCTTGCATAGCAAAGGGGAATGCCCTAAGCTTGATTTGGTCTTCAATAACGTTGTGCGGCTTCATTCCGGAACACACAACATGAAATTCCTTGAGAAACTTATGAGGATCTTCATTCTCAAGGCCTCGGAAGAGTGGTAACAAGTGGATGAGGCCGGATTTTAACTCAAAGTTCACCATAGCAGGGTAGTTTATGCAGAGGGGTTGTTGGGTAACATCGTGGGTTGCCCATTGTCTAAGGGTTTGTTCGGCTGGAGCTGCCATGGTTGGTTCGGGTAAGGGTGGTTCTTGATGGATAGGTGATTGTGGTGGAGTGGTGGTTGTTTGTGAGGGTTGTGGTGATTCGGTGTCGGATTCTGATTCACTTGACAAGGGTATATCTTGCCAAATGTCGGTGACCGGAAGTGCAGTAAGTGGCGTTGAGGAACTTGCTGACTTCTTTCGGAGCTTCGCTTGTTTCCTTAACCTTTTTACGGTCTTCTCAATCTCCGAGTCAATCTCGAGTGGTGTACCTGTACGAAAAGATATTGGCATAAAATGATTAGAATCGCCGTATCCCCGGCAACGGCGCCAATTTGTTGGGTGTCGAATCCAGCAAATAAATTATGAAAATGTGAACCTACCGTCACACACACTAAGAATAGTATGAGCGGAAGTAGGGTTCGTGTCCTCAGGGATACGTGTCAATTATTTTATACCAAAAATGTTTTAGCACAGTTACTTTGATTGATTATGGGCTAAGGAAGGTGGGGGGTTTAACTACAAACTAAAACTTAAAGTAATTTGCAAAAAGTAGAAAAAAATTCCAGTGACCCGACACGGCCGTGTCAAAACTGTAAAGGAAATTCCACGCGGCCGTGTTAAGGTGCTGCCAGAAAAACGAAAATTGACATTTTTTTGTATTTTTTTTATTATGAAAAAGAGATTATTGAAGACGTTAGTTAAATTATGAAATAAATCAAATATAAAAACTAATTCCAACACTAAGGTAATTTCTTGATTTGATTTGGCTTACGATCATTAACGATTACGGTGCAATGACAATTTTCAATTAATGGTTTGTATCGATACTAGACATCACGCCGTTCGGATATCCCTTCTATCTAATGTCCAATCAATCGCAGTTCGTTGATTGGAGCCAACCCGCTACTCTAAGCTCATGCCGTTCGGATCTTAGTGTGCGGGTTGCAACGATAGAAGTATCGATTATAATTAAACACACACGCCGTTCGGTATGCCTAACTAGATTGTGTGATTCTATAACGAGAATGAATTCATAGACAAACTCAAACCGTTAATTGTTCCTTATATCAAAAAGCAAAACTTGATTAGGGTTTTAAATTTTTGAAGAACTTTATTAGAAAAATTAATAAGTTGATCAGGTTTATTAACAATCTAATATATACCGGATTAGATCCGGGTTTAAGATCAAGAATCAAACAAACAAACCACTAAAATAAAAACATCTCATAAACGCTTCACATAAGTTCAAAACGAAATCATAGAAATTGAACCTTAATGTTGAAATCAAAGAGTGTCCTAGCCGGACATGATGGCTAGATTAATGAAAACAAAAACTTACGAAAATAAAACCTCAAAAATAATTAATTGATCTTCAAAAGTGGAGAAGAATAGGTCCTCCTTTTGTCCTTTCTGCAAGTCTTCAACAACTTCTTCTTCTTTCCTTGTAGTTGATGCCCAATGTAGCCACCAAAAAAAATTCTTTTCTTTCTCCCTTGATCGATGCCTCCCCCCTTGCTGCAGCTTTTCCTTTTATCTTTTTGAGTTCTCCCTCTCTTTCAACCAACTCTCCTATTTTTTTGGTTTTAAAGTTTGGATCTTTTTCTCCTTTAAAGTTTGAGTCTTTATCTCTTTTTCAGCCATTTGATTATTCTATAAAAACCAAAAATATACAAGAGTAGATTCCATCCTACCAAAAACTACTATTTTATAATTAAAATAAAAGATGCATGCAATTAATGCAAAATATATGCTGAAATACAACCTAAAATTACTATAATTCACGACCAAAAATATAACTAACATTGGACCAAGCTGCAAACCTCCTTGGCCTCAATTCAGACACGTTGAATGAGGAAGAAAAGAAGCTAAGGAGAAAGCTGGTGACTCTACTGGATACAAAGAAAGGAGACAGGGTACCAAGACAACCTCTTGCACCCAGAAAGAAGATCATCCAGTGGAGGTTCGAAGACTCTTCTCACAACTTTGTTGTTGAGATAGAGAATGAAGAGCTCAACAGGCTGAGTGCCTCATCTCTGCTACACTTAAGCAGGTTTGACATTGCTGAGTTAGCAGAGAAACCATTCTCCAACCCTTCAAACTCTGATATAGCTGCCCACATCAGAAATCATCTAGGCAGCCTTCATATGGCCGAGCTTACTGCTAGAAGCAAGGCTGAAGGGGAGTTGAAACTGAGAGAGGAGGAGGAAAGGAAAGAATCAGCAACCAAAGGCAAAGCCTTTCTACAAATGATTGAAGGTCCTGAACTTGAGTCCATAGTTAGATGGGAGTATGACTATAACTCCTGTCAACTAACTCTCTTCAGGGGGACACAACAGATGGTACATGTCATTCAAAGTGATAGACTGGATCTCCTATCCACCAATGACTTGTACAAGCTTCTCAGCACTACTTCAGGGAAGAACAAAGAGACAGACAAATACCTTTTGTCCCTGGTGCTGAAGGCTTTGAGAAGCAGAAATAAGTGAAGTTTTGGTAGCATCAGCCTAGGGGGAGTTTGTTGGATCTAGAAAGGCTGTTGCAACCAAAACCAAGTCACTTAGAAGATTTTGGTACAACAAACAAAGGACTTCCGAAGCTAAGTATGGAACTTCCGAAGGAAGAATGAGCTCTTCCGAAGACTAAGTGTAAAATACACTTCCGAAGGAAAACTCCAACTTCCAAAGACAAAGAACCTACTTCCGATGATCAAGACTTAGAGAGAAAGATCTGAAGTCAACTTCCGAAGTACAAGAAGTCCTCACAGCCTCGGAAGCATAGAAGCCTCTTCCAAAGTATAAGTGGCTTCGGAAGAACAAGTTCTTCCGAAGCCAGTTAACCTCGGAAGACACTCCTATTATCCAGTGGACATAAGTATGGCCTCTCTGACACTCTGCTGTAAATCTCTGAGATACTGCATGGCGTTTTCTCAAAAGCCATGTAGTTGACCATACTTTAATCCACTGTTTACCTTTTTATGTTAGTACATTTGCCATCTTTAGTTGGTGACAAAAGGTAAGTCATGGACATGTTATGACTACCATATCTTAGATAATACTTTATCTAAGATACCTTAACTTTAGCATTGTAGTATATGCTTTAGTCTAGGTTTCCAGCTGGTATCAAAGTATATCCGGCTGTAGGATCTAGTATATATAGTTTCTCATTGTAACTCTTGTTTCATGCTTGTAAGTGTCTTGTAATCTTGAGTTGAGAAGTAATATATACAAGTGCCTTGAAAATATATCTCTGCTTTTTCCTTTGTTACTTATTATATTATTATCAACTCTTGTAAAAGACATTGCTTCATCTGATTTGAGTGTTTCTATAAGTGAGTTTGAGAGAAATACAAGTGTTTAAGTGACAAACCCGATCCTGCAGATAGTTTACAGACCCAGAACTTATACAAGAAACATCCGATAAGATTTCTGAAATTAAGAATAGAATAAAGGCAACACGTGATAGACAAAAGAGTTATGCTGATAAAAGAAGAAAGCCTATGGAATTTCAAATAGGAGTTAAAGTGTACTTAAAGGTATCATCCTCTAAGGGAATTTTTCGATTCGGGAAAAGAAATAAGTTAAAACCTAGGTATGTTGTTCCTTTTAAAATAATAGATAGGATTGGTCCTTTAACTTATAAGCTAGATTTACCTCAAGAATTAAGTGAGATGTCTAATAGATGAGATATTGAAGATACTAATACATGAAAATCAAAATAGATAAGAGACTTTATTTTGTGGAAGAACCAGTAGCCATTATGGATAGAGATGTAACAAGTTTAAGAAAAAGTAAAATCCCAATGGTAAAGGTCAAATAGAATTCAAAAAGAGGACCTGAATTTACATGGAAACGGAGGATGAAATTCAAAGAAGATATCCTCATCTATTTAAGGTTAAACTGAATGAAAAGAGCAACAACAAATATAACCCTCCATAACCCTTGAAAATACCTACCAATGAATTTCGGGACGAAATTCTTTTTACGGGGGGAGAATGTGACAACCCTAAATCAAGGTTAGGTAAAGTAACGTTATTAATTACTCTAAATAGACAATGTGGACCTATATACTTATACCTTATTAAAATTATTAAGTCGATCTTATGTGTTAACTTTATATAAGAATTTTATATATTTTTTTGCATGAAAGTTTACATGTGCATGTAATTCTTATATGTAATTTTATGATTCTTGTTATTTACCAAATTGTAAGATTATTTGATTAGTTACTTGAATGATAAATATCTCATATAAAATGAATTAATATCAAAACTTAATTAAACATTAAACACCTAAACACTAACTAAAACACAGCCTAATCCCTTGTATTGGTTCATAAAATACTAATTATTTCGATTAATAAATAAACTATTAACTAATCCTAGCATTAATGACCAAATGAGTCATCACCCTTAGGGCTTGCCACCTAGCCAACCCTTGACACTAACCCCTTCCTAAAATCCGCCACATATCCTAAGAACTTGACTAAGCATCCCTACAACCCCACCTTATATGCTAGACCAAATCATGATGAACTTCAACACTTGAAGCTCTCGGCTGTTGGAGTCAACATAACCACAAGCCACCATAAGCCACCACACCCGCAACCATCCTACTCGGTTCCCACCTCCTCTCCTACTCTCGGTTTTCAATCCATCATCACCCTCATACTTTTGGTTCTCACCTCATCACCATTTCTTGATCACTAACAATCTCAAGAACAACATGGGTCAAGTTACTTTCCCAGGCTTATTATCAATCTTTAAACAAGAACCCCAAGCGGATCATCAAGAGTCTAACCAAGCAATTCCCTTACGTTTTTATTCATCAAACAAGGTATGATCCTCAAATCTATAACTAACAAATAATATATACGTTTTACTAACACATATGATTAACCCTTTAGTTAAATCATCAAGGTTCTTTGCAAAAACCCATAAACACATGATTTTTATCAAAAATTAGTATGAAAAGGATTCAAAAACAGAAAGTTTAAAGGTTTTATAAAAATCAAGGATTTAATTAAAAATTAAAAGGGTTGAACCATATATATTCTTGATGAATTAGATTACATACCTAAATGACTATGATTGTGGGTGTAACACCCCAACCCGAGTAGGGTTGACGCGTCACACAAACAGTAATCAGAGTTTCATGAATGATAAAATTTAAGTACTAAGAAACATTCAAATCCTTGCATAGGTCCGAACAAATTAAATAAAGTCTTAACATTAAAATACTACTACGTCTTATTAATTCAAAAGTTCTCATCCTAGCTTCTTGGGTTCACACTCTCCACTCATTCCCTTGAGCCCCTTGGGTACCTGCTATAAACATAAGAGAAAACCACAAAAAGAAAACACGGCTGAGCCAAAGAATGCTCAGTAACGGAAATAAACAATAGCAATACAATGATCAATAACGATGACAATAAAATGATCAAGTTGAAAATCAAATAATAATGATCATCAAAAGGAATACCCATATGAGCCAATGACAATAACACTTAACAATGTGTACCTTAGCTGCAGTCCTAATGCACAAATATATGAGATAGGAATGTGGGCACACACACCTAACCATCTCACCAATAACAATAACAATAATATCCTAGGATCGATCTATACGCCTCCTTTAACACTAATCAGTATGTGCAACAACTTAGCACACAATAATAATGTAGAGACGCTGTGGTCTAATCGCTCTGCCACAGATAGAGCACGTCACTTGTGCCACAATGACGCCCTATGTCCCCATAGGTGGATGTGCTCAGGTACAGAGATCAATAATACAATACAATCAAGTCAATATAACACAATAAGTTACTCACAACCCTTAATCAAGGTCACTAGCTAAAATCAATAGTTTAAGAAGCATGTGACAATGAGTACAAAGCAGATAAATTCTATCACATGCAAACAATGTCAACTATACGATAAGCACTTATAACAATAATCTTATGGATTTAATAACCAACAAGTCAAGTTAAGAATTCAAGATAAAGATCAAGAACGAGAGGTATTCATGCTACGAGAGAGGAAGGGTCGGAATCCGTACCTTAGCTTAGCTTCTACGAAGTTAGCACAAAACTCTATAGTGTTCTTATAGAATCTACATAATTAACGACATTTCACAATTAGATGGTTAAAATTCAATTAGGTGTATGTTTCGTAATATTTTTAATTTAGTGTCTATAGTCCTTTAAATATATCTTATATACTTTGTAGTTATTTGAAATTTAGGTGGAAACCTTCAAACATAAAATATATTATGGGTTCTTATAAGTTCAATCACTTTATAGAGGGAATTACTTGTACTACAAAATTCATTTATTTAATCATTAGAACAGTAAAGTACTTATTTAATTATATCAAGTTACTGTAATTTTTAATAACAATAATAATATACCTTGCTTAATAATTGAATAAACCATGCATGTATGCGTGGGATACCATGCAACCACATGCATATAATCTATTTTAGTTACATTTGTATTAATAAATCATTCCTCAGTTGCAGAAATTAATTATAATGTATTTCGTTTTGACTATAACTCCAAGTATTATGTTATTTAGGTTCCTGTCGATGTATGTGAGTATTACCAACACATCAAAGTTTAGATTGTCATTAATTCGCTTAGTATTGTTTCGGTCAATAAAAAGAAATCCAATCACAGGAATAATTTTAAGAAATATGGAACTACAAAAGAAATAAAAACAACTAAACGGGGTTGATGACGTTACCGGAATCTAGAATAATGGAACCGATCAATGCGAAGGCTCGACCCGTTGACTCGTTGCTTAAATTATTCGATTCTTTTCTATTGGGCGATTTCTAAGAGAAGTACCAACTGTTCAAAATAATTGACTATCATCAAAGATATAATTTACGGTCGGAATTAACTAAACGTATGCGATAACAAAGAACTATTCGGTGGGTACCTTATCGGTGATGACGATGTCGGTGCGATGAGCTTGGACGGGAGAAGAACGTTGCCTGTATAAAGTGGCTGGTGGCTTAGATAGATGATGACGGTGTTGTTTGTTGGTTTCAAACGAGTTAACGGACCTAGATGTTAACAATCGAGAAGGTTATAAATCCCATATCATTAAGCGAACAAGGAAGTGGAGCATCGAATAGAACCAGGATGTTACTTTTACCTTAGAACAACCCGACGGTTTTCGTACGTTGAACTAGAGTGGTGATGATTGGCCTAAAGTAGGAGGTGCTCCCGACTGTGACAACGATCGGATGTAAACTCGTAGAAACCAAGAAGCTTGTGTAAGTTTATTTGCAGGAAATTCATTGTTTATATTGACCCAATAGAATTGGTGGAGGAGGGGGAATATCGAGCTCCAATCTACCAGATTAGCGGTGGTAGTAGTTATATTAGATGAACTTTGAAATTTGAATATAGTTCAATTGATCACGTGGTGATAAACTCCATGTGTTGATATATTATTATTATTATTATTATTATTATTATTATTATTATTATTATTATTATTATTATTATTATTATTATTATTATTATTATTATTATTATTATTATTATTATTATTATTATTATTATTATTACTATTATTATTATTATTATTACCAATAACTATTGGGTATTTCAGTGGGAATAAAAATTGAAAACATGTTAGAAACATTAAGAAATTACATTCTGTAAATTTTGGTATGATTATGATAAGTAAAATAATTTATATAATTTAGTAAAGTTATTGAAAGAAAATTATCAATCGGAAGATTTGAACCTGGTAAAAAGCTGGAAAAATTATATGATGATTCTTTTGTTTTATAGGACCCATAGATTAAATTCATGATCTAATTCAGTTATGTCTGACTTGCATATTTTAGAAGAATCTGTAATTCAAAAAACGGAAAAAATATTTAAACTATAAGATAAATCATAAAAAATTTATACAAAATTTTATATACTAATTAGAATCTTTTGTATAAAGTTGGGAACTTTTTGAGATATTCTGATATTTTTACTAATTATTGTCAAAATGGTAAAAATCATAAAAATAGTTTTGTTATAAATTAGTTTTACAGAAATTTATGAGATAATATGGATTTTACAGTATAGGTTTTGATAAATTTTGGTGATTTTTAAGAACCTGTAGGTATTTTTGAGAGTTTATTCAAGTATTGTAAAAATTCTAGAAAATAAACTGTAATTAGTTGATGTACGAGACTTTGACACATCAAAATAGGTTCTTATATGCTTCTGCTATAAAAATTTCGTGACATATGGATAACTATAACTCCTACTTTGATTTTTATAATCTGAGGTGCTGAAAAGTTGAAAGAAAAGATATTTATCTCTAATATATAAATATTTTTATAGGTTGTCTGTTGGAGTAAGAGGTGAGACTCATAGCCCCATTTTGTATTTATAAGTTTTTGGGGGAAAAAGCATACTATTTTGATGTTGATGCATATATATAAGATTTTTGAGTTTTATTGTCATTTATGTTACAACCATTAATTCGGATGTAGAACCGTTAGATAATATAGGTAACGCTACTTAGGAAATTATTTCTTGCACCAACCGGATGAGTGTTGTGATGTTATATTATCTGATTTTGTGATTTATATTCATGACAGTTATGAATCACCCGTTTATAAGTAGGTTTGGTGTTATCTTATGTATGTTGCATCAGTATATGTATTTTGTTCAGAAATTAAACCTATGATCTCATCAAATTTATGTTGATTATTTTGAGTATGCTTTTTCAGGAATTCATCATGTCTAACAGCATTATGTTCTCTTTTGATGTGTATAATGGTTGGAAAGAAATTATGGGAAAAGTCTGTGTGAACCTAATTGTTAATTTGTACGATCTCAGTATATCGGTGGACGCTCACTTCCATCATCTCTGAAGATGTTGCTGTTAGATAATATGTTTGTAATAGGGTTATGTTAAATCTTGTCTATTAATGTTATGATGTAACCCTAACCTTCGATTATCTATTATTATGTGACATGTTACGTTATGTTTTATTGTGTTGATTGTTAAATTCTCTGATCATTGCGTTCTGAACAAGCTAGTCACATCTAAAGCATTTCACGCTTTTGTCGGGATGTGACAATTTTAATTAAAAATAAATTTATATTTCTATTTATAGTGACGTTGTAGATATTATTTTAATAAAAAATTATACTCTATGGCGACCATAGGGTCTAGTGTTTCAATTTTCAAATTCTAAGTTTTTTTACGTATTTCAGGTTTTTTTTCCAATATTGTAAGTTTTGGGAACATATTTATATACTAAAACGAACACTAATATTATGAATACCCAAAAGAAAGTCAATTTACGATTCGAGTTACAAGTACGTTTAGCAAAACAACCAATGTAAACATCATTTAATCTTTTATTTGACAAACAAATTAACTATCTAATTGTCGTCATCTTGATCGTATTCGTCACCATCAGGGTTTGATTCCGTCTTTGAAATTCATTCATTCGTTCTTATATTTCACGCATGTATTCCCTAAATGCATTCACGTCCCGATGTGATGATAACCCTCCTCATGGTTCATAACAAGAGATGCTTAAAATAATTGTTGTAAAATGAGAAAAACCATAATGTCCAATCATAAGTTATATAAGATAGTAATTCTAAGTTTCAATAAACCAACAATGCGAGTAATAATATCCAACTTCTAATTTATAAATATGTGTTTGGGTGATGTAACTCGATAAAATCCAGCTTTAAACTAAACAATATACTAAATCAACAAGGTATAGCATCATATTAAACTAAAATAAATTAATGTACTAACAAAATATGAACACATAATAATAACATATTTAATATATAATAGATGTAAAAGTTTTAAACTTACCTCATCTTTCTTTTCTCTAGAGTTGATCCAACCAAGCCCTTCCATATAATGTATCCTCATTCACGTTTGTTGTTACTTTAAATATTAAAAAATAATATTTATAAGATGACATATACATATACATAAACATGACATACATACATGAACACACATATTAACATTGGCATAAATATAAATGCAAGTTATGAACAAAATGAAATCCTAAAATATTTTCTTAGTTACGAATACACATGCACATACACATACACACGCATACGCACACGCATACGCACATGGACACACACATAAACATGACATAAATATTAATACAAGTTGTAAACCACCAATAAAATCCTAAAATATTTTTTAAAGAACAAATAAGATCCTATAACTTGTTTAAAATACAATTCATCGTATGTTCATGAATTAGGTTCTAATTAAGTAACAATAATCCTAAAACATGTTATAAACCATAGATCATCATTTCATTCTACCAACTCAAACCAATAACCAAATCATATGGTTATAAATTAAACAAATAAACAAATAACAATAATATATTTCATCACAGATTGTACATACATGTATAAAAAATTTAAAACACATCATTTTATGGTGTAGGTTCAAGTTTGGAACAACAAACTATTTTGTATTTGTAGGCTTAATATCGCTTGTCCAATCGTGCCTCACTAAAATGACTATAACTTGAGCTAGAAGGCTCCGGTTTGGGTCGTCGTTCAAGCCCAAAAACATATTATTCTATCATTATTTTAAATTTTTATGTTATTATTTTTTTTGGACGTTTTTTGCCCTTTTACGTTTTGAGCCACATTCGAATTTTGCCTTGCATTTTATATTCATGTAAACCTTTTGGAGATTAGTAGTTTTTTGAAGGATAGGAAAATTATTTTTCTTCATATTACAAGTGTGTGTTAGTATGTGAAATTTCGTATTATGAGTATTCCTTGTGTGTCAACGCTACAAGAATTGTTTCTGATATATTTTGTGAATCAATAGATCCAATTATTTATCTTGTTTTTGGCTTACATGATTCAGCCAAATCAAAATAGGAACAAAATCAAACCGAAAATCAAGTCCATTAACGTATTTAAGAGATCATTATACTAAACAAGAAAAAAATAAAACTATTTAAAATTTTAACTAACTAATGAAATAGGTAATATACAACTTAAAATCTTTACAAAAACGATGATAACGAGATGTGGTCGGTCATGATGTTTGTGAGATAATGATAGAGTATCCTAGAGAGACATGAATGGTGGTAGTTGTGGTAGGAGTGGCGGCGGTGGTAGCAGGAACGGTGGTAGTGATACGATCTAGAGATACTGCATTCTTAGTGCTCTTTCTTTTAGGGGTTGACATGATTAAGTGGTGGGGGCGACGAAAATGGTGGTGGTAGTAGACACGATGATGGTAGTGGCCCTTAACGATGATGGAGTGCGATGGGATGGGTATTGGGTGTCATGGAAGTGGTAGTGGTGGCTAGGAATGGTGGTAGTGGCTAGAAATGGTGGTGGTGGTCAGATTTTGGTTGTTTTCACCAAAATAGAGTTTGGTTGTGGGTCGGATTTAGGTTTAGAAATCGAAATTAATAAGGTCGTAACCCCTAGTTAAAAGGTACCTACAACTTGGACGACACGCCATAGGGTTTTTATAATTTTTAATTTTATACCAAGTTAATAGCGGGATAATTGCGGAGGCAGGTGAAACATCTATGGTGATGTCATAGGGTCTTTTCACGCGCTTTGCCGTAGGGAACTCCTTAGCTCACTCTTTCATATTGATTCGTTAAGCTTGCTCATTAGTTGTGTTGCGCTATGTCATAACCATATCATAACAACTTACACCCAACAATGATGTTGCGACTTCATCCTTTTTTGTGCAGCTCTCCTCTGTGATTGTAGCAATTGGTAACTGTAAACGCTAATGTCTTAAGTTATAACAACTAAAGGGAAAAATGTTTTATTTATGCATCTTGAACAGGGGTCGTATTACCAACTTTTTTTAGCGCCAACTTTAATTAATATGATACATGCTAAACTTATGTGTGTTAGGCACAAAACTATCTATAGCTATTATACCTTATATAAAAGGGAACTTTGAAGTAATGAGTTATATAAAAAGGAATTTGAAGTAATGAGTTAATGTGTTGTAGAAGTACCGTATGAATTTCCTTTATGTGATCCATCATCTCACAATGATATGCGACTCCTTTCTGCGACTTGGTTAAGCGCCGACGTTAAGGGTAGTATGTTTATTAATATGTGTTTCAACCTCTTAATTGTTGAATAAGTAGTTAAATTTCTTTCGGTCTTCACATAAAACGTACACATATTTTACATAGTATGAACATGCCTTTGTATTAAATTTGCCAAGTGTTCAACTACAGAGTTTACATACGTCTTTGTAGCATATGTGAAACAAAGCAATAAGATCCTATGATGGAATATATTTTTTTATTAACATTATTTAATATCAAAATGTAAAATGACTTTTGGATGGATACCTTGATACTTAGACAACTTAAACGATGCCACAATAAGTATGACAGGTTCAGATCCTCGTGTAATACCTTCTTGATCAAACCCATTTGCTAGTTCCCCCCATAAAGCAAGTTTAGTGATTTTGCCATTGAAACTTAAGAGAGAGATCAATATACTAAATCTCTGCACTTGTTGCTCTCGGGTTATAACTAAACTTGTTTTTTAAATGAATTTTATATACTTTTTTGTTCCAACTTATTTAGAGTCCTGGCATATCATAAGTTGTTCTTCAAATTGTAACAATTATTACGCCTCGGATCCATGTGTATGAGTTTTCTTTCGGATCATCAAACTAGTTTAACTTTTGCTAAATTTGTATGATAAATTAGAATATGTTAATATATATGAGTGTCATATCAATACTTATTGTATCTTGAATATCGTTTAATGAGTATGTACTTCTTATAATATTTGCCTGGACACACTAAAATCACCAACATTGCTCACCTCCTTGATTTAAAATGAAAAACACCTAAAATACATAAAAATGTTGTAATTATTAAACTAGAAACATAAAAATGTTATGAATATTTAATTTTCATCTTACTATATTTGACATATCAAATACTTGAATATTTGAATACTAAGAAAATCATGTTAGCATGGCCAGTGCCATTATTATTATTGTTTGTTGTCTTTCATATTTTTTATTAATGAATCTTAATTTCTATTTGATAAAGAAACTAATGTTTTAAATTTTAAACTAGACAGATTTATATTTTGGCCCTAAAAAGTGAAGTTTAATGTTTTAACACCATTATATTATAAATTTTGAAAAATAGCTAAAAATAATGTTTATTTAAAGTGGTTAAAGTAAAATAATCCAAAATCTCATAAAAATAGATTGAGATCTTAAGTTCAAGTCATACATTTGACAAAAATAATGGAGGGTTCTAGGTGGGTAGATATGTTTATCACCTAATGTGAGTTTCCTCATATGGAACCTAACAGGTTTCATACTTGAGTAATAAAAATGATCGGATGATCTGTGACACATCAGTAATCCAATTAATCTTTCAAAATAAAGTAAAATCTTTTTATGGAACGGTAAATTCTTGTAATCTAATATGAAATCTTGGAATTAATGCTAAAATCCCTAAAATCTATGAATACCTAATCTTAGGATCCAATATAACGTATCTTCTACCTAGTTCTAGTTTTAAGTTTTCACATCCAAATGTATAAATATCTACTCATTTATCTTCCTATCTCTCTTCAAAATCGATCCATCTATAAATGAATGAAGTGAGGAAAGTTTTCCATTCTTAGTTTTTCTGTAGTTGGACCTCTAGAACCACAAAGGACATTGGTTGGATGAAAGCACACCCGACCACTAGACAAAGAGAGGTTATTTGTTTCAAAACTCAGCCAAATAGTATATAATTAAAATAGCCAGTGAAGTGATTCGTGGCTTATGATTGGGCGATGTTGCCATCTTAAGTTATAGTATAACTTGTTTTCTTATAAACATTATAGCTAGTAAAATTAATCACAAGAAGTTAGTTTTTTGAGTTTTAAACTAGAAAATAAAACCGGAACATTTTATCTTCAAATTAACTTATCATTATAAATTTAATAACCGAGTTAGTTTTTTAATCTGGACATGATTGCTAAATATTCTGATAAGTAGATAATCTTTAAATAATATTGGTTAAATATATCCCTAAAATATATCCCTGGATTTACGATCTCCTACATTTTAGGATTTGGATGAAAATTATCTAGTACTTGTATCTTATATATATGTGGCTTCCACGCTTCACATCCAAGTATACATATAAATCTCTACCAAGTAATCACTTCCTTATTTTCTCTAATCAATTATTATCATTCATCAGTGGGGAGAATGAGCACCAACACGAAGGAAGAAATAGGAAGGGCGAAGATCGCCGAGTTTTTGTGGGTAATGGGTTTTCGTGATGATGATCCTGTTGCTACCACCAAGATCATGCGTCAAAGACTGCGCAAGATCGAAGAAAACCGCAAGAAACGTTTGACGATTAAGAAGATCACTTTCAAATGTGGGGGAAAGAAATTTGTCAAGGTTCCCCTCCAAACCCCAGTTTCTGAAATCAAAGTGGCTCGTGATGTTAATAATATGGAAATAGATCAAAGTTCTGAAGAGAGCAGACCCATGAAGATTATAAACAAGAACAGTGTTAATGAAGATGGTACTATGGAGTTAAACTGTAGTGATGATAATTTGGAAAAACCTTCTAATATGATCAATGTCGGCACAAACAACAGTGATGCGATCGAGATAAGGGATTTTATAAGGAGTATTGGTGGGTCGGAGGCTGAGTTGGTGATTCAAAAGACGCTCACAATATCAGATTGCGACAAAAATCAAGGCAGGCTGTTGATACCAGTGTTGCAAGTAAAGAATCATGGTTTCTTGACCACAAATGAGAAGAACCGACTGGGGCAGAAAAAGTCCATAAGCGTGGAGGTGTTTGATCCACAAAGGCGTAAGTTAACGTTGAATCTCGGGCAGTGGAAGATGAAAAACGAAAACTATGTGCTCAAAACCAATTGGAACAAACTCGTACAAACAAATGGGTTGAAAGATGATATGATCATCCAGGTTTTGTGTTTTCGTATTGACGAGAAACTTTGTTTCGCAATTGTTCGTGTTTGATTCCCAAAAAAGTATTAGAACACAACTCAATGTATTGATCGTTTAGAACATGAATTAACTAGCAAGATATGTAGCATGATTCTTTAATTAGTTCACCTTGATATTATTTTCAGATATATATACTTGTGAGGGTAATCATATTAGTTTTAATATTTGGTTTTTGTTAAATGGTATTTCGTAATCATCAATGATTCTTCTAGTTCAATATTTCATTCGCTCCCATTTAATTTGCTTTTGTGGTATATGAATATGTAAACACAAATTAACAATAATTCTAGCTAGGCTCATGTTCGGACTTATGACTTAATGATAAAACTCTTGACAAGTTTAAATGAGAGTAAGTCAATATTGTAATACTCACAAACAACATTCGAGAGACCCTTCCCTCTGAAACATATACTTTTTCTTAACAATTTTTTTTTTAAAATTCCATTTAGTTATACGGATTAAAATATTGAAACCGGTTAGTGGTATTATTACTAGAATCTATAAAATCGTTTCTCCTTTCGCAAGATCAAATAAGCATTCACACAAACGGATGTTAATTCACAATTCAGCCTGAAACAAAGACCTTGACAACGCGCGCATGACTCGATTATAAGCACTAAAGTGACGATCGCTGTTTTAGTTGTGACATAACCAATTAATTAAAATTTGAAACATTTTATCGCCACTAGTTACCAATCAATATAGCCTATTGATTACGATATGGTATGATTGTTGTCGCCATATGCTATGACGAAGATATGTCGTTGCCATATCATCGCCATAGTCTATGGCAATATTGCCATAATCCCATTTGGTATGGACTTGTTGCTATAGCCCATTTTTTGTGTTTTCGTCAAAATCATAGTCGCCACAAAGTTCTATCCTGACGACATGTCATTGCTACAGAGTTGTCGGCAAAGTATTTTCGTGTTATATTTTTGTGACAACCCTAGGTCAAGGTTAGGTAAATTAACGTTATTAATTACTCTAAATAGACAATGTGGACCTATATACTTATACCTTATTAAAATTATTAAGTCGATCTTATGTGATAACTTTATATAAGAATTTTATATATTTTTTGCATGAAAGTTTGCGTGTGCACAGAATTCTTATATGTAATTTTATGATTCTTTTTATCTATCAAATTGTAAGATTATTTGATTAGTTACTTGAATGATAAATATCTCATATAAAAAGAATTAATATCAAAACTTAATTAAACATTAAACACCTAAACACTAACTAAAACACAACCATGATAAGCTTAGAGAAACTATTTTGGGAGAAGCACATAAGTCAAGGTATTCAGTACATCCAGAAAATAATAAGATGTACAAAGATTTGAGAAACTAATATTGGTGGCCAGGTATGAAGAAATCTGTTGCAAAATTTATAGAAAAATATGATATGTGCATAAGAATTAAGACTGAATATAAGAAACCCTCAAGATGTTTGCAACAACCAGAAATTCTTGAGTGGAAGTGGGATCAGATCACAATGGATTTTGTAAGTTTTTTTCCTAGAACCTCAAGTGGATATGAAACAATATGGGTTATAGTTAACAGACTAAGTCAGTTCATTTCTTACAAATAAGAGAAGATTATAAGATAGAAAGATTAGCAATAATCTATATTAAAGAAATTGTGTCCAGACATGGTATACATATTTAAATAATATCTTATAGAAATAGTAGGTTTACTTCGAGATTCCGGCAAACCTTGCAGAAAGCATCAGGAACTCAAGTAAACATGAGTTCAAATATCATCCACAGACAGATTGACAAAGTAAGAAAACAATTCAGATATTGGAAGATATGTTGCGAGCCTATGCATTAGATTTTGGTGATAACTGGGATATACATTTACCTTTGATAAAATGTTTATATAATAATAGTTATCATGCCAATATTGGAGCAGCTCCATTTGAAGCTCTACCCAGAAGAAAATATAGGTCACCTTTGTGTTGGAATGAAGTAGGAGATGGATAGTTTACAGACTCAGAACTTATACAAGAAACATCCGATAAGATTTCTGAAATTAAGAATAGATTAAAAGAAACACGTCATAGACAAAAGACTTATGCTGATAAAAGAAGAAAGCCTTTGGAATTTCAAATAGGAGTTAAAGTGTACTTAAAGGTATCGCCCTCTAAGGGAATTATTCGATTCGGGAAAAGAAATAAGTTAAAACCTAGGTATGTTGGTCCTTTTAAGATAATAGATAGGATTGGTCCTATAACTTATAAGCTAGATTTACCTCAAGAATTAAGTGAGATGTCTAATAGATGAGATATTGAAGATACTAATACAGAAAAATCAAATTAGATAAGAGACTTTATTTTATGGAAGAACCAATTATAGCCATTATGGATAGAGATGTAAAAAGTTTAAGAAAAAGTAAAATCCCAATGGTAAAGGTCAAATAGAATTCATAAAGAGGACCTGAATTTACATGGGAAATGGAGGATGAAATTCAAAGAAGATATCCTCATCTATTTAAGGTTAAACTGAATGAAAAGAGCAACTACAAATATAACCCTCCATAACCCTTGAAAATACCTACCAATGAATTTCGGGACGAATTTTTTTTACGGGGGGAGAATGTGACAACCCTAGGTCCAGGTTAGGTAAATTAACGTTATTAATTACTCTAAATAGACAATGTGGACCTATATACTTATACCTTTTAAAATTACTAAGTCGATCTTATGTGTTAACTTTATATAAGAATTTTATATATTTTTTTGCATGAAAGTTTACGTGTGCATGTAATTCTATATGTAATTTTATGATTCTTTTTATTTACAAATTGTAAGATTATTTGATTAGTTACTTGAATGATAAATATCTCATATAAAATAAATTCATATCAAAACTTAATTAAACATTAAACACCTAAACACAACCTAAACCCTTGTATCGGTTCATTAAAATACTAATTAATCTGATTAATAAATAAACTATTAACTAATCCTAGCATTATTGACCAAATGAGTCATCACCCCTAGGGCTTGCCACCTAGCCAACCCTTGACACTAACCCCTTCCTAAAATCCGCCACATATCCTAATAACTTGAGCAAGCATCCCTACAACCCCACCTTATATGCTAGACCAAATCGTGATGAACTTCAACACTTGAAGCTCTCGGCCGATGGAGTCAACACAACCACAACCCACCACAAGCCACCACACCCGCAACCATCCTACTCGATTCCCACCTCCTCTCCTGCTCTCGGTTTTCAATCCATCGCCACCCTCATACTTGTGGTTCTCACCTCATCACAATTTCTTGATCACTAACAATCTCAAGAACAACATGGGTCAAGTTACTTTCCCAAGCTTATGATCAATCTTTAAACAATAACCCCAAGCGGATCATCAAGAGTCTAACCAAGTAATTCCCTTATGTTTTTATTCATCGAACAAGGTATGATCCTCAAATCTATAACTAACAAATAATAAATGTGTTTAACTAACACATATGATTAACCCTTTAGCTAAATCATCAAGGTTCTTTGCAAAAACCCATAAACACATGATTTTTATCAAAAATCAGTATGAAAAGGATTTAAAAACCGAAAGTTTGAAGGTCTTATAAAAATCAAGGATTTAATTCAAAAATAAAAGGGTTGAACCATATATATTCTTGATGAATTAGATTAAATACATAAATGACTGTGATTGTAGGAATAAAAACTGAAAACATGTTAGAAATATTAAGAAATTACATTCTGTAAATTTTGGTATGATTATGATAAGTAAAAATAATTTATATAATTAGTAAAGTTATTGAAATAAAATTATCAATCGGAAGATCTGAACCTGGTAAAAAGCTAGAAAAATTATATGATGATTCTTTTGTTTTATAGGACCCGTAAAATAAAATTCATGATCTAATTTATAGTTATGCCTGACTTATATATTTTAGAAGAATCTGTAATTCAAAAATCAGAAAAACAATTTAGACTAAGATAAATCATGAAAAATTTATACAAAATTTTATATATTGACTAGAATCGTTTGTATAAAGTTGGGAATCTTTAAAGATATTTTGATATTTTTACTGATTATTGTCAAAATGGTAAAAATCATAAAAATAATACTATTATAAATTAGTTTTCCAGAAATTTATGAGATAATATGGATTTTACAGTATAGATTTTGATAAATTTTGGTGATTTTTAAGAACCCGTAGGTATTTTTGCGAGTTTATTCAAGTATTGTAAAAATTCTAGAAAATAAACTGTAATTAGTTGATGTACGAAACTTTGACACATCAAAATAGATTCTTATATGCTTCTGCTATAAAAATGTCGCTACATATGGATAACTATAACCCCTACTTTGATTTTTATAATCTGAGGTGCTTAAAAGTTTAAAGAAAAGATATTTATCTCTAATATATAAATATATTTATAGGTTGTCTGCTGGAGTAAGAGGTGAGACGCATAGCCTCATTTTGTATTTATAAGTTTTTGGGGAAAAAACATACTATTTTGATGTTGATGCATATAGATAATATTTTTGAGTTTTACTGTCATTTATGTTACAACCATTAATTCGGATGTGAAACCGTTAGATAATATAGGTAGCGCTACTTAGGAAATTATTTCCTGCACCAACAGGATGAGTGTTGTGATGTTATATTATCTAATTTTGTGATTTATATTCATGACAGTTATGAATCACCCGTTTATAAGTAGGTTTGGTTGTTATCTTATGTATGTTGCATTAGTATATGTATTTTGTTCAGAAATTAAACCTATGATCTCCCTAACTTTATGTTGATTATTTTAAGTATGCTTTTTTAAGAATTCATCATGTCTAACAACATTATGTTCTCTTTTGATGTGTATAACGGCTGGAAAGAAATTATGGGGAAAGTCTGTGTGAACCTAATTGTTAATTTGTACGATCTCAGTGTATCGGTGGACACTCACTTCCATCATCTCTGAAGATGTATCTGTTAGATAATATGTTTGTAATAGGGTTATGTTAAATCTTGTCTATTAATGTTATGATGTAACCCTAACCTTCGATTATCTATTATTATGTGATATGTTATGTTATGTTTTATTGTGTTGATTGTTAAATTTTCTGATCATTGCGTTCTGAACAAGCTAGTCACATTTAAAGCATTTCACGCTTCCGCCGGGATGTGACAATTTTAAAAATAAATTTATTTTTCTATTTATAGTGATGTTGTAGATATTATTTCAATAAAAAATTATACTTTATGGCGACCATAGGGTCTAGTGTTTCAATTTCAAATTCTAAGTTTTTTTTATGTATTTCAGGTTTTTTTTCCAATATTTTAAGTTTTGGGAACATATTTATATACTAAAACGAACACTAATATTATGAATACCCAAAAGAAAGTCAATTTACGATTCGAGTTACAAGTACGTTTAGCAAAACAACCAATGTAAACATCATTTAATCTTTTATTTCACAAACAAATTAACTATCTAATTGTCGTCATCTTGATCGTATTCGTCACCATCAGGGTTTGATTCCATCTTTGAAATTCATTCATTCGTTCTTATATTTCACGCATTTATTCCCTAAATGCATTCACGTCCCGATGTGATGATAACCCTCCTCATCGTTCATAACAAGAGATGCTTATAATAATTGTTGTAAAATGAGAAAAACCATAATGTCTAATCATAAGTTATATAAGATAGTAATTCTAAGTTTCAATAAACCAACAATGCAAGTAATAATATGCAACTTCTAATTTATAATATGTGTTTGGGTGATGTAACTCGATAAAATTCAGCTTTAAACTAAACAATATACTAAATCAACAAGATACTAGCATCATATTAAACTAAAATAAATTAATGTACTAACAAAATATGAACACATAATAATAACATATTTAATATATAATAGATGTAAAAGTTATAAACTTACCTCATCTTTCTTTGCTCTGGAGTTGATCCAACCAAGCCCTTCCACATAATGTATCCTCATTCACGTTTGTTGTTACTTTAAATATTAATAAAAATATTTATAAGATGACATATACATATATATAAACATGACATACATACATGAACACACATATTAACATTGGCATAAATATAAATGCAAGTTATGAACAAAATGAAATCCTAAAATATTTTCTTAGTTACGAATACACATGCACATACACATACACACGCATACACACACGCATACGCACATGGACACACACATAAACATGACATAAATATTAATACAAGTTGTAAACCACCAATAAAATCCTAAAACATTTTTTAAAGAACAAATAAAATCCTATAACTTGTTTAAAATACAATTCATCGTATGTTCATGAATTAGGTTCTAATCAAGTAACAGTAATCCTAAAACATGTTATAAACCATAGATCATCATTTCATTCTACCAACTCAAACCAATAACCAAATCAAACAATTTATATAATTCTAATATAAATCATCTATAAGAATTAAATTTAATATTTAACTAATTAACAAAAGGTAACATACATACCTTAAACTTTTAACAACAAGGATAATCTATCACATGAATTAAATTTCATCACATGTTAATCATATGGTTATAAATTAAACAAATAAACAAATAACAATAATATATTTCATCACAGATTGTACATACATGCATAAATAATTTAAAACACATCATTTTATGGAGAGGTTCAAGTTTGGAAGAACAAACTATTTTGTATTTGTAGGCTAATATCGCTTGTCCAATCGTGCTTCACTAAAATGACTATAACTTGAGCTAGAAGGCTCCAGTTTGGGTCGTCGTTCAAGCCCGAAACATCTTATTCTACCATTATTTTAAATTTTTATATTATTATTTTTTTTTTCGACTTTGTTTATGGCCTAGTTTTTTGCCCTTTTACGTTTTGAGCCACATTCGAATTTTGCCTTGCATTTTATATTCATGTAAACCTTTCGGAGATTAGTAGTTTTTTGAAGGATAGGAAAATTATTTTTTCTCCATATTACAAGTGTGTGTTAGTATGTGAAATTTCGTATTATGAGTATTCCTTGTGAATCAACGCTACAAGAATTGTTTCTGATATACTTTGTGAATCAATAGATCCAATTATTTATCTTGTTTTTGGCCTACATGATTCTGCCAAATCAAAATAGGAACAAAATCAAACCAAAATCAAGTCCATTAACGTATTTAACTGATCGTTATACTAAACAAGAAAAAAATAAAACTATTTAAAATTTTAACTAACTAATGAAATAGGTAATATACAACTTCAAATCTTTACAAAAATGATGATATGGATTTTACAGTATAGATTTTGATAAATTTTGGTGATTTTTAAGAACCTGTAGGTATTTTTGCGAGTTTATTCAAGTATTGTAAAAATTCTAGAAAATAAACTGTAATTAGTTGATGTACGAAACTTTGACACATCAAAAAAGATTCTTATATGCTTCTGCTATAAAAATTTCGTGACATATGGATAAATATAACTCCTACTTTGATTTTTATAATCTGAGGTGCTGAAAAATCTAAAGAAAAGATATTTATCTCTAATATATAAATAATATTATAGGTTGTCTGCTGGAGTAAGAGGTGAGACTTATAGCACCATTTTGTATTTATATGTTTTTGAGGAAAAAGCATATTATTTTGATGTTGATGCATATATATAAGATTTTTGAGTTTTACTGTTATTTATGTTACAACCATTAATTCGGATGTGGAACTGTTAGATAATATAAGTAGCGCTACTTAGGAAATTATTTCCTGCACCAACAGAATGGGTGTTGTGATGCTATATTATCTGATTTTGTGATTTATATTCATGGCAGTTATGAATCACCCGTATATAAGTAGGTTTGGTTGTTATCTTATGTATGTTGCATCAGTATATGTATTTTGTTCAGAAATTAAACCTATGATCTCATCAACTTTATGTTGATTACTTTGAGTATGCTTTTTCAGGAATTCATCATATCTAACTGCATTATGTTCTCTTTTGATGTGTATAACGGCTGGGAAGAAATTATGGGGAAAGTCTGTGCGAACCTAATTGTTAATTTGTACGATCTCAGTGTATCGGTGGACGCTCACTTCCATCATCACTGAAGATGTAGCTGTTAGATAATATGTTTGTAATAAGGTTATGTTAAATCTTGTCTATTAATGTTATGATGTAACCCTAACCTTCGTGTATGGCCCCGTTCCCGGGACGCCTACAGTTGGTCATTCATCGCACATAAAACATATAATTACTTTTATCTATCATCAAAGATCGCAGCGGAATTATCAAAATAGACATCTCATTACATTATAAAAGCTTTTGCCAAATAATACATCGTTACTCAGTTACAAAATATATTGTTGCATTACATCACAAAAGCCCTATATAAATGGATGCCATCAAAAAGAGCTGAGTAGCCTCGCAGCACCATCCTCAGCAACATTACCTGCCAACTGGAAACACATAAAAAGTCAGCGTTGCTGAGTGAGTTCTAGTTTTATAATAAAACATACTTTACTTTCATTTAAAACCGTTCGTTACTTTTCATGATCACACATCATATGTACACATAATATCTTTATTATCTTCTTCATTTGTTCAATCATTCATCATTATATCTTTACTTGCGCATTTGATATCTTCCGTACCAATACCATGTGCTACACCCCAAACGATATGGCTACTGGGCCGAAGTCAATAAATGAACAGCTAAACATGTGCCGCAGTACCGGGGTAAGCGGTAGAGGTTCTATACAAATGGTCGGTCACAAAGACGGACCCCAATGTGCATCCTCCCGGGGTAGCAAACCCGCACACCGTTGGGCTAACACCTTATAATTAGCGTGTCCTGTTATCAAATGCTTGCAAGACTTTCATTACTTTTGTTCATTTATGCATGCATTCAATTCATGTTTCCCTTTTTATCATCTTTCACCTTACGTTACATAATACTTTCAATTCATTCATTAACATAACACGTAAAGCCACAAGAAAGATAAACATTAATCATAATCAGGAACATCATGCATACATAACATACATCATACATAAATATGCAACGCCATCATCATCATCATGCCTAACCTACATTCATCTTACACGAACTTATGGGAATTTCCATGTCAAAACTTACGTCTGCGCTTTCCCCCGAAAGTCAGTAATTAAACTACACTTTTCCCTGGGTACAACAGCCCTGTTTGGGCGTATGGACATCCTTCAGTCGCATGGCCTCCAGGAGACTGAACATCATGCGATTGGACTCATGCGGATGAACATCTATGCGAATGGACATCCAGTCGTGCGTATGGAGCTCATGCGGATGGAACTAATACGAATGAGCACCTATGCGACTGACCTCATTCGAATGGACTCACTGCGAATGAGTCCCATGCGATTGGAACTAATGCGACTAAGCACCTATGCGACAGGACCCTCAGTCGTATGACTCCCCATGCGACTAGACCCCCAATCGTACGAATGAAACCTTAGTCGTGCGAATGAACTGTAACACCCGGTTATTTACTATTTTGAAGCCGACGAAGGAAGAAAAAGAAATAAAGCCCAAAGCCGAGGGACCAAACTCGCCAACGAAAGAAAGTCGGGTGAGTGGGAGTATATAAGGGAGAGGGCAGCCCTTACCCTCTCCCCCACACTCACAAATCAGCCAAGAAGAGAGAAAGAAGAAGAAAAGAGGAAAAGTGTTGGTTCGGGTTGGTTCGAGTGGCCAAAATCGTTGAGGAGAGTCAAATCGAAGCCCTTGTCGTTGTGCTCGTTGTGTGAGTTCTAGGACCCCACTTTTACTTGTTTTCAACCGATTTTGGGGCTGGAAAGCATGAAAAACCTGTTTTTGTATGTGTATGTGTTTGACCCGTTTGGGTGTGTTGTGCGTGATGCGTTTAGAGTATGTTTCCGGGCTTGTGTGTGCTTGTATGGTGTTGTGGTATGCATTCCTAAGGTCTAAGATGGTTGATTTAGGCTTAGAATGGGTTTGGATGAGCTTGGAGGCCGAAAATGGCAGATTGGGTTCGGGATGAACTCCATTCTGCATCAGCTAGGGCTATGCGACCGAATGAAGGCCATACGGCCGATTGAGAGGCGATTGAGGTTCATTCGCACGATTAAGGTTCCATTCGTACGATTGGGAGTCCAGTCGCATGGGGAGTCATACGACTGAGGGTCCAGTCGCATAGGTGCTTAGTCGCATGAGTCCATTCGCATGAGGTCAGTCGCATAGGTGCTCATTCGCATTAGTTCCATCCGCATGAGGTCCATACGCACGACTGAGTGTTCATTCGCATAGATGTTCATCCATATGAGTCCAATCGCATAATGTTCAGTCGCATGGACGCCATGCGACTGAAGGGTGTCCATACGCCCGAATAGGGCTGTTGCACCCGAAGGAAAGTGTAGTTCGACTTCTGACTTTCAGGGGAAAGTGCAGATGTAAGTTTTGACGTAAACGTTTCCCGTAAGAGCATGTAAGATGACTATAATGACCTTAGAGAGTATGTTGGGCATGATGAGGATGATGTTGCATGTTTATGCATGTTATGTATGTGTGACGTTGCCCTGTATGATGATGATGTCTGTGTATGATATGTTCCATATTATGATGTATGTTTATCTTTCTTGTGGCTTTACGTGTCGAGTTAATGAATGAATGAAGTATTATGTAACGTAAAGTGAAAGATAATGAAAGAGAACATGAAGTAAGAATGCATGCATTATAAATGATTAATGAACGAAGGAAAGGCTTGCAAGCACATACATGAGGTGAGCAACTCTGTTGTTGCAAGAGACTCGCACAGCGTGCAATCGTTGAGATTGCCCATGAGGTGAGCAACCCTGTTGTTGCAAGAGACTCGGATAGCTATCATTGATGTTGCCATAAGGTGAGCAACCCTGTTGTTGCAAGAGACTCGGATAGCGTGCTATCGTTGAGATTGGCAATGAGGTGAGCAACCCTGTGGTTGCAACAGACTCGGATAGCGTGCGATCGTTGAGATTGCTAACGCGGTGAGCGACCCTGTCGTCGCAACAGACTCGGAAGAACGAACGTATGAAAAGAACGAAAGTTAACGAATGTAATGAAAGATAATAATGATATTATTTGTGTATACGTATGATGAATGATCGCATGAGAAAAGTAATAGTTTATAATGAAAGTAAAGTATGTTTTAATATAAAACTAGAACTCACTCAGCAACGCTGACTTTTTATATGTTTTCCAGTTGGCAGGTAATGATTGCTGAGGATGGCACCGCGAGGCTACTCGGCTCTTTTGGGATGGCATTCTTTCGATTAATGTTTTTGCATTGTAATGCGAACAAACTGTTTTGTAATGAATGTTATATTAACTTGCAAAAGCATTTATATAGAAATGAAAGCCTATTTTAATGTTCCGCTGCGATGTTTATGAAATATGAATGCAAATATATGTTTTATGTGCGATGAATGGCCAACTGTATGCGTCCGGGAACGGGGCCTTACAAGTTGGTATCAGAGCGAAAGTTTAAGTGAAATGGGTAAATTTTCAAAATAAACCTTAACTTAAACTGAGAATGGGATGAAAGGGGAATGGGATGCCAATCTGAGTAGCTGCGTGCCATCAGGTATTTTCGTAAAGTTAACCGGTTTTATGTGCGCATGGTATGTGGTTATGTGTTATATGTAGATTTAAATACTGATGTAGTCAGGACAGGTAATGCTTGGGGTATGAAGAGTAAAGTAAGTGGCTAATCACAACTGGCCACTGTAATTAGGGACTTACTGTACTTGACATAAACTGAGCTGTTTCCTTGAATGACCGTGTTGGTGTTTGAATCTTTCGGTGTGATATATAGAGAATGGCTGGTGGTAGATCCTCTAAAGCTTCTAGGGGTGGAGGACGTGGTGGGCCTGATGCTGATCTGCGACCTAAAAGAGGAAGGCCTAGAGTTGAGAAGGTGGTTCCTGAAGAACCTGAGACCCCGCATCCGGAGGCTGGGGATGAGAGTGCAAACTTGAGGGCCTCGGTAAAGGAGCCTGTTGTTGAAGAAGTACATCAGGTCATGCAGACAATCTTACCGTCTGTGGTGACCGAAGTCATCAAGGCTGTGAAGGAAGGAGAAAGAAGGGAGAAAACAGGGCCTCAGGGGAGCGGGAGCAACCAGAGCCTGAAACAATTTTCTCTGATAATGAGGAAGATGAAGAAGATGAGCCCGTGCAAGAGGTGGTACAAGGCTATAATTACGGGGCGTTTATGAGATGCAAGTCCCCAACTTTTGATGGAAATGGTACTGCTGCTGCTGCTCACCAGTGGGTGAGGGAAATGGAGGCTGTACTTGATATCAGCGAATGCCGTGAAGACCAGAAGGTGAAGTTCGCTACCCACTCTTCTGTGTTGGTGGGACAACATTGTCCAGCCGAGGGTAGCAGGGCCATTGGGAGGATGAGATGGTCTAAGCTGAAAAAGTTGGTGATTGAGGAGTTTTGTCCTCATCAGGAAATGGACAAGGTCGAAAGGGAGTTCTTGCAACTGGAGACGGGAACCATGACACACCAACAGTACACCACAAAATTCAACGAGATGGCACGTCTGGTGCCGGACCAAGTGACACCTTTGTCACGAAAGATTAAAAAATACATTCAGGGTTTGCCAGCGGATATTCGCAGGCACATGATTGCTGCCCGACCGAGCACGTTTAGGTCGGCGGTGGATTTGGCGGGGAGACTGTATGATGAGGGAACGGTGGTGGTGACAGAAGGTGGCAAGAAGAGCGGTGGTGAGCGAAACTAGCAGAAGAAGAGGTTGGTCGGGGTGATGCCTCGACGAGGTAATAAGAAGGCACGAGTGGATGACCGCGTGTGGTCACGTCAAGTGCGGGATCGAGAAGGTGTGGCAAGTGTGGAAGGGAGATAGTGGGGAGTGCAGGTTTGGGTCGAACTTGTGCTTCAAATGTGGGAAGGCGGGGCACATGGCAAAGGACTGTCGTATAGTCCGATGCTATAACTGTGGTGAAGAGGGTCATATGAGCAAGGATTGTAAGAGGCCGAGGGCTGAGAGCTCCGGGGCGAAGAAGACAGGAGTGAAGGACCGAGGGCGAGCGCCAGGGCATTCACCATGACACAGGAGGAAGCTAGGACGGACCCTGATGTCGTGTCCGGTACGTTTTAGGTGAACCAAACTTTAGCTTCAGTGTTATTTGATTCGGGTGCCAGTAAAAGTTTTATTTCTGCCGCTTTCTGTGCTAAGCTGCCTGTTAGTAGTAGACGTGTTGATGCGCCCTTTGATGTAGAAACTGCCATAGGTAAGTCTACCAGGATTTCTGAGATGATAGAGAACTGTGATGTGGAGCCAAAGGGTCACAAGTTTCCTGTTAGACCGTTTGTGATGACCTTAGGTGGTTTCGATTTGGTTCTTGGGATGGATTGGTTAGCGGACACAAGGCAAACATTGTGTGTCGCAAGAAGATGATTTAGTTGTCAGCACCTGACGGGAGTTCGGTAACGGTTTATGGTGATCGGGTCACGATGATTCCGAAAGTAATTTCGATGGCGGTGGCGGGAAAGTGTATGAGGCGTGGATGTAGTGCCTACTTCGCCTATGTAAAGGATGTGGATACGCCAACACCACAACTAGCCGATGTACCGGTTGTGTGTGACTTTCCAGACGTGTTCCCAGAAGACTTATCAGGAGTGCCACCTGACAGAGAGATCGAGTTTCAGATTGATCTGATACCGGGTGCCCAACCTGTTGCCAAGGCACCGTATCGGTTGGCTCCGACAGAGATGAAAGAGTTGATGGAGCAGTTGCAAGAGCTACTTGATAAGGGGTTCATTAGATCAAGTATCTCTCCTTGGGGTGCTCCGGTATTGTTTGTGAAGAAGAAACACAGTAGCATGAGAATGTGTATTGACTACCGTGAGCTGAACAAGTTGACGGTAAAGAACCGATACCCCTTACCGAGGATAGATGATTTGTTCGATCAGCTTCAGGGTGCCAGTTGGTTTTCGAGGATAGATCTTTGATCTGGTTATCATCAGTTGAAGGTGAAGGAACAAGATATCCCTAAAACAGCTTTCCGCACGCGCTATGGTCACTACGAGTTTCTTGTCATGTCCTTTGGTTTGACCAACGCACCAGCTGCTTTTATGGATTTGTTGAACCATGTGTGTCGGCCGATGCTGGATAAATCAGTGATTGTGTTTATTGATGATATCCTGATTTATTCGAGGAGCGAGATTGAGCATGCCGGTCACATTCGGGAGGTTCTGGAGACGCTGAGGAGGGAGAAGTTGTATGCTAAATTCTCCAAGTGCGTGTTCTAGTTGCGCAAAGGTCAGTTCTTGGGTCATGTGGTGAATCCCGACGGGATTATGGTGGACCCGGCGAAAGTGGAGGCGGTTATGCAATGGAAGTCACCAAAGACGCCGTCCGAGATTCGTAGTTTTTTGGGTTTGGCGGGCTACTATAGAAGATTTATCCAAGACTTCTCTAAGATTGCTTCTCCACTAACTAAGTTGACCCGAAAAGATGTGAAGTTCGTATGGGGTCTAGCTCAAGAGAAGGCGTTCGAGGAACTGAAGGCGAGGTTGACTCAAGCTCCAGTTCTGCCATTACCCGATGGAAGTGAAGATCTGGTGGTTTATTCTGATGCTTCCTACTCGGGGTTGGGATGTGTGTTAATGCAGAGAGGAAAGGTCATAGCCTATGCATCCTGACAGTTGAAGGTTCATGAGGTCAATTACCCCACTCATGACTTGGAGCTGGCAGCCGCGGTCTTTGCGTTAAAGATTTGGAGGCACTATCTTTACGGGACGAAGTGCACCATATTCACTAACCACAAGAGCTTGAAGTACTTTTTCGAGCAGAAGGATCTGAACATGAGACAGAGACGGTGGTTGGAACTTATAAAGGATTATGATTATGAGATCCACTACCGGAACTTATAAAGGCCAATGTAGTGGTTGATGCCCTTAGCCGGAAAGAGAGGCCCGAGCCGATTTGGCTGAAAACATATCAACTGATTATGACCTCTGATGTAATGAAGCAAGTCAAAGAGTTTCAAGATGAGGCACTGAAAGAAGATCATCTTAACTCTGAAAGAATGAGAGGTCTGGTTGGGGAATTGGGTGAAAACACACTCGGTGTTAGAACCCGATTTGGACGTGTGTGGATTCCTCGTTTTGGGGATTTACGCATGAGGATCATGGATGAAGCTCATAAGACTCGATACTCCATTCACCCAGGTGCCACAAAAATGTACCAAGACATGAAGAAGGATTATTGGTGGCCGGGTATGAAGCGCGATGTGGTGGAGTATGTGAGTAAGTGCCTTACTTGCTTATAGGTGAAGGCCGAGCATCAAAAGCCGTATGGGAAAATCCAACCTTTGGATATACCGGAATGGAAGTGGGAGAACATCACCATGGATTTCATTACGAAGCTGACGCGTACCCCGAAAAGGTACGATGCCATATGGGTGATAGTTGACCGTTTGACGATGAGTGGTCACCTCTTACCGATCCGCGAGACATATTCATCTGAGAGGTTGGCGGATCTTTTCATCAAGGAGATTGTAACTCGTCATGGTGTGCTGGTGTCTATTGTGTCTGATCGCGACACCCGGTTTACATCTAAATTTTGGAAGAAACTCCACGACGCTATGGGGACGAGGTTACATATTAGCACGGCTTATCATCCCCAGACTGATGGTCAGTCAGAAAGGACCATTCAGACACTAGAAGACATGCTTCAGGCATGTGTGATTGATTTTGGGGGAAGTTGGGATGACCACCTACCGTTAGTCGAATCCTCATACAACAACAGCTATCATGCCAGCATGGGTATGCCACCATATGAGATGCTATACGGTAGGAGATGCAGAACACTCGTTTGTTGGGGTGATATTGGTCAGAAGGAATTGGGGAGCGTCGAGGTAATCGAGGCTACGACTGAGAAGCTTGAGAATATTAAAGCCTTCATGAAGACAGCCAAAGACAGATAGAAGTCGTATGCTGTCAGGATCAGTGATCACAAGTTCGATGGATTAGAGAGTAATGCAGCGGAATAAGATCAAGAATTAGACAATTTGTAGCAAGAATTTGATATTTGTAAACAAATACGAGAGAATATATTTCTGTGATAAGGAATGTTTCAATTATACCAAATATTTCTGCTCAATCATTCACATATTACAATAAGGTTGACACTCCTTATATAGAGTGCAATCACTGCTGTTATCACGGAATAGTGACAACTGGCAGATCTATTACAAAAATAATTAACACTTAACAAACTACTGAAATGTTTACAACCACTGAGAACATATCAGAGTGCTAAGTATAAAATATAAAACTACTGATAAGAAACTACTGAAACTACAACGACTGAAGAACAAACTCTTCAGTTGTTTTACAAAACTACTGAAAAGAGAAAACATAAAACTACTGAAAGTAAACCGTCACAACTACTGAAGAAGTCCTCTTCAGCTGTTATGACAACATCTGATACTTGGTCTTCAGCACTTGTCTTTAGATTTTGTCTTCAGCACTTGTGTTCAGACTTTGTCTTCAGCACTTGTGTTCAGACTTTGTCTTCAGCACTTGTCTTCAGCCTTTGTCTTCAGCACTTGTGTTCAGACTTTGTCTTCAGCACTTGTGTTCAGACTTTGTCTTCAGGTGTTCTCTTCAGCTGTTGTGGACTTCAGTAGTTGTTGTGACGTCTGTGGGACTTAAAGGTTTTTCTGATCCGGCTCATTGGTTCTTTTGGTCCAACAAACTCCCCCTGAACCAATGCAGCCAAAACCTTTAACTTTATTGAGGTCCCACTTATTATTGGCAAAATGGTTGGTCTTTTTCCTTCTTGATCAGTTGAGAAGATGACCCATATAAGCACTGGCCTGGAAATGAGTCTCTGATGATTTGGTTGGCAATGTATGGATGGGAGCTCTGTATTGGGGAATTGGACACTGACCTGTTCCCCCATCCATGAGACTCACTTCCCATGTATAAGCCTGTAGGATTCTCTGGTGTATGCTCTGAGAAACATAATTTGTTCTTCCATGGTAAGATTTTCTGGTTCACCATCAAACAATCCTTCACGCCCATACAGCTCTGAGATGTACTTAGCCTGTTTGCCATTTTTGAGCTCAACTGTTGTAATCTGTCTGTATGCAAACTCATCTGGGTGAGTACCTTCAAGTAACAGACTGAGCTAATTTTGTTTGAAGTTCTCAAGCTTCTTGTAGACTAACCCCTTTTTAATTACTCTGTTTTCTAACATCTTTTGGAGTGGCTGTTTAGCCTCATAAGCCTTCTTGAAATCTTATACAATTTCCCAGGGTGATACTACCAGGACCACTGTGATCTCTTCATCTACGATCCTTTTTACTTGGCCCTTGTATCTCGCAGGAATGTCTTTCTTTACAATTCTGTGAGCCACCCTAGGATCAGGCCATATCCTCACCTTTTCCTTTTGATATTGAAATGTGTTGGCGAGGGTGTACAATCTCAGAGCTTCTTTCTTCATACTTATTATTGATGAAGAAGCAGCATAAGTTTTGTCTATGCTTTTCAGCATTTCCTCATCATGAAGCCTTTGCTGCTGTTCTTCTTCTATCTTTACTCTCACAGTCTCCATCTGTGAGGTGGGAGTGATGGGCATAGGTTTGGCTTTAGGCAAAGTTAGGACTGCGGAAAGAGGCAGCCTATCTTCTTCCTCATCATCCTCTTCTTCTTCTTCTTCTAGCCTCAACATCCTTCTCTTCTTCTTCTTGGATGCATCATCGGCTATTGGTTTTGAGGGTAAAGGAGTTGGTTTAATGGGTTGTGGTAGTGGTGATTTTGAAGTGGTAAGTTTTGCAGGTTGTTCTAGCATTCTTGTAGTGAGTGAGGCTTTTGAGTGTTTTGCTAGTTCATTTCTGTTCCCAGCACCTGCCTCATTTAGTGCTTCAATCACTAATCCCTTAGTATATGCTTCAGACGTACAGATCTTGATGGTTATTGCCAAGATACTGTCCCTGGTCCATGACTTAATCTCTATCAATGATCTCCCAAGATACTTTGCAATGAATCTGATCATGATCTCCAGTCTTTCTCTTTCCAATGCATCATAACTTGCCCATCTTGAGTTAATTTCTTCAACTTCAAGTCTTCTAATCTCTGAGTCAAGCTGTGCAGTATCGAACCCTTGTCTATACAGTTGATCAATAATGGAGTCCATTGATTTACTATGTGTAGCATCCGCCATTTTGATCATCTCATCAAGTTGGAGTTCTTTTTCTTTTCTTTCAATCTTCCTCTTCTTATATGTGATATGAAAGTCTTTGTGACTTTCACCCACTTGATCAATGTCAGCTCCCTTCACACACTCCTCTTCCTTCTCAGTCTCTTTCACAAACTCCTCTTTCTTCTCAGGTATGTTCTTCCTCTTTGCTTTCACTAACTGACTCTCCCCCTTTTTGGTTGCATTGGTTGCAAGGGTTTGAGTAGTAGAAAGTCTTGTGCTCACAATCTCCTCCACTAGGGGTTGTATGATTGAGGGAAGCCTCTCATCCATGGTTTTGATCACAATGTCTGTGATCATTGGGGTGATGAGAGGTAGGGATTGCTGGAAGATAGCAGCTGTTTGCTCAGAGGGATCCTGTCCCTGAGAAGCAGTGCCAGAAGTAGAGGCTGGTGGGTTGTAAGTTTTGATTGGCTGAGTGTTTGGGAGACCTTCAGGTGAAGGTGCCATCTGTGGGTTTATGTTGGTGTCAGATGGACTTGCTTCTTGAGAGAATTGGTCAAGTAGGCTTTGTAGTCTACAGACTTCTTCCTCAAGAATTGTGTTCTGGGCCAGAACATCATAAAAGAAGCCTAGGTCATCATCAGCAGATGCTGAATCACCTGACCTCCTGCTTGTAGCAGGATGTACATGCACTGGGTGTAGACCAGTTTTAGCATGTGCCCCTTTTTCTTGGAACTGGGGACTTCCAGCCTCAGGACGATGTCCTTCATCAGCTGTTGCCTCTGATGAGGTCTTAGCAATGTTACCAGCCTCAGCCTGATCATGTGCTGAGTCAGAAGAGGTGGCAGCCTCATCAGATATTCTGGTCTCCATATCTACACCAGGAGACTGAACATTTAAACCCCTGTGCTGTGGGTTGTCAGAAGCATGTTGATCCTCTTCCTCAATATCTGTGGTTTTCCCCTTTGGTGGTTGTTGGGGAGGAGGAGAGGCATGCAGCTGAGTCAGCACATTTGCAATTATAATGGTTGGACTTTGGGGGGCATTTTCATGGGGAGATAGGGTAAAATCAGTATGCACCTGGGGAGAATGGTGCTTTTCAATGGCAATCTCCTCAAATGAGGAAGATTCCAGATTAGTGGGTACCCCTTCTTTGGTTGCTTCAGGCTCCTTTTGAGAGGAATCCTGAGCGGCTGTGGCTGGTAGAGTCTTTGATACTGCTGGGGGATTTACACCAGCAAGTATATCCTGCC
The DNA here is from genome assembly GCA_025215565.1 of Flaveria ramosissima. Classification (NCBI taxonomy): domain Eukaryota; kingdom Viridiplantae; phylum Streptophyta; class Magnoliopsida; order Asterales; family Asteraceae; genus Flaveria; species Flaveria ramosissima. Next base: position 65,131,128 of record CM046031.1, on the reverse strand, counting down.
TTGGTGGTACAGGAGCATCTTCAGGGGACTCATCTCCCTGAATAGATGTTTTGTCTTGGGGGCAAGGCAGACATTTACCATATGAAAGATGAGACGTTCGGCATCCTAGAAATGTTTCTTCAATATGGTAGAGGCACTCAGGTTACCTTGGTATCCATGATGGGCAAATGATAAATCTGTTGTGCCATTTGGATAACCAGTTGGGAAAGTGGCATCATACAGATTGAGGGTTTGGCGAAGAATGTCTGGAGTAATGACCACTTTTTGGCTATGGACAAACGATTGAAGAGACTCTGTGTCATTCTCCTCAGAGACAAGAGTGACGTTTGTCCAGAATTGGCTAAGAGATTCGGCATATATGGTGGGTTTAACAGAAAAGCCGTTTGGTAAGGTGACTGAACCATTAAATCAATGGCGTTGTGAAACTTGGTCCAGTATGGCGATTTTGTGAGGTGAGCGACACAGTTGTGTCGTGGTTTTAGCTGCATGGTCGCCATGGATGAAGAGAGGTTACAGAGTTTTTTGAACGTTAGGTTTGAGAAGAGAGGTGAGAAAAACTCTGAAGGTGGGATAAGGTATTTATAGGGTAGGGTTGTAAAACGACTGAAGGTTTTGGTATTAGTCATCATTTGTTGAAACTACTGATGACGTGGTATTAACTTTCAGAGGTTTGAAATGACTGACCGTATTGGTGTGATCAGCAGTTGTTATAAAACAACTGAAGACTTGGGTTTAACCGGCAGATGTTGAAACAACTGAAGTCTCTGATTTAGTCATCATTAGTTATAAAACTACTGAAGACAGTTTTGACTTCAGGTGGTGAAACAACTGAGGACATGGTGTTTGTCATCAGTAGTTGTGAAACTACTGAAGACACTGGTTTTGTCATCAGTTGTTGTAAACAGCTGAAGACTTGGTGTTAGTCTTCAGTAGTTCTAAACTACTGAAGACATAGGTTTGGCTTCAGTTGTTTAGAAACAGCAGTTGTAGAAACAACTGAAGAGAAATTGCTCATCAGCTGTTTTCGTCAATTCATAGCTTTTCAGCTGTTTCAGTCTGACCTCCACACTTACCAGACTTAAATCTGAGTTTCAGAGGTTTCATTGGTCATCAGTACTTATCTTCTTTTCTGACATCAGTAGTTGTAGCTACATCAGCTGTTGTGATTTCATCAGCTGTTGTAACTACATCAGCTGTTTTAACAAATAAAGTACTTCAGTACTTGTGAGGCATGTTGCCTTTAGTAGTTATAAAAACTACTGAGGGTAAAGGAACTCATCAGTACTTATATGTGACATGGTTACCAATGATCATCAGTACTTATTACTGAGATCATCAGTAGTTGTCACTTATTCTAGCTGCAGCATACCAAGCCTTAACACCAGGTTGTGGAAAGTTGAACTATCCAAAGGCTTAGTAAAAATGTCTGCAAGCTCATCAGCACTAGGAACAAATTTTGGATTAATCAGACCTTTTTCAAAACAATCTCTAATAAAATGGTGTCTGATTTCAATATGTTTAGTCCTAGAGTGCTGGACAGGATTCTTGATAATACAAAGAGCTGAAGAGCTGTCCATTAACAATGGAGTCTTAGTCTCAGTTATGCCATAATCCAATAATTGGTTTTGAAGCCATAGTACCTGAGATGTACAGCTTGCAGCAGCAATGTACTCGGCTTCATCAGTTGATGTAGCAACTGAAGTTTGTTTCTTACTCTGCCAAGAAATCAAACAGTTGCCTAGGAATTGACATCCACCAGAAGTTGATTTCCTGGTCAACTTACACCCTGCATAGTCACTGTCAGAAAAAGCAACTAATTTACCAGAATGTCTAGTAGAATATCATAAACCTAGAGATGGAGTGCCTTGTAGATATCTAAAGATCCTCTTGACTGCAATCAAATGAGACTCCTTAGGTGCAGCCTGAAATCTAGCACAAACACATGTAGCAAACATAATATCTGGTCTAGAAGCTGTTAAGTACATCAAGGACCCAATCATACATCTGTAAAGTGTTTCATCAACCACTTTACCTTTCTGATCTGTATCCAGTTGTGTGGTGTTGCACATGGGAGTAGAACAGGGCTTACAGTTTTGTAAATCAAATTTTTCCAAAAGATTTTTTGTGTATTTGGACTGATGAATGAAAATTCCATCAGCCTATTGTTTGATTTGCAAACCCAGAAAGAATTGTAGTTCTCCCATGGCACTCATTTCAAACTTTTGTTGCATCAACTTTGTAAAGGCATCACACAACTGTGGATTAGAGGATGCAAAAATAATATCATCTACATAAATTTGAACAAGTAGATTATGCTGCCCAGCTTTCTTAATGAATAAAGTTTTATCTATGAAGCCTCTAGTGAAATTATTTTCTAGAAGAAAGTTTGATAATGTCTCATACCAGGCTCTAGGAGCTTGTTTCAACCCATAAAGAGCCTTATCAAGCTTATACACCCAATTAGGATGTTTATTGTCCTCAAAACCTGGTGGTTGACATACATAAACCTCTTCTTTAATTTTCCCATACAAAAATACACTTTTGACATCCATTTGAAAAACTTTAAGATTTTGATAAGCAGCATAAGCTAAAAACAATCGAATTGCTTCCAGTCTGGCTACAGGGGCAAAGGTTTCATCATAATCAATACCTTCTTCTTGTGCATACCCCTGAACAACCAGTCTGGCCTTGTTCTTAACAATAAGCCCATTTTCATCAGTTTTGTTCCTAAACACCCATTTAGTGCCTATTGCACACTTACCTGGAGGTAGAGGAACCAGTTCCCACACTTGCTGTTTCTTGAACTGAAGAAGCTCAAGCTGCATGGCATCAACCCATCCATTGTCCTTTAAGGCAATGTGATAATTCTTTGGCTCTTGCTGACTGATGAAGAGAGCATAGAAGCAGAAATACAATTAACTTCTTGTTGATACGCCAGCAGTGATATCACCAATGATTTGAGACATAGGGTGATTCTTCAGATCTTGGTACACAATGAGATCAGTGCAAGTGTTTGTAGCAGGCTCAACAGCAACAGATGGTGATGGTGAAGCATTTCCTTGAAACCAATCAGTAGATGGTAATTCAAAGTGTTGATGCATGTATGTCCCTAGATCATGATTTGTAATGTAATGAATCTTGTTTGTCTGATTATGATGTAATGTGTATTGATTAATGAAATGACATGAATTGGTTGTTACTTGTAATGTTTAATATTTCATTAATGAGTCGTGATTGAATTGATTGGGTTTATGATTGTTTGAATGATTGCACATTATGTTATATTAATTAAAACATTCAAACCTAACTTAATGAAGTTCTCATGCGAATGGCCCATGCGAATGGACCACACGCATGAATAACTTCATACGATTGACTCAATCGCACGACTGAACCAGGAGACTGGATCAGTCGTATGATTGACACATAAGATTGGCTCAATCGCACGACTGAACACTCAGTTGTGCGGATGAATCAACCGCATGGTTCAATCGCACGACTGAACCATACTTATGGCCCAGTCGCACGATTGAACAATACTAACCTATAAATAGACCCAATTCGTGGAAAATCGTAAGCATCCATCCCATTACGATTCCAGACGTACGCTAGCCGTCCAAAAGCCTCCCAAATCGTTCTCCAAGTTCACAGAACACATCAGATCGATTCCTAATCGATTTCTGAAGTTGGATTCAATTCTTGATTGATTCTTCGTGTGTTCTCACTGATTGGATCGCCAATCAAATAGGATTCCGCACTATTTAAGTTGGTTTAACACGCTAATCACTAGGTATTTCGTTCAAATACCAGGTCCTAACAAGTGGTATCAGAGCCTTGGCTCTTGATTACGTGTTGATTCAATCAAGATTGCATAAAAGTTTGTGTTTTTGCACGAAAAACGCAATCTTTGGCATCAAAAGTGATCTTGGACGTTCCCTGCTCATCGAAGTTTAGTTTCTAAGGACTTAGGCGATTAGGACTTGTGAAATTTCGAATTTTTACGGCTGAAACCCGTCAAACCTAGAAATTTTCGCAAAACAGTAGCTTCAGTCGCACGAGTGACCCATTCGCATAGCTCATTCGCACGATTGGACCTAGTCGCACCCTCATTCGACCGACTGAACCGTTCGTTCGCATAACTCATACGCACCAGATTCATTCGCACGACTGAACCAATTGCCCAGTTCAGCCGCACGATTGAACCAATCGCAGAGTTCATACGCACGATTAGACCATTCGCATCCTTCAGTCGCATCAGTGAAAGTTTGTTTGATTAGATTCTAAGTTTATTAGCCATGGAAGATCAGATGTCAGCCTTTACTGCTGGGAAGGACTCGAGGATTCAGAACCTGCTGTTGCTTGAGAGTGAGGTGGGTAATCACAATAAACCACCAAAGCTCTTGACTTTAGATGAGTTTCCCCACTGGAAACAACGTTTTGAGATCTACCTCAATGGAGTAGATCCTAATCTGTGGGAAGCCATTGAGATCGGATATAGTACACCGGTGGGAGCTGATGGAGTTAAATTAACGTTAAGTGGGATGACAGACGCACAGAAAGTAAAGTACAATGCAGAGAAAAGGGTTTATGCATTGATCACTCAGTCTATCCCCAAAGACATATTCCACCAGTATTCAGAGAACAAACAGTCCAAGAAACTGTGGGATGAGCTAGAGAAGAGATATGATGGGAATGCGTCATTGAAGGCAATCAAGGCAAAGGAGTTAAAGAAGGAATTCGATAACTTCTCATCGATTGGTAATGAAAGTTTAGACGAAGTCATAGACAGATTCTACCACTTGATGAGCGAATTGCATACACATGGAGTGGAAACGACTATGGAAGAGAAAGTAAGCAACTTCGCAGACGGATTGCCTGATAAGTGGGCTTCATTCGTGTCTAACCTGAGACAAAATGGAATGCTTGTAAAGCTGGATATAAATGACTTCATTCTCAAGTTGCGAGAAGAAGCACTAAGGATGAAGTATAGAGCGCAGAAGTCTTCGTATACACAAAATCCAGCTTTATACAACGCCACGCCTCAAGCTAAGACATCTGGAGCACCTCTCCAGACTGCATTTGTATCTAGCTCGCCAGGTCCTTCACATGCTTCTCCTTCTGGATCAGACACGTCAGGGTCGTCATGTACCCATTATATTGGATCGCCAATCAAATAGGATTCCGCCCAAAAAGTCATTGTGCTGCTAGAGCTACTGGAACATCAGGTCTAGCTGAATCAGGCAGTTGATCACTAAACTTGAAGAGGTGAGTACTACTATCATCATCATCAGCACCAGCAGTACCACCAGGTGGTGAACTGTTGACAGGAGCAACAGCAGGAGTTTGATAAGGAACATATTGTAGTATGTCCAAATCAAATATCTCCATAGGGCTTTGTGGAATCTTGTCCTTTGGAGATTCATTAAACTTAACATGTAGAGTCTCTTCAACCATCTTTGTTCTACAGTTGAAGACTCTGTATGCTTTGCAAGTTGATGAATAACCAACAAAGTACCCTGCATCCACCTTAGAATCAAATTTTTGGAGTTGATCCCGTGTGTTGAGAATGAAACAAGGACATCCAAAAGCTCTGAAGAATGAAATTAGAGGGGCCAAATGATGAAGAACTTCATATGGAGTTTTCATCAACCTCTTATTTACTAGAGCTCTATTTTGTACATAGCAAGCTGTATTGACAGCTTCAGCCCAAAAAGTCATTGGCAGTCCAGAGTCAGCCAACATGGACCTTGCAGCTTCAATAAGGGTCCTGTTCTTTCTCGCCACTACTCCATTTTGTTCAGGAGTTCTTGGAATGCTAAAATGCCTCTTGATTCCCTTTGAAAGGAAGAACTCATCAAGTGTATTGTTTCTAAATTCTGTTCCATTATCACTTCTAATACACTTGACTGAGAGGGAATACTGCTTCTCAACATACAACACAAAGTTGATAATCTTCTGAGCTGCTTCATCCTTTGAATGCAAAAAGAAAGTCCATACAAATCTGGAGTAATCATCCACAATTACCAGACAGTATTTCTTCTTAGCCATACTCATCACTCTCACAGGACCAAAGAGATCCATGTGAAGAAGCTGTAAGCAGGCATTGGACTTAGGTTCTTCTATGGAGGGAAATGAAGCTTTGTGCTGTTTTCCTTTTAAACAAGCAGTGCAGTTATCTTCAGATTTGAACTCCTTCATAGGCAATCCCCTTACTAAACCATGGTTTATCAGCTGATTTATGTTTTTAAGATTAGCATGACCCAGCCTTCTATGCCATAGAGTAGATTCTTGAGGGGAAGCCTTGGAAAATAGGCAAGGATGGCCTTTGAGATCTATTTTCTTGGAAAGATCTAAGGCATACACTCTTCCTGTCCTGTTGGCCTTTAGGAGAGTGTATTCATCCAACACCTTATCAATCAAACTTAGAACTTTGGATGACAGAATCCGACAGTTCTGACTGGTGAAAAGAGCAACATGGCCTTTGTCACACATTTGACTGACACTCAAGAGGTTGTACTTGAGATTTTCCACATGGTTAACATCATCAAACTTTATTTCCCCATTGGAAACAAAGCCTTTGCCGATGATGTAACCCTTTGCATCATTGCCAAAAGACACAAACCCCTTCCTCCCTTGAGAGTAGTCATTAAGAAGTGATCTGTTTCCTGTCATATGCATGGATCCTCCACTGTCTACATACCAGATGCCTCTGTGGCATGTTGAAGAACCCTGCAAAACAAAACAAATTAGTTAGATTTTGAGACCCAAACCTTTTTGGTTTTGGGCCTGTTCACATCAACAGATGGTAAACTAACAGGTTTGTTGGAAACAACAGCCTGAGAGGAAGAAGATGGTGAAGAAGAGGAATCCTTTGGCTTGGACCTCCTTTTCTGTGGTTTCAACATAGGAACATCTAATTGGTTAACTCTTCCCAATAGATGTTGAACCATCATAACCAGCTGTGTCTGATTTTGTGATAAAGCTTTCAGTTCTTCAGACACATTGGCATTGGAGTTTGATAAGTTCCTATGTTGCACCTTCTTCTTTTGAGCTATCTCAGCTGTTACCTGTTTAACCCTTTCCTTTTTGGATTTCTTTTTGGACTTAAGGGTTACAGGATTTGATGTTGCTGGTACAAATGTGGCTTCAAACTCAGTTTTCATTTTATCCATTTTCTCTTTAATTTCCTCTTTATGTTTGAGTTTGGATCCTCTTTTGTACCAACAGTCATCTGTAAGATGATTGAACAAACCACATACTTCACATGGTTTCTTCTTCATCTTATGTTGATCATCAACTAAAGAGGATGAAACTACTGAAGACTTGCTCTTCAGTACTTTGAAAGCATTATTTGCTTTCTTGACTTCCTCTTTAGTAGTCTTCAAACTCTTTCTACTGACAGTTTTCTTTTCTTCAGTAGTTGGAGTTTGAACTTCAGGTGTTAAATCTTGCTCTCTAGTCCTTTCAGGACTTCCAGAAATAACTCCTGAGTTGATCAACTCTTTGATCATGTGAGTGTCAGCAATGGAACCATCAACATCAGCTGATTGGTTCTGAGAGGGCTTAGTGCTGACTTCTACTTTTGATGATGCTCTATCAGAAAGTGAATCACATGATGAGGTGGATTGGTTATTGCTTTCTTCATCAGATTTCACTTCTACTCTTGAAGCAAAATCTGTAGGAGGAGCAGTGTGATTATAACCAATGCCAAACTTCACATTGGAAGCTGATTGCTTACTAAGAAGCATTTCAAAACCTTTGCATGATTGTACCCATCGATCACACTCTACTTGGGTGACTGCAAGGGTTTCTTTGAGACTTCTCTGGTCTTCCAGAATAACCTCTAGCTTAGCCTTTTCATCATTTAATTGGCATTTAAGCTTATAAATCTCATCACTTTTACTATTAAGAGCAGACTCATACTCAGCTTTTCATTTGGAAATGGTTTTCTCAAACTCAAGTTTTTGATTTATTAATGCTACTTTGCCTCTCTAATAGAGACAAAGGCAGCTATGCATGATTCAGAACATAACTTGGCTTTAGCCTCTGAAGATACCTGAGTTACCTGTGAAGATGATGCATTTGAGCAGGAATCCTCAGTAGACTCCAGAGCCATAAGTGCCAGATTCCTAAAAGGACTGTCACCACCATGTTGATCAGCACCTGTGAACAGTTGTTCATGACCAGACATATCATCTAGCAAACTGCCCCAGTCAACAACTCCAGGGGTGAAGAAGCTATGTTGTTGAGGTTGAGGAGGTTGATGAGATGGTTGAGGTTCTGGTAGTGCATGAGGTTGTGATACCATAGGAGCTTGAACTTGACTGGATTGTGGCATGTAATAACAAGGGTAAGGGTATGGCATTTGACCCTGAGGAACAAAATATGCAGGAGATTGTGGTTGAGAATGATGACTAGAATTGACAGGATGTTGCCCTTTGTTTTGTTGACTATTGCCAGGAAAAGTCACAAAAGGTGCAGAGGAATTAGATCCAGATGATCTACATTCTCTAGCAAAGTGTCCAAGCCTTTGGCATTTGTGACACCTCAACTTACTCTTATCAAAACCAACTTTGGTTTTGCCAGAGAGTCCTGGGAATTTTCTTCCAGTTCTTTTGTAGAACTTCTGAGATCTGATATTTATCAAGGCCATTTAGCTCAAGATATCCATCTCTTCTAAGTCATCATCAGCAATCCCCTTGAGATCATCCATGATGAAGCATAGATTGTCATTATTACACCCAGTAAACTGACTATCAACACTCACAAATGCAGAATCAGAAATGTTTGAAGAGAAATCAATATGCTCATCATACTGGCATTCAGATAAAGCATATTCTGACTCATGACTAACCAAGGCAGTGTTGCCTGGTACAAAATCTTTAGTGAGCTTACCAGATGAAGACAGTTTTCTTTTTTGTTCTATCTCTCTCTCAAATGTGAGCAATTTCCCATGGAGTTGGGTGAGAGATAGTTTGTCCAAATTTGCACTGGAGCGTAGGACAATGGTATATGTGTCCCATCTCTCAGGCAGTGATCTGAGAAATCTGTTATTCATCTGGATATTGGTATACTCATGTTTGACCATTTTTAATTCAGAGATCAAACAAGAGAACCGCTCAAACTGTTGAGTCAGTGTCTCACCCTTCCTATGAGAGAATGTCTCATATTGTTGGGCAAGGATCTCTCTATTATTTGCCAAGACCTCATCTGTTCCTCCAAATTGTTCTTTCAAGGCATTCTAGAGGTCATGAGCAGATTCATAATGCATTAGCCCAGAGTAGATTTCATTTGGTAGTGTCATGGCCAGAATTCCATGGGCTTTTGCATCAATCTCAAACAATTTCTTATCCTCATCTGAGTATTGATCCTTCCTCTTCGGAACCATTTGATTGGTTTCCGGGTTATTCACCATAGGCTTGTGTGGACCATGTACCACTGATGTCCAACAACCTGAGCTGTTAACAGACAGGTGATGGAGCATACGTCGTTGCCATATGTTATACTCATTCCTAACCAGCATTGGAGGCTTGGTTGAGGAACTAGTATTGTGAGGATCATTGGAAGGAGTAGTCATTTTAGGTCCAAAAACAATTTAATTCAAGCTTTTAAAAGATTTTACACAGACCACAACAGACTCAATGAAAAACCAAGAATAAATCTCAGGATGAATGACCAAAAGCACAGAAAATTCAATCTCTATGACCGTTTCTTGCAAAAATGCTAATTCAATCAAACTTGGATCTTGAATAGCAGTTTCAATGATCAATTATTAGATCGATCAATGATTAACCGGCTCTGATACCATTTGTCAGGATCAGTGATCACAAGTTTGATGGATTAGAGAATAAGATCAAGAATTAGACAATTTGTAGCAAGAATTTGATATTTGTAAACAAATACGAGAGAATATATTTCTGTGATAAGGAATGTTTCAATTATACCAAATATTTCTGCTCAATCATTCACATATTACAATAAGGTTGACACTCCTTATATAGAGTGCAATCACTGCTGTTATCACGGAATAGTGACAACTGGCAGATCTATTACAAAAGTAACTAACACTTAACAAACTACTGAAATGTTCACAACTACTGAGAACATATCAGAGTGCTAAGTATAAAATATAAAACTACTGATAAGAAACTACTGAAACTACAACGACTGAAGAACAAACTCTTCAGTCGTTTTACAAAACTACTGAAAAGAGAAAACATAAAACTACTGAAAGTAAACCGTCACAACTACTGAAGAAGTCCTCTTCAGCTGTTATGACAACATCACTTGGTCTTCAGCACTTGTCTTCAGATTTTGTCTTCAGCACTTGTGTTCAGACTTTGTCTTCAGCACTTGTGTTCAGACTTTGTCTTCAGCACTTGTCTTCAGACTTTGTCTTCAGCACTTGTGTTCAGACTTTGTCTTCAGCACTTGTGTTCAGACTTTGTCTTCAGGTGTTCTCTTCAGCTGTTGTGGACTTCAGTAGTTGTTGTGACGTCTGTGGGACTTAAAGGTTTTTCCGATCCGGCTCATTGGTTCTTTTGGTCCAACATATGCTGATAAACGACGCAGGCCGATTGAGTTCCAGGTGGGTGACCGGGTTATGTTGAAGGTCTCACCTTGGAAGGGTATCATCCGCTTTCGAAAGCGGGGTAAGTTGAGCCCAAGGTATATAGGCCCTTTCCGAATCATCGCTCGAATAGGAGAGGTGGCCTATAGACTGGAGTTACCGGATGAGATAAGTGGAATTCACCCGACATTCCATGTATCTCATCTAAGGAAGTGCTTGACAGATGAAGATATGATTATTCCATTGGAAGATATCAAAGTAGACGAAAGGCTCAATTACGTGGAGCAACCAGTGGCAATCATCGATAGAGAAGAGAAAAGACTAAGAAATAAAGTTGTTCCTCTTGTGCGTGTACAGTGGAAGCATAGGAAGGGATCCGAGTCAACGTGGGAGACTGAGGAAGAAATGAGACAGCATTATCCACGTTTGTTTGAAGAATAACAGGTTTCAGGGACGAAACCTATTTAAGGGGGGTGGACTTGTAACACCCGGTTATTTACTATTTTGAAGCCAACGAAGGAAGAAAAAGAAATAAAGTCCAAAGTCGAGGGACCAAACTCGCCAACGAAAGAAAGTCGGGTGAGTGGGAGTATATAACGGAGAAGGCAGACCTTACCCTCTCCCCCACCCTCACAAATCATCCAAGAAGAGAGAAAGAAGAGAGAAAGAAGAAGAAAAGAGGAAAAGTGTCGGTTCGGGTTGGTTCGAGTGGCCAAAATCGTTGAGGAGCGAGTCAAATCGAAGCCCTTGTCGTTGTGCTAGTTGTGTGACTCCTAGGACCCCACTTTTACTTGTTTTCAACCGATTTTGGGGCTGGAAAGCATCAAAAACCCGTTTTTGTATATGTATGTGTTTGACCCATTTGGGTGTGTTACGCGTGATGTGTTTAGGGTATGTTTCCAGGCATGTGTGTGCTTGTATAGTGTTGTGATATGCATTCCTAAATTCTAAGATGGTTGATTTAGGCTTAGAATGGGTTTGGATGAGCTTGGAGGCCGAAAATGGCAGATTGGGTTCGGGATGAACTCCATTCTGCATCAGCTAGGGCTATGCGACCGAATGAAGGCCATACGACCGATTGAGAGGCGATTGAGGTTCATTCGCATGATTGAGGTTCATTCGCACGATTAAGGTTCCATTCGTACGATTGGGAGTCTAGTCGTATGGGGAGTCATACGACTGAGGGTCCAGTCGTATAGGTGCTTAGTCGCATGAGTTTATTCGCATGAGGTCAGTCGCATAGGTGCTCATTCGCATTAGTTCCATCCGCATGAGGTCCATACGCACGACTGAGTGTTCATTCGCATAGATGTTCATCCGTATGAGTCCAATCGCATGATGTTCAGTCGCATGGACGCCATGCGACTGAAGGGTGTCCATACGCCCGAATAGGGCTGTTGCACCCGAAGGAAAGTGTAGTTTGACTTCTGACTTTCGGGGGAAAGTGCAGATGTAAGTTTTGACGTAAACGTTTCCCGTAAGAGCATGTAAGATGACTATTATGACCTTAGAGAGTATGTTGGGCATGATGAGGATGATGTTGCATGTTTATGCATGTTATGTATGTATGACGTTGCCCTGTATGATAATGATGTCTATGTATGATATGTTCCTTATTATGATGTATGTTTATCTTTCTTTTGGCTTTACGTGTCGAGTTAATGAATGAATGAAGTATTATGTAACGTAAAGTGAAAGATAATGAAAGAGGAACATGAAGTAAGAATGCATGCATTATTAAATGATTAATGAACGAAGGAAAGGCTTGCAAGCACATACATGAGGTGAGCAACTCTGTTGTTGCAAGAGACTCGGACAGCGTGCAATCGTTGAGATTGCCAATGACGTGAGCACCCCTGTTGTTGCAAGAGACTCGGATAGCTATCGTTGATGTTGCCATGAGGTGAGCAACCCTGTTGTTGCAAGAGACTCGGATAGCATGCTATCATTGAGATTGGCAATGAGGTGAGCAACCCTGTGGTTGCAACAGACTCGGATAGCGCGCAATCGTTGAGATTGCTAATGAGGTGAGCGACCCTGTCGTCGCAACAGACTCGGAAGAACAAACTTATGAAAAGAACGAAAGTTAACGAATGTAATGAAAGATAATAATGATATTATCTGTGTATACATATGATGAATGATCGCATGAGAAAAGGAATAGTTTTTAATGAAAGTAAAGTATGTTTTAGTATAAAACTAGAACTCACTCAGCAACGCTGACTTTTTATATGTTTTCCAGTTGGCAGGTAATGATTGCTGAGGATGGCACCGCGAGGCTACTCGGCTCTTTTGGGATGGCATTCTTTCGATTAATGTTTTTGCATTGTAATGCAAACAAACTGTTTTGTAATGAATGTTGTATTAACTTGCAAAAGCATTGATATAGAAATGAGAGCCTATTTTAATGTTCCGCTGCGATGTTTATGAAATATGAATGCAAATATATGTTTTGTGTGCGATGAATGACCAACTGTAGGCGCCCCGGGAACGGGGCCTTACAAGTTGGTATCAGAGCCAAAGTTTAAGTGAAACGGGTAAATTTTCAAAATAAACCTTAACTTAAACTGAGAATGGGACAAAAGGGGAATGGGATGCCAATCTGAGTAGCTGCGTGCCATCAGGTATTTTCATAAAGTTAACCGGTTTTATGTGCGCATGGTATGTGGTTATGTGTTGCATGTAGATTTAAATACTGATGTAGTCGGGACAGGTAATGCTTGGGGTATGAAGAGTAAAGTAAGTGGCTAATCACAATTGGCCACTGTAATTAGGGACTTACTGTACTTGACATAAATTGAGTTGTTTCCTTGAACGACCGTGTTGGTGTTTGAATCTTTCAGTGTGATATATAGAGAATGGCTGGTGGTAGATCCTCTAAAGCTTCTAGGGGTGGAGGTCGTGGAGGGCCTGACGCTGATCTGTGACCTAAAAGAGGAAGGACTAGAGTTGAGAAGGTGGTTCCTGAAGAACCTGAGACCCCTCATCCGGAGGCTGGGGATGAGAGTGCAAACTTGAGGGCCTCGGTAAAGGAGGCTGTTGTTAAAGAAGTACATCAGGTCATGCAGACAATCTTACCGTCTGTGGTGACCGAAGTCATCAAGGCTGTGAAGGAAGGAGAAAGAAGGGAGAGAATGTGACATCCGTCACTTTGAGGTCTGTCAATTAACGTGGCTTTCCGTTAGCTATTCTTTGATCAATCATTCCTCATCTTTATTAACTCTTTATGTGGATGTCATGCTTGCTTTATTATCGTTATGCTTGTGCTTTCATTGTAATCATATGCTATCCTTAAAAACTTTTAAAACATTCATCTTCGTAACCGTCAAAAATACCATTTTTATATAAAATTAACGTCACTAATAAAACCAATTTTAAGTTATAAATATCGTTATATACATTTTTATAATTAATATAATTAACCTAACAAAGTCGTTTTTCAGCCGAAACAAAATTGGGAAACTCGGGGGTTAAGTGCGGGGACTAAACTTGACATTTTGCAAACTTGGGCTGGGTATATAAACCCATTTTCCAGCCCTAATTCATTCATCTTCAACTTCATCTTCTTCTTCTTCAACCTCTTCTTCAAATTTTCTTCATTCTAGCACCAAATCCGACCCGCTTGGTCTCGTTTTCGTCGTCTAGACTTCATCTACAGCTTAGTCTACTCCATCCTAGCTGGTAGACGACTTTGGTTGTCCCTTTTCTTGCTTATTCACGGCTGTCCATTCTAGGGTTTTGGGTGTTCGGGTTCAACCCGAACACATGAGGTCGTGTGGGTGCGTGTGAGGTTTTTCTATGTGTGCTTCATGTTTGTGTATGTTTGTAGTGTGTTTCTGGAAGTCCTTGTTGTGTAAAACCCGTGTTTGGAGCAGCCGAAGGCTGCTCAGCCAGTCAACAGTCGCGATTCTGCTGTCCAGGCGACTGGGTCTGTCATGCGATTGAGTCGTGCGACTGGATGAGTCGCGCGACTAAGCCATGCGTCTGAGTCAATCGTGCGACTGAGTTGTGCGACTGGGTATGTCATGCGACTAAGTTGTGCAACTGTGTGTATCTGTGCGAATGAGTCATGCGTGCGAATGTATGTGTGCGATTGAGTCATGCGAGCGAATGAATGTGTGCGATTGAGTCAGGTGACCGAATGAATTATGCGATTGTGCGTGTATCGCACGACTGGAGTCCAATCGCACGAATGAAGGTTCAATCGTAGGAATGTAGCTGATTCGCACGATTGAAGGTTGATTCGTGCGTATGGAGGTTGAGTCGTGCGATTGGGTGTTGTGTGGTACGACTGAATGCCAGTCATACGAATAAAGGCTCTGAAGCTGATTCGCACGATTGAGGGTTGATTCGTGCGAATGGATTGTTGAGTCGTGCGTCTGGTTCTGTCGTGCGACTGAAGTTGTTGTGTGTGATATCTCTTCTTGTGCGTGATGTGTGTATGTCGTGTGATGTTGAGGTAACATTAACAAAGTTGGCATTGTTTGGCCACAAAGATTAAAGTCAATGCTAGAAAGGCCACAAATACTATTCAAACTCAAATCAAACTAACGTTTTACAATTATCAACCGACTTATAACTACTGATATTTATCTAATGCTTCTTCAATAACAGTGAGACTTTTACTCAAATATCATCAGTAATGGCGACAATGTCTAGTACTTGGATCTACATAAGATATAATACGTGTGTCTGTATGTGTGTGTTACACGTGACCCAGCCGATACAACCCGAACCGACCGATCATTATTATGCGCCATATCATCGTATCATCGGGACTGGTTATATTGGGAAGCGACAGGTTGATACTCGTAGTTCTGCGACTGGTTAACCAAACTTGATAATAGTGCTGGATGAGATTCATGACGTATTTGATTGTGACAAGAAAACTGAAATCATGGTAGAAACCACAAAGACTCCCGAACAACTCACAATTGATATACAATGCGTTATATTAATGACAATCATGATATGCTGATTATAACGTATCTGATGATAAACGCGATTAAGTGCGTGCTTGTGTATTATTTCACAGGTGACTGTATGGGTTCAACAGTTTCTGGCGTCTTAGGGCCAATCATCTAAGTTCAGTCTGATGTGGCGAACATCTATGGTTTTGATGAATGTCAGCATCATTGGATAACCCTCTGAATTATGCAGATCTTCACGTAAATACCGTGTACCGTATGTGTCCTTCAGACACATCTTTGTGAGATCCGTCCTCTTGTGGTCCATTTACACTTGGCAGTGTGATGTTTCTGCTGCTAGTTGTGCCTATTCGATCGTATTATCCAGTAAAACCAATTAAGTAGCGGATTTGAATACCGTAGCATATCGCCGAACCTTGCTGGCGAACTGGTGATCTATTTACCTTTTAGGTTCAGTTGCTCAGTTTTATAGCTATATGACTAGACGAGGATTGCGTGAGGGGGGTCTGAACGGTGTGGAGTGGCTGAAAGAAAAGCCTTATCTTACGTTTTATCACACCACCCTCTTTATTCATTCCCGTAGATTTTTTCCTCTTACTTCCCCTCATCCTATTGCACTCCTTTCTGCTCCCCTGGTCAAATTTGGTCCGTCTTTCATATTCTTCCTCCTGATTGTTCACTATAATGTCTCATGTTCCTTCGTGCTACCACATCCGATCTCTTGAATCAATCACTGCCAAACGTTATTCTTTCCCCCTGTCTTGCTCTTTTATCTCCCTAGTAGTTTTGCCCTTTCCGAATTTCTACATTCCTTTATCACTGCCTCACTTGTTACATTCCTCGAATATTTTTCTACGGCTCTGTTGAACTACGAATTGCTCAAGACTTGACCATCTCCCATTTAATCCTTCCATGACAGGGCTTTTGTACCCAGTCACCACTCCGAGGTGACATACTCACTCCATCACCTTCTTCTATTTGCTTTGAATTTTGACCCCTGCCACCCTTAGATTAGGACAATGACATATTGCTTGGACGATCCAATCAAGACTGACCTTAACCAATCAAGACGAAATCACGTTGCAACATCAAATCGATTAACCGATCTGATGTGTTCTAGAACTTGGAGAACGATTTGGGAGGCTTCTGGACGGCTAGGGTACGTCTGGAGTCGTAATGGGATGAATGCTTACGTTTTCCCACGAAATGGGTCTATTTATAGGTTAGTATTGGTCAATCGTGCGACTGGGCCATAAGTATGGTTCAGTCGTGCGATTGAACCATGCGGTTGATTCATCCGCACGACTGAGTGTTCAGTCGTGCGATTGAGTCAATCTTATGTGTCAATCATACGACTGATCCAGTCTCCTGGTTCAGTCGTGCGATTGAGTCAATCGTATGAAGTTATTCATGCGTGTGGTCCATTCGCATGGGCCATTCGCATGAGAACTTCATTAAGTTAAGTTTGAATGTTTTAATTAATATAACATAATGTGCATCATTCAAACATTCATAAACCAATCAATTCAATCACAACTCATTAATGAAATATTAAACATACAAGTAACAACCAATTCATATCATTTCATTAATCAATTACAATTACATCAAAATCAGACAGACAAGTTCATTACATTACAAATCATGATCTAGGGACATACATGTATCAACAAACTCCCCTTGGACCTAGATCTATCTATTCTCTTGTCTTCTGCATCACCTCCTTATACTTCTTGTACTTCTCCTCTTTAGTGACTCCTGCGTGTATCTCAAAAGCAAAGCAGAGTCTTATGACGTTTTGGAATTGGAGGGCTTGTACAATATCTTGCGTGTCATAGAACAGTGGCCACTTGTATAATGTGTAGACATCATTAGCAGACAAGTTGGTTAGCCACATTGGGTCGAAACCCTGATAGTATCCATTTGGCCCTCTCTGTTTAGAACTATGACCGCTTCAGCTGTTCTCCAATCATAGTACCACCATTTGAAGTGGGGAGTGAAGTCCTGTGGCATTTCCCTCAGAGGGATTCTCGACATTGTTCTCGGGGACTCCACTTCAGCACTATCTTTGGCTTACCAGTTATGGGATCAACTTCAGAACGTCTGATATACCTCGTAGGTTGTTGAGGTTTGAAGTTGACCCACCTGGTGTGGTACTCTTTCCTCAGGGCAGCCTCAAACCAGCCTGACATCTTTCTCGGGTCAGCATACAGCAGCTTTAGTTTAGCCAGCTGGTTGAGCTCAAAACCAGGTAGAGTCTTCAGATCATGTGGGAACCTGAAGTACTCTATGCCCTGCTCCCTCTTAACTGCATAAGCGTTAAGGTCTTCAAAATAAGCCCAAGAGATAATCCTGCCCGACACCTTATGGTGTTTCTTGACTCTGTAGAGCTTGGTGTAGGCATCTCTCTTTGGTGCAGCACGCTGGGCTCTAACTTCTTCAAAACAGGCAGCCCATTCAGCCTTGCGAATATCTACGTCTGCATTGGAGGCTTGGGCTGTTCCTCAGTCTTTTCTGCTTCTTGCTCCATCTTGTCAAGTACCTCAAAAGTATCACTGACTAGGGATTCACCCAAATTGGGGACCACATTTCCCTCGGCGTCAGCGTACTGAGGATACTCTTCTGCAGTGATGTCTTCAACCTCAACTTCATCAATGTCGTTCAGTTCCTCATCACTGGTTGAATCCACTGTTGGAGCGTCCTTCACTATTTCATCGGGATTGAGTTTGAACATTTCTGCTATTTGCTCATCAGACAGGTCATGAATTATCTCCCCTTCTTCAGGGGTATAACTCACAGACCGTCTTACTATCCCTTGTAGGTCAAGAATCATGGTTACTGAGTCTTGACCATTTGAAGGGGAGTAAAGTCAAACTCATCCCTTTGAAAGTTTGGATCTGTTTGATATAAACATTCAACACATAAAAAAATAGTTATTAATCAAACAGACATACATTAACTTAATATATATTAACATTTAATACATTTGTTTTTCATTACATGATTCAAGTACAAAGTAAATAAATACATAAAACGTCTAATCAGTACTTTGTCTTGAATCTGTGGAGTGTCGCTCGGAGGAGCAGAAGTAGTGGATGACTGGTCTTGTCGACGTTTGGATCTCCGCTCCTGACCTGAGGCAGAGGCCGATGCAGCCGCATCCCCTCCTTCTGCCTCGTCATCATCATCATGTCCTTCTGTCCTCTCTTCTTCTGTCTCATCATCATCATCTTCCTCATCATCATCCTCATCTTCATCATCATCATCTCCATCATCCCCGTCACACTTCCTTTAGCTTCAGGGGCTCATCCTTCGACCCTTCAGCCTCAGCATGATAGTCTTGTTGGTCGTCTCCAACTCCTCAATACGTTTGACGGACTGAGCCTGATATCTTGGAGTTGGGACACCTCAACTCTCTGCTGGTCTATGACCCGAGCTTGCTCTGCCAATTGCTGAGATTGGGCAGCAGCCAAGTCGGTCAGCTGGCGGATCTGCGCCGCCTTCTCCTCGTCAGCAGCAAGCAGACGCATAACCATACGGTTAGCGCTTGAGCGCTGAGAGCTGCTCCTCTACCCCAATGTGAGGTAGAGTGAATCCATGAACTGTGAGGGCTGGGCTGACGGTCCAGCCTGATGTGTGGTGGTGGTGGCAGTGGCTGTGGTGAATATGGGTCGGTGAGCTGATGGTGGTGAAGTAGGGGTGAATGGTCTGGTGATGGATGGGATAGCTACAGTGGTGGTAGGTAAAGTGGTGGATGTGGTAGTAGGAGTAGTGGCTGTGGTGGCTGTGGTGATGGGTGGTAAGTCAGTAGTGGTGGTGGTAGTGGTGGCTGGTGGTAGAAGTGGTAGTCACGAAGGTCAAACGACGCTTCTTCTTCTTCAACCCATGTGGTTGAGCCATCCGCTTCCTCCTAGTCCCGGAGGAAGTAGATGCTCCCCCTGCAACTCTGCTACTGACCCCGGAACGTAGTTAGGGGTCAGTATCTCTCTCCGAGGAGTCCCTTGGGTGCTCACCAACCACCTTAAGCCCGTGGTCTGTGGGAACTACTTTGCTTCCCACAGTCCTGGTGAGGGGCTCCTCGTCTGACTCCTCCTCCTCAAGTCACCAGCGACAAACTCTGATGGAAGCCGGCCATCTCTGCCGACCTCTCCGGCAGTGGCTGACCCCGGGGGATAACGTCTGTATCTGTGCCTCTAGATGGGGCAGGCATGTCATCCCCGGCATCGCCACTATCATCATCATCAGAGTCAGTCTCTGGTATAGCTATATGCTCCACATCTGAGTCACTGTCCTCGTGGCGCCACTTCCTCTTCGCTGGCGCCACATAATCAGCCCGGGCCAGATGCCCAAACAACCTCCTGACAGGGGGCTTCACCTGCTTCCCCCTGTAGACCTTCATCCTGCCGAGAGTCGTGTCGTCCATGACCTCGAGGATAACAGCGTCCTCCTTCTCCTTCGGTAGGGAAGGAAGCTTCTGATCAATGATCATCTGTAGAAATCTAGGGTACATACAGAAGCCTTCCTTCCCCTTCCCCTCGAGGTTCTCCACCAAATAACTGAATATCATCCTGGAGAAGCTGAACGGGTGGTTCAGCACCAACGCTGCATAAGCGTTCTGGATCTGGTCCGAGAGCTCGTCAAAACCTCCTTCCGTGATGCTATACACTTCAGCAGCACGTGCGCAAGGTACTTAAACTGGGGACAGAGGTTACTCTTGTTGAGTACCCCGGCATTGATGTCCCCAGAGTACTTGGCTCTCATGAAGCATCCACGGACAGTGAGGGGGTGTAGACGTGTGGGACACTCAGCATCGTCTCCAAACTGGAGAACTATCCTCAGATCCTCCTCAGAAATAGTGATAGCCTCACCAAAAATCGAGCTCCTGATGCAATGAGGCTCGGTGGATCTGTCTACAGATGCGCCTTCCCAGAAGGCCTGCTGCACTGATCTGTACGGTGTGCAGGGAGTAGATATAGCATGAGCGATCCTGGATCTCTGTAGGAAAGTAATAATGCCAGCGAAGTCGGCTGCATTCCTGGAAGTCAAGTCCAGGTGAGCACATATGTTGTGCTTGGTGCTCATATTCCATCTACTCGCCATCTGTAACACATAATAACATAAACGTTAGTTTCGTTGGCTAAGAGTATAAAGCAACACTTAAACTTTGAATAAAAGTATCTGTCATGCGATTGGGGTTGTACGACTGAAGACAGTCGTGCGACTGAATTGTGCGATTGAGGTTCAGACGTGCGATTGACCTCATACGCACGACTGAGTGTGCGACTGGACTCATGCGCATGTACTCTTGTGCGGTTACACCAGTCGTGCGACTGAGTCTCATTCGCATGGTTCAGTCGTGCGATTAATTGATTCGCACCCTTCAGTCGTGCGACTGAAGTTCATCAGGACGACCAGTCGTCTGTCTCATGTGTTCAGTCGTCCCAAAGATCGAATCTACGCAAATAAGTCTTATCACTCAATTAACCGGTTCTTTAGTGTCGCCTTCTCTTCCCTAACAACCTATTTTAACCAATTTTAACATATTACTTAGTTTTAATAGGTTATTAGGGTTTGATGGTCGCGGTTCGCCTTTCACAGTCGTATTAATCAAATTAGGGTTCATTCTTTCTGATTTCGATGGAAAAGAACTTCAAATACCTGTACGATGATAGACGAACGTTAGTATCACAGAATCAACAAGAAATCTAAGGCAAATGAAATTTTGGCAGAGTAACGGTACTACATATGCGAATTAGGGGCGATTTGAGAATGAGGAGTCTCTGCGACCGACTCCCCTCTATTTATATCCACCCTAGATCCAATCGTGCGACTGAGTTCATTCGCACCTTTCAGTCGTGCGAGTGGGACTCAGTCGTGCGATTGGGTCAGTCGCCCTTCTCCAGTCGTCCGACTGAAGTTCAGTCGTGCGACTGACTCACTCGTTCGCACTTAAGCATCCGATTGGACTAATCGTATGATCCATTCGTGCGAATGGACTTCATTCGTATGGTTAGTCCATACGTATGGTCCATTCGTGCGAATGGGTCATACTTAGTTAATTTTCTGCTATTTTACCAATTTACCTTTAGACTCTTTTATATTAATTAAATTAACGTTATGACCTTTTGATCATCTCAGACATGATCCTTTATCTTGAAAACACTTTGATCACCTCAGACGTGATCCTTTTACCCACTTTGGTCACCTCAGACGTGACCCCTTTTTTAAAACACTTTGTCACCTCAGACGTGACTATTTAACCTTTCAAAGAACATATGGTCATCTCAGACATGACCCTTTTAGTGAGTTTATTCCTTCTGATTTTCCTGATGTAGCCCGACACTTGACTCAAGTTAAAACTTAAAACAAACTAACTAATTTAAGAATTTAAACTAATTACATAATCAGACATATTTTGGCTTTTTGTGAGAGATAAATCCAGAGATTGATATCTACGGGATTTGGATCGGGAGTAGATAGCTTCAACTTAGGTTGATCACATCTGGACCAATTCAATTTTGGAATCATACAGGCAATTCAAATCATTTGGGACTCGTATAAAACCTTTTGATGCTCAAGTTCTCGATGTTCATCCAGAGTCGTTTGCAACATAAGGAAATCATACTGAAACTCTTAGGTTTTCACATTGATTTGAACCTTTGAGAATGTAGCCACAATGATTGTCAGTATGTTTGTCCACTTAAATCCATACACAGACTTTTGACACAGACTGGTGACTTATTTAGGTTTAATTATTTCAACTAACACTTGTGGATCCCACACTTATATGGTAATCAACATCCCTCAGGAGCTTTTGAGCGGTCTACGGGTATTATTACAAGAAGAGACTATTCTTAGAGCTTTCAAAGAGAAGCCTGTCCTCAGGTCAGTGCCATCGCACAGCAGAGAGGCGGCAAACAACAATGAATTCTAGAATATCTAGGTTATGCTTATCCTCAGGTCAGTGCCATCGCACAGCAGAGAGGCACATAACCTATCTCCTTGTTAGAGCAGCTTATTTATTTTGCACAAAATGCACCAACAACATAAGTCATTAGCTTTATTGCATTTGTCTTTCATTTTTTTTCTTTGCTTTGCTCTAGTTATGGTCATCCGCACACATTTGTGGCGTTTACTTGCTCATTACCCTTATTGGAATATTGTTGATTGTGTTAACCAGTGATAAGATGGACGCCCACAGTCAGTTGAACACTTTAGTTTTATCTTGAAATCACCAATCCGGTCTAGTTGTATTGTCTATTGTGTTGAATCTACCAACATATCATATATGGTCTAGCAGCCTCTAAGTCTACTTTCTTTGTGTCACCTTAGGAGTTGCCAGTTTCTATCATCTTTCCTTTAGTATTGCTTAGACTACACAGATTTATTACTTTGAACTTTTGCATATTACTAAAACTTAAATTTTAAAGTCCCTCTTGATTTGTTCTGTGTACTATCATTTTCCAAAGGTATTGAATCGGTATCACAGATACAATCTACCTTATTTCAGCTCGCTACTCCTTCTCCCTCATTTTTTTTTTTTTTTTTTTAATGTTAACTTGCTGACATATTCTCCCCCTAAAATACTAAAATCATTCTGGTTTAATTATTTTAGGATTTTAATAAACAGCAAGAGAACATGAGTTTAAATAAAATTAAAATCAAATAGACAAATCAAAATAAATAAAATAAAATTTAAGTACACGACATCGGACTACACATTTTCATCATCAGGAATTACCTCACTTTTCTTTTTAACACCGTTGACCTCTAATAAATATTGAAAACGTGGTTTATCAAAGCTTTAGTATAGAGGTCAGCGCGCGTTGAAAATCAGTATTAATTTTAACCACATCAATTAAGTTCTTTTCAAAACAATCTCTTATGAAATGGTATTTAATACCGATGTGTTTGGTCTTAGGATGTTGGACCGGATTTTTAGTTACTGCAATTGCAGCAGAGAGTTATCAACAAAAATAGGAGTAGATGAGAATTTTAAACCGTAATCCCGCATTTGCTGTTGAATCCAGATGATTTGAGAACAGCAACTTGCAGCAGCAACATATTCGGCTTCACAGGTTGACAAGGCAACCGATGTCTGCTTCTTACACTGCCAGGTAACTAATCTTCTCCCAAAGAATTGACACCCTGCTGATGTAGACTTGTAGTTCATCTTGCAGCCCCGTAATCCGAGTCACTATACGCGGTAAGCTCAAAGTCATCATCATGAGGGTACCACAATCCAAGTGTGGGTGTACCCTTCAGATAACGAAAAATCCTCTTGACCCCGATCAGATGGTTGACCTTTGGTTTAGCCTGATATCTTGAACATAGACATGTAGCATACATAATATCAGGTCTTGAGGCAGTGAGATACATGAGGGATCCGATCATTCCTCGGTACATAGTGGCATCTACTAGATCTCCATTATCATCCGGTGCTATATCATGATTAGTAGCAAGTGGAGTCCCAGCAGCAGAAGCATTCTCCATGTCAAAGCGACTGAGAATGTCTCCTACATACTTGGTCTGATGTAGAAAGATTCCATTAGGTGTTTGATCCACCTGTAACCCGAGAAAGAACTTCATCTCCCCCATGGCACTCATCTCAAATTCTTTCTTCATTACTGCTTCAAACTCTTTACATAACTCTTCGTTCTTTGACCCGAAGATTATGTCATCAACGTATATCTGTACAAGCAGTAGGTCGCCATCCTTTTCCTTAATAAACAGTGTACAGTCAATTACTCCCTGCGAAAGCCGTGTTTCACAAGATGAGTTGAGAGTTTCTCATACCAAGCTCGAGGAGCTTGATGAAGGCCATACAAAGCTTTGTCGAGCTTGTAAACTCTATCCCGATGGTAAGGATCTTCAAAACCCTCGGGTTGACTTACGTAGACTGTTTCTCTGATTTCTCCATGAAGGAATGCACTCTTTACATCTAATTGGTAGACTTTGATCTTCATGTACGATGCATAGGCAAGGAAGATACGAATAGCTTCCATCCTTGCCACGGGTGCAAACACCTCATTGTAGTCAATTCCCTCGACTTGGCGAAAACCTTGAACCACCAGTCGAGCTTTGTTCCTGATAATGACCCCTTGGTCATCCTTCTTGCATTTTAGTACCCATTTAGTGCCAATGACTTTAGCACCTTTAGGTTTATCAACCAGTGTCCATACACCTAACTTCTTAAACTGCAGAAGTTCTTCTTGCATGGCACTCACCCACGCCTCATCATTGAGTGCTTCACTGACATATTTTGGCTCAACCTGCGAGACAAAACATCGATAGGCACCATCATGAATGTAACCTTTCTCCATAACCGAGGCGTAATCAGCTGAGTACAACTGATTTCGGGTTTGTACTCCTGATCTGACATCTCCAATGACATTGTCAAGGGGATGATAAACATTAGTCGTGATCCTGGAGTAGTAGGAACAGCTACCTCAGAGCCAAGATTATGAACATTTGGTTCTGCATCTGAGGTAGTTGGAGTTTGAGGTTCTGAAGTCGAAGGTGCATCACTCGTAGATGCTTGTGGACTTGCTGGAACTGGAACCTGTTCCTCCTGACTGTTCTGGTCATCTTCTTCAGCTTCATCTTCAGAGGAGGAGTCACTGTCGTCGACTACTCCCCCTGACTGAGTAGATGATTCTCCCTGTGTGCTAGATGGTGTATTCAGAATATCATACATCATCCTAGTTGCTAGCTCATCGTCCGAGGGAGAGAGAGGTATGTTGAAGGATTTGAAGAATCCATCATAATCGAAGAAGTAGGCAGGTCCTTTTCCTGTAGGTGTGGTGTGGTATCTCTGAACGTCGACATTACACCACACTTCTACAAGACCCGTTGAGTTATTGTAAACTCGCTTATTCGGTATGTTGTATCCTAGAAAGATTCCTTCATCTGCCTTCTCGCTGAATTTTCTTCTTGCGTCTTCTTCAGAAGTGTACATGGCGCGCCAAAGGTTCAAGATACTCCAAATTCGGTTTGCGTCTTTGTAGTAGCTCATAACATGTCTTTCCGTGGCGCTTGACTATTAGGACTCGATTCAGTGTATAACATGCATTGCTACTGCCTCATTCCAGAATTGGATAGGCAGTTTCGAGTCCGCCAAGCATAGTCCGTGCAGTCTCTATCAAGCCTATTTTCCTCTCAGCAACACCATTCATCTGAGGCGTGTAGCTGATGAAGTGAATTGATGAACAATCCCTTTTCCTTGCAGTATGCCTCCATCCATTGATTCTTGAATCCGTCCCGTTGTCTGAGCGTACTTGTCTAACCTTTAGCTTGTAGAGAGATTCCAGAGTGGTGACTAATTCCTTGAATGACTCAAATGTTTCTGATTTGGATTTCAGAAACATTACCCAAGTGAACCTTGAGTAGTCATCAGTGACCACAAAACAGTACAGATCGCCTGCAATGCTCCTTGTACTGACTGGACCAAACAGATCCATGTGAAGAAGAAGTTCAAGAGGAAGTTCTATTGAATGAACTTTCTTTCCTTATGAGACTTCTTTGTCTGTTTGCCTTTCTTGCAAGCTACACACAAAGTCAGGAAGTTGGAAGTTCTTGACATTTACTCCTCTCACTAAGTCCTTCTGAATCAAGTGATTCATCTTCCTTTGACTAATGTGTCCCATTCTCCTATGCCAGGAGATTGAGTCCTTCTCAGTAGCTTTAGATAGAAAGCACTGCACTTCATGATCCGTTGGAGCAGCTGTTGACAGATCCAAGACATATAGGTCCTTATATCTTGAAGCAGTCATCAGAACTTGGTCCTCTGGAATCATATAGTCTTTCTTCAGCACGTAAAACTTGTTGTTGTCGAAGATGACTTTAAAACCTTTATCGCAGATTTGGGAAACAGAAAGCAAGTTATTTGAAGTTGTTGAACGTAGTTCACCTTATCAAACTTAACTTTCTGATTTCCCACTTCTCCCTGTGCTGTGATGTATCCTCCCTTGTTTCCTGCAAAGGAAACATGCCCTCCTTTTATTGTTTGACATTTGATAAAAGGCTCTATTCCTCCTGTCATTGTGCCTGGATGCTCCGCTGTTGTCTATAATCCACGTGGTAGTCTCAGCGCTATACCGAACACCCTGCACATATCAAGTAAATGTATTAGTTTAGGTTAGTAACCCAGGAACCCCAAGCCTTTACTGTATGGGTTTCCCAGAGGTATCACACACATAAACTCTACCCATTGAACCTTTAGAAGGTGGGAGGGTAACTCAGATTCCTTCTGTAATCAGTATCAGTCACACAGGAGTCTTCTCTTTCATAAACCACGATTTGTGCAATGAACCTGTTTATGATAAACAGTCGTATGGCTTACAGGTTGAACTTTAGGTTCACTAGATTCTTCTAGGTTAAGTTAGAGAACTCCTCTTTAGAAGACCTAGGTATAGAGTCCTGAGATCAATCTTCTTCCTAGGTGTCTGATAGAAAGGACAATAGGAAGCAATATGTCCACATTCTCCACAGTTGTAGCACAATCTGCTATCAACCTTATAGTTTGACTTTCTTTGTGGAGAAATGCGTGACACTTTAGTAACATCAATCACTTTAGGTTTTGACTCTTGCATGTTTGATGTTTTCTCTGGTTTAACAAATTTAACTGTTTTAACCTGTTTAACTTGTTCAACCTTTTGGTTAACTGGTTTTAGACTTGTAGCATGTGAAAAATTAACGTTTGAAGTCTTTTTGGGTTCTGATTTGACTCTGTTTGACCCTGACTTTAAGTTAACCTTTTCAAATTCATTTTCCAGATTAACACAAGGCAATTTACCCTTTGCCTTTGAAGTGGCCTCCTTTTGTTTCTGTCCAGATTCAGTAGATGAACATGATGTGTCTGGATCAGTAACAAGAGGAGTGGTCACCACATGATCCTTGATTGGGTTGTTGTTTACTGGTTTAGACTTGGTGTTCATCAAGGTCTCAGGTGGTGGTGGAACCACTTTGTAGCCTAATCCCTCCCCATTATTTCTTTCTCTCACTAAGTGTTGAACTATGTGTGAAGAACTAGTCCAACTATGCAGTTTCTGTTTTAAGGAATTAACTTCTACTTCTAGAACTGCCTTTTGTTTCTTAGTGTCCTCTAGGGAGTTTAGATAGTACCTAATGTCATTTGATTGATTAAAGGCAACTACTTCGGTTTCCCTAAGTTGTTTAGTCAATAGGTCTATCTTTTCTTTATAACTATGCTCATTTTGTTTTAGAACTCTATTGGCCTCAGTGCATAGTTGTAAGTCCTTTACTAAGTTATCATTGTGATCTAATAACCTAGCAAATTTTTCATCAATGCTATTCCTAAACAATCACAGTTAGAACAAGCATGATTATTAAACAATTGGTCAGTTGTACTTACCTGTGTTGTTTCAGAAGAGTTAGCCATCAACGCAGCATCAGACGTCTCTGGTTCTGGTGATTCTGACTTTTCTGAATCTGACTTGGAAGTTTCCTCCTTTGGTGTGTAACTGACTTCAGCTGCAGTTGTTTCTTCACTGTGTGACATCGCTATATCAACTGCTAAATCACCTTCACTCGCAGAATCATCATCAATATCTTCAACACTGGCAATGTTAGATTCTGGGGAGACAAATCTAAAACTCCAGTCCTGTCCTTCATCATCATGAGCAGTCAAGGCTTTTGGGTCCTTGTTTGATGAAGTAGAACTAGAGGCTTGCTTGTCTTGGTGAGTAAAGGATGAGAACGGGTTCCCATTACCCGTCTTCTTTGGTTTGACACATTCCCTCTTGAAGTGCCCTTTCTCTCCACAGTTGAAGCAGGTCACTTTGCTCTTGTCAAAACCAAATGTGGTATCCTTAGTAGCTATCAAATTTTGTCCTGTCTTCTTAACAAACTTCTTCGCCCTTCGGACAGCGCTAGCTAAGGCCCACATTATATCCATTCTTTCCAGCTCCATTTCATCTACCTGCTCGTAGTCTTCATCTGCCAAATGACAGTTTCCAATCTTCCCAGCCACAAGTCCATCATATGAATGAACTACAGCGGCTAGAAGATCCATATGCTCTCGTGCTACTTCTACAGTCACATTACCGAGGTTCTCGGTCTTCAATTTAGTAGCACTTGCTTCTGATCCAATATAATGGGTACATGACGACCCTGACGTGTCTGATCCAGAAGTAGAAGCATGTGAAGGACCTGACGAGCTAGACACAAATGCTGTCTGGAGAGGTGCTCCAGAAGTCTTAGCTTGAGGCGTGGCATTGTATAAAGCTGGGTTTTGTGTATATGAAGACTTCTGTGCTCTATACTTCATCCTTAGTGCTTCTTCACGCAGCCTGAGAATAAAGTCATTTATATCCAGCTTTATAAGTATCCATTCTGTCTAAGATTAGACACGAATGAAGCCCACTTATCAGGCAATCCATCTGCGAAGTTGCTTACTTTCTCTTCCATAGTTGTTTCCACTCCATGTGTATGCAACTCGCTCATCAAATGGTAGAATCTGTCTATGACTTCATCTAAACTCTCGTTACCAATTGATGAGAAGTTATCGAATTCCTTCTTTAACTCCTTTGCTTTGATTGCCTTTAACGATGCATTCCCATCATACCTTTTCTCTAGCTCATCCCACAGTTTCTTGGACTGCTTGTTCTCTGAGTACTGGTGGAATATGTCTTTGGGGATCGACTGAGTTATCATCGCATAAACTCTTTTCTCAGCATTATACTTTACTTTCTGTGCGTCAGTCATCCCACTTAACGTTAATTTCACTCCATCTGCTCCCACCGGTGTACTATACCCAACCTCGATAGCTTCCCACAGATTAGGATCTACTCCATTGAGGTAGATCTCAAAACGTTGTTTCCAGTGAGGAAACTCATCTAAAGTCAAGAGCTTTGGTGGTTTATTGTGAATACCCACCTCACTCTCAAGCAGCAGCAGGTTCTGAATTCTTGAGTCCTTCCCCGCAGTAAAGGCTGACATCTGATCTTCCATGGTTAATAAACTTAGAGTCTAATCAAATCAACTTTAACTGATGCGACTGAAGAAGGATGCGAATGGTCTTATCGTGCGTATGAACTCTGCGATTGGTTCAACCGTGCGACTGCGACTGAACAGGGCGAATGGTTCAGTCGTGCGGAATCGGAATCTGGTGCGTGTGAGCTATGCGAACGAAACGGTTCAGTCGGCCGAATGAGGGTGCGACTAGGTCCAGTCGTGCGAATGAACACTGCGAATGAGTCTAGTCGTGCGAATGAGTCACTCGTGCGACTGAAGCTGCTGTTTTGCGAAAATTTCTAGGTTTGACGGTTTCAGCCGTAAAAATTCGAAATTTTGCAAGTCCAAATCGTCTAAGTCCGTAGAACTGAACTTCAATGAGCAGGGAACGTCCAAGATCACTTTTGATGCAAAAGATTGCGTTTTTCGTGCAAAACACAACTTTTATGCAATCTTGATTGAATCAACACGAAATCAAGAGCCAAAGCTCTGATACCACTTGTTAGGACCTAGTATTTGAACGAAATACCGAGTGATTGCGTGTTATACCAACTCAAATAGTGCGGAATCCTATTTGATTGGCGATCCAATCAGTGAGAACACACGATGAATCAATCAAGAATTGATATCAACGTCAGAAATCGATTAGGAACCGATCTGATGTGTTCTATGAACTTGGAGAACGATTTGGGAGGCTTCTGGACGGCTAGGGTACGTCTGGAGTCGTAATGGGATGAATGCTTGCGTTTTCCCACGAATTGGGTCTATTTATAGGTAGTATTGGTCAATCGTGCGACTGGGCATAAGTATGGTTCAGTCGTGCGATTGAACCATGCGGTTGATTCATCCGCACGACTAAGTGTTCAGTCGTGCGATTGAGTCAATCTTATTGGTCAATCATACGACTGATCCAGTCTCCTGGTTCAGTCGTGCGATTGAGTCAATCGTATGAAGTTATTCATGCGTGCATTCGCAGGGCCATCCATGAGAACTTCATTAAGTTAAGTTTGAATGTTTTAATTAATATAAACATACGTGCTATCATTCAAACAATCATAAACCCAATCAATTCAATCACAACTCATTATGAAATTTAAACATACAAGTAACAACCAATTCATATCATTTCATTATCATTACAATTACATCAAAATCAGACAACAAGTTCATTACATTACAATCATGATCTAGGGACATACATGTATCAACATACATTACGCTTACAATAACTGTCAATAGTTGTTTGACGTTCATTGCTTCACATTTGGATACATTGATCTTACATACTTACAACTTAACAAGTGAGTTCGTGCCCCTTTTTACGCTTATACAATATTTCAATCATTTACACTTGGGGAAAGTATGCTCACCCATTGTTGGACCAAAAGACCAATGAGCCGGATCAGAAAACCCTTTAAGTCCCACAGACGTCACAACACTACTGAAGTCCACATCAGCTGAAGACAACAACTGAAGACAAAGTCTGAAGACACAAGTGCTGAAGACAAAGTCTGAAGACACAAGTGCTGAAGACAAAGTCTGAAGACACAAGTGCTGAAGACAAAGTCTGAAGACAAGTGCTGAAGACAAAGTCTGAAGACACAAGTGCTGAAGTAAAGTCTGAAGATGTTGTCACAACAGCTGAAGAGGACTTCTTCAGTAGTTGTGACGGTTTGCTTTCAGTAGTTTTATATTTTCTATTTCAGTAGTTTTGTAAAACGACTGAAGAGTTTGTTCTTCAGTCGTTGTAGCATCAGTAGTTTTTTTTTTCAGTAGTTTCATGTTTTATACTTACACACTGACATGTTCTCAGTAGTTGTGAACATTTCAGTAGTTGTTAAGAAGTAGTTATTTTTGTACTAAATCTGCTAGTAATCACCACCCGTGATTACAGCAGTAATTGCACTCTATATAAGGAGTGCCAACCTTATTGTAACTATGAATGATTGAGCAATAATATTGAGCATTATTGAAACATTCCAAATCACAGAAAATATTCTCTCGCATTTGTTACAAATAACACTCTCTTGCTATAACTTGACTAATTCATCTCTTCATTCCGCTGCATTACACTATTAATACTCAAACTTGTGATCGTTGATCCTGTCAAATGGTATCAGAGCAGGTTAATCATTGATCGATCTAATAATTGATCATTGAAACTGCTCTTCAAGATCCAAGTTTGAGTGAATTAGTATCCTTTTGCAAGAAACTGTTAAAGAGAGTGAATTTTCTGTGTTTTAATATCATTCATCCTGAGACTTATTCTCGGTTTTCATTGAGTTTGTTGCGGTGTGTCAAAATTTTTGCTTGAATAAAATTGTTTTTGGTTTCAAAATGACTACTCCTTCCAATGATCCTCACAATACTGGTTCCTCAACCAAGCCTCCAATGCTGGTTAGGAATGAGTATAACATATGGCAACGTCGTATGCTCCATCACCTGTCTGTTAACAGTTCAGGTGTTGGACATCGGTGGTACATGGTCCACATAAGCCTATGGTGAATAACCCGGAAACCAATCAAATGGTTCCGAAGGAAGGATCAATACTCAGATGAAGATAAGAAATTATTTGAGATAGATGCAAAAGCTCATGGAATTCTAGCCATGGCGCTACCAAATGAATTTATTCTGGGTTAATGCACTATGAATCTGCCCATGACCTCTGGAATGCCTTGAAAGAACAATTTGGAGGAACAGATGAGGTCTTGGCAAATAATAGAGAGATCCTTGCCCAACAATATGAGACATTTTCTCATAGGAAGGGTGAGACACTGACTCAACAGTTTGAGCGGTTCTCTTGTTTGATCTCTGAATTGAAAATGGTCAAACATGAGTACACTAATGTTCAGATGAATAACAGATTTCTCAGATCACTGCCTGAGAGATGGGACACATATACCATTGTCCTACGCTCCAGTGCAAATTTGGACAAACTATCTCTCACCCAACTTCATGGAAACTACTCACATTTGAGAGAGAGATAGAACAAAAGAGAAAACTGTCTTCATCTGGTAAGCTCACTGAGGACTTTGTACCAGGCAATACTGCTCTGGTTAGTCATGAGTCAGAATATGCTTCATCTGAATGCCAGTATGATGAGCATATTGATTTCTCTTCAAATATTTCTGATTCAGCATTTGTGAGTGTTGATAGTCAATTTTCTGGGTGTAATAATGACAATCTATGTTTCATCATGGATGATCTCAAGGGGATTGCTGATGATGACTTAGAAGAGATGGATATTTTGAGCCAAATGGCCTTGATAAATATCAGATCTCAGAAGTTCTATAAAAGAACTGGAAGAAAGTTCCCAGGACTCTCTGGCAAAACCAAAGTTGGTTTTGACAAGAGTAAGTTGAGGTGTCACAGATGCCAAGGCTTGGACACTTTGCTAGAGAATGTAGATCATCTGGATCTAATTCCTCTGCACCTTTTGTGACTTTTCCTAGCAATAGTCAACAAAACAAAGGGCAACATCCTGTCAATTCTGGTCATCAGTCTCAACTACAATCTCCTGCATACTTTGTTCCTCAGGGTCAAATGCCTTATCCTTACCCGTGTTATTACATGCCACAAACCAGTCAAGTTCAAGCTCCTATGGTACCACAACCTCATGCACTTCCAGAACCTCAACCATCTCATCAACCCCCTCAGCCTCAACAACACAGCTTTTTCACCCCAGAAGTTGTTGATTGGAGTAGCTTGCCAGATGACATGTCTGGTCATGAACAATTGTTCACAAGTACTGATCAACATGGTGGTGATAGTCCTTTTGGAAATCTGGCACTTATGGCTCTGGAATCAACTGAGGGTTCCTGCTCAACTGCATCATCTTCACAGGTAACTCAGGTATCTTCAGAGGCCAAAGCCAAGTTATGTTCTGAATCTTGCATTGCTGCTTTTGTCTCTATTAGAGAGGCAAATGTAGCATTAATAATGAAAAACTTGAGTTTGAGAAAACTATTTCCAAAAGACAAGCTGAGTATGAGTCTGTTCTTAATAATAAAAATGATGAGATTTATAAGCTTAAATGCCAATTAAATGATGAAAAGGCTAAGCTAGAGGTTATTCTGGAGGACCAGAAAAGTCTTAAAGAAACCCTTGCAGTCACCCAAGTAGAGTGTGATCGATGGGTGAAATCATGCAAAGGTTTTGAGATGCTTCTTAGTAAGCAATCAGCTTCCAATGTGAAGTTTGGCATTGGTTATAATCACACTGCTCCTCCTACAGATTTTGCTCCAAGAGTAGAGGTGAAATCTGATGGAGAAAGCAATAACCAATCCACCTCATCATGTGATTCACTTTTTGATAAAGCATCATCAAAAGTTGAAGTCAGCAATAAGCCCTCTCAGAACTTATCAGCTAATATTGATAGTTCAATTGCTGACACTCACATGATCAAAGAGTTGGTCAACTCAGGAGTTATGTCTGAAAGTCCTGAAAGGACTGGAGAGCAAGATTTAACTCCTGAAGTTCAAGCTCCAACTACTGACAGCACTGAAAAGAAGAAAACTGTCAGTAGAAAGAGTTTGAAACTACTAAAGAGGAAGCCAAGAAAGCAAATAGTGCTTCCAAAGTACTGAAGAGCAAGTCTTCAGTAGTTTCATCCTCTTTAGTTGATGATCAACAAAAGATGAAAAAAACCATGTGAAGTATGTGGTTTGTTTAATCATCTCACTGATGATTGTTGGTACAAAAGAGGATCCAACTCAAATAAAGATGAAATTAAAGAGAAAATGGTAAAAATGAAAAAGTTTAAAGCCACATTTGTACCAGCAACATCAAATCCTGTAATCCCTAAGTCCAAAAGAAATCCAAAAAGGAAGGGGTTAAACAGGTAACAGCTGAGGTTGCTCAAAAGAAGAAGGTGCAACATAAGAACTTATCAAACTCCAGTCCTAATGTGTCTGAAGAGCTGAAAGCTCTATCACAAAATCAGACACAGCTGGTTATGATGGTTCAACATCTATTGGGAAGAGTCAACCAATTAGATGTTCCTATGTTGAATCCACAGAAAAGGAGGTCCAAGCCAAAGGATTCCTCTTTTCCACCATCTTCTTCCTCTCAAGCTGTTATTTCTAGCAAACTTGTTAGTCCACCATCATGTTGATGTGAATAGGCCCAAAACCAAAAAGGTTTGGGTCTCAAAATCTAACTAATTTGCTTTGTTCTGCAGGGTTCTTCAACATGCCACAGAGGCATCTGGTATGTAGACAGTGGAGGATCCATGCATATGACAGGAAACAGATCACTTCTTAATGACTACTCTCAAGGAAAGAAGGGATTTGTATCTTTTGGCAATGATGCAAAGGGTTACATCATCGGCAAAGGCTTTGTTTCCAATGGGGAAATAAAGTTTGATGATGTTAACCATGTGGAAAATCTCAAGTACAACCTCTTGAGTGTCAGTCAAATGTGTGACAAAGGCCATGTTGCTCTTTTCACAAGTCAGAACTGCCGGATTCTGTCATCCAAAGTTCTGAGTTTGATTGACAAGGTGTTGGATAAACACACTCTCCTTAAGGCCAACAGGACAGGTAGAGTGTATGCCTTAGATCTTTCTAAGAAAATAGATCTAAAGGCCATCCTTGCCTATTTTCCAAGGCTTCCCCTCAAGAATCTACACTATGGCATAGAAGGCTGAGTCATGTTAATCTCAAAAACATAAATCAGCTGATTACCCATGGTTTAGTAAGGGGATTGCCTATGAAGGAGTTCAAATGTGAAGATGACTGCACTGCTTGTCTAAAAGGAAAACAGCACAAAGTTTCATTTCCTTCCATAGAAGAACCTAAGTCCACAGCCTGCTTACAACTTCTTCACATGGATCTCTTTGGTCCTGTGAGAGTGATGAGTATGGCTAAGAAGAAATACTGTCTAGTAATTGTGGATGATTACTCTAGATTTGTATGGACTTTCTTCTTGCATTCAAAGGATGAAGCACCTCAGAAGATTATCAACTTTGTGTTGTATGTTGAGAAGCAGTATTCCCTCTCAGTCAAGTGTGTTAGAAGTGATAATGGAACTGAGTTTAGAAACAACACACTTGATGAGTTCTTCCTCTCAAAGGGAATCAAGAGGCATTTTAGCATTCCAAGAACTCCTGAACAAAATGGAGTAGTGGAGAGAAAGAACAGGACCCTTATTGAAGCTGCAAGGTCCATGTTGGCTGACTCTGGATTGCCAATGACTTTTTGGGCTGAAGCTATCAATACCGCTTGTTATGTCCAAAATAGAGCTCTAGTGAATAAGAGGTTGATGAAAACTCCATATGAAGTTCTTCATCATTTGGCCCCTCTAATTTCATTCTTTAGAGCTTTTGGATGTCCTTGTTTCATTCTCAACACAAGGGATCAACTCCAGAAATTTGATTCTAAGGTGGATGCAGGATATTTTGTTGTTTTCATCAACTTGCAAAGCATACAGAGTCTTCAACTGTAGAACAAAGATGGTTGAAGAGACTCTACATGTTAAGTTTAATGAATCTCCAAAGGACAAGATTCCACAAAATCCTGTGGAGATATTTGATTTGGACATACTACAATATGCTCCTCATCAAACTCCTGCTGTTGCTCATGTCAACAGTTCTCCACCTGGTGGTACTGCTGGTGCTGATGATGATGATAGCAGTACTCACCTCTTCAGATTTACTGATCAACTGCCTGATTCAGCTAGACCTGATGTTCCTGCAGCTCCAGCAGCACAATCCACAACAAATGCTGATGAGATTTCTACAACTTCAACTTCCTTTGAACTACCATCAACTGATTGGTTTCAAGGAAATTCTTCACCATCACCATCTTTTGCTGCTGAGCCTGCTACAAACACTTGCACTGATCTCATTGTGTATCAAGATCTGAAGAATCACCCTATGTCTCAAATCATTGGTGATATCACTGCTGGTGTATCAACAAGAAGTCAATTGTCAAATTTTTGCTTCTATGCTCTCTTCATCAGTCAGCAAGAGCCAAAGAATTATCACATTGCATTAAAAGACAATGGATGGGTTGATGCCATGCAGCTTGAGCTTCTTCAGTTCAAGAAACAGCAAGTGTGGGAACTTGTTCCTCTACCTCCAGGTAAGTGTGCAATAGGCACTAAATGGGTGTTTAGGAATAAGACTGATGAAAATGGGCTTATTGTTAAGAACAAGGCCAGACTGGTGGTTCAGGGGTTTGCACAAGAAGAAGGTATTGATTATGATGAAACCTTTGCTCCTGTAGCCAGACTGGAAGCAATTCGATTGTTTTAGCTTATGCTGCTTATCAAAATCTTAAAGTTTTTCAAATGGATGTCAAAAGTGCTTTTCTATATGGGAAAATTAAAGAAGAGGTTTATGTATGTCAACCACCAGGTTTTGAGGACAACAAACATCCTAATTGGGTGTATAAGCTTGATAAGGCTCTTTATGGGTTGAAACAAGCTCCTAGGGCCTGGTATGAGACATTATCAAACTTTCTTCTTAAAATAATTTTACTAGAGGCACCATAGATAAAACTTTATTCATTAAGAAAGCAGGGCAGCATAATCTACTTGTTCAAATTTATGTAGATGATATTATTTTTGCATCCTCTGATCCACAGTTGTGTGATGACTTTACAAAGCTGATGCAACAAAAGTTTGAAATGAGTGCAATGGGGGAATTACAATTTTTCTGGGTTTGCAAATCAAACAAAAGGCTGATGGAATTTTCATTCATCAGTCCAAATATACAAAAAATCTTTTGGAAAAATTTGATTTGCAAAATTGTAACCCTGTTCTACTCCATGTGTACACCACAAACTGGACAGAAACATGATACATCAGATGGTAAGTGGTTGATGAACACTTTACAGATGTATGATTGGGTCCTTGATGTACCTAACAGCTTCTAGACCAGATATTATGTTTGCTACATGTGTTTGTGCTAGATTTCAGGCTGCACCTAAGGAGTCTCATTTGATTGCAGTCAAGAGGATCTTTAGATATTTGCAAGGCACTCCATCTCTAGGTTTATGGTATTCTACTAGACATTCTGGTAAATTAGTTGCTTTTTCTGACAGTGACTATGCAGGGTGTAATTGACCAGGAAATCAACTTCTGTGTGGATGCCAATTCCTAGGCAACTGTTTGATTTCTTGGCAGAGTAAGAAACAAACTTCAGTTGCTACATCAACTGCTGAAGCCGAGTACATAGCTGCTGCAAGTTGTACATCTCAGGTATTATGGCTTCAAAACCAATTATTGGATTATGGCATAACTGAGACTAAGACTCCATTTAATGGACAGTTCTTCAGCTCTTTGTATTGTCAAGAATCCTGTCCAGCACTCTAGGACTAAACATATTGAAATCAGACATCACTTTATTAGAGATTGTTTTGAAAAAGGTCTGATTGATCCAAATTTGTTCCTAGTGCTGATGAGCTTGCAGACATTTTTACTAAGCCTTTGGATAGTTCAACTTTCCACAACCTGGTGTTAAGGCTTGGTATGCTGCAACTAGAATAAGTGACAACTACCGATAATCTCAAATAAAGTAATGATATCATAATGATAATACTGATGATCATTGGTACCATCATATAAGTACTTCATTTGTTAAAACAGCTGATGTAGTTATAACAGCTGATGAAAGCACAACAGCTGATGTACTACAACTGCTGATGTCAGAAATGCAGATAAGTACTGATGACCAATGAAACATTTTAATGTGGAGGTCAGACTGAAACAGCTGAAAGGCTAAGAATTGACGACAACAGCTGATGAGCAATTCCTCTTCAGTTGTTTTTCCATGCTGTTTCTAAACAACTGAAGCCACAGCTATGTCTTCAGTAGTTTACAACTACTGAAGACTACCGCTAAGTCTTCAGCTGTTTACATCAACTGATGACAAAACCACTGTCTTCAGTAGTTACACAACTACTGATGACAAACACCATGTCCTCAGTTGTTTCACCACCTGAAGTCGAAATTGTCCTCAGTAGTTTTATAACTACTGAAGACTAAATCAAAGACTTCAGCTGTTTCAATGTCTGATAGTTAAAACCAAGTCTTCAGTTGTTTTATAACAACTGATGATCACACCAATACGGTCAGTCATTTCAACCTCAAAAAGGTAATGCCACGTCATCAGTTTCAAAAATGATGACTCACCAAAAACCTTCAGTCGGTTCATAACCCTACCCTATAATCCCTTATCTCACCAGAGTTTTTCTTACCTTCACTCTCAAACCTAACGTTCAAAAACTCGTACCCTCTCTTCATCCATGGCGACCATGCAACTAAAACCTCGACACAACTGTGTCGCTCACCTTACTAAATCACCATTCTGACCAAGTTTCACAACGCCATTGACTTAATGGTCCAGTCACCTTACCAAACAGCCTTCCTCATAAACCCCACCATATATGCCGAATCCCTTAGCCAATTCTGGACGAACGTCACTCTTGTCTCTGAGGAGAATGACACAGAGTCACTTCATTCGTTCGTCCATAACCAAAGGTGGTTATCAATCCAGAGATTCTTCGACAAACCCTCACCTGGATGATTCCACTTTCCCAACCAGCTATCCAAAGGGCACCACTGATCTATCCTTTGCCCACCATGGATATGAGGCAATCTGAGTGCCTCTACCATATTGAAGAAACATTTCCAGGATGCTGAACGGCTTATCTTTCACATGGTAAATGTTTGCCTGGCTCCAAAGACTTCATCATGGGATCAAATGTCCACAAGGTGGCAACAGGTATTGTACTCTATCCTTGAGCAACAACCTTTAAATTTTTCTGAAATATTATTCTTAGAGCTCAAGTTATGGCCCAAAACAACTTTCTAACCGTTGGATACTATATCCTCGGTTATAATGGCCATAATTGAAAACCAGCTTCAAGCTGAGGGACTTGTTGGCCTGGGAGTCCCTGCTATGGCTGTATTGCCTGAAGTATACTCCCGGCACAACTCTGACCAATCACTTAAAAATGGCTGCCAAGCCAAACCAAACACGCAGCTGGAACCCACAGCCCCACACCACCACAAAATCCAAAGTCCCCACCAAACCAAAAACAAACGAACCAAAACAGCTATTCAGGAAGATGAGTCACCTGAAGATGCTCCTGTACCACAAAGACAGCTTATACTCACTGGTGTTAACCCCCCAGTAGTATCGGAGACTCACCCAGCCACAGCGCTCAGGATTCCTCTCAAAAGGAACCTGAAGCAACCAATAAAGGGGTACCCACAAATCTGGAATCTTCTCATTTGAGGAGATTTGCCATTGAAACTCACCATTCTCCCCAGGTGCATAATACCCCATCTCCCAATGAAAATGCCCCCCAAGTCCAACACTTATAATTGCAAATGTGCTGACTCAGCTGCATGCCTCTCCTCCTCCCAGACAACCACTTAAGGGAAACCACAGATATGGAGGAAGAGGATCAACATGCTTCTGACAACCCACAGCACAGGGTTTAAATGTTCAGTCTCCTAGTGTAGATACGGAGACAAGAATATCTGATGAGGCTGCACCTCTTCTGCATCACACATGATCAGACTGAGGCTGGTAACATGGCTAAGAGCTCATTAGAGGCAACAGCTGATGAAGGACATCGTCCTGAGCTGGAAGTCCCCAGTTCCAAGAAAAAGGGGCGCATGCTACATCTGGTCTACACCCAGAGCATGTACATCTTGCTACTAGCAAGAGGTCAGGTGATTCAGCATCTGCTGATGATGACCTGGGCTTCTTTTATGATGTTCTAGCCCAGAACACAATTCTTGAGGAAGAAGTCAGTAGACTACAAAGACTACTTGACCAATTCTCTCAAGAGCAAGTCCATCTGATACCACCATACACCCCAGATGGCACCTTCACCTGAAGGTCTCCTAAACACTCAGCCACTACAACATTCAATCCACCAGCCTCTCCTTCTGGCACTGTTTCTCAGGACAGAACCCCTCTGAGCAAACAGCTGCTATATTCCAAAAATCCCTACCTCTCATCACCCCAATGATCACCGACATTATGATCAAACCTTGGATGCCAAACTTCCCTCAATTCTACAGCCACTAGTGGAGGAGATTATGAGCACAAGCCTTTCTACTACTCAAACCCTTGCAACCAATGCAACCCAAAAGGGGGAGAGTCAGTCAGTGAAAGACAAGGGAAGCGCATACTGATAGAGAGAGCCAAGAGGAAGAAGAGGTTGTTGAGAAAGAGACTGAGAAGGAGAAAGAGTATGTGAAGGGAGCTGACACTGATCAAGTGAGTGAAAGTCAAAGACTTTCACTCACATACAAGAAGAGAGATAGAAAGGAAAGAAAAAGAACTCCAACTTGATGAGATGGTCAAAATGGCGGATGCTACACATAGCAATCTATGGACTCCCATTATTGACCAACTATACAGACAAGGGTTTGACACTGCACAGCTTGACTCAGAGATTAGAAGACTTGAAGTTGAAGAAATTAACTCAAGATGGGCAAGCTAGATGTGCTAGAAGAGAAAGACTGAGATCATGATCAATTTATTGCTAAGTATCTTGGAAGATCATTGATAGAGATTAAGTCATGGACCAGGGACATTATCTTGGCTATAACCACCAAGATCTTACGTCTGAAGCATATACAAAGGGATTAGTGGTGATTGAAGCCTTAAATGAAGCAGGTGCTGGAAAAAGAAATGAACTAGCAAAATACTCCAAAGCCTCACTCATTACAAAGAATGCTAGAACAACCTGCAAAACCCACAACTTCAAAATCACCACTACCACAACCCATTAAACCAACTCCTTACCCTCAAAACCAACAGCCGATGATGCATCCAAGAAGAAGAAGAGAAGGATGTTGAGGCTAGAAGAAGAAGAAGAAGAGGATGATGAGGAGGAAGATAGGCTGCCTCTTTCTGCAGTCCTAACTTTACCCAAAGCCAAATCTATGCCCATCACTCCCACCTCACAGATGGAAACTGTGAGGGTAAAGATTGAAGAAGAGCAAATGCAAAGGCTTCATGATGAGGAGATGCTAAAAAGTATAGATAAAACTTATGCTGCCTCCTCATCAATAATAAGTATGAAGAAAGAAGCTGAGACTGTACACCCTCGCCAACACATTTCAATATCAGAAAGAAAAGGTGAGGATGTGGCCTGATCCTAGGGTGGCTCACAGAATTGTGAAGAAGGATATTCCTGCACGATACAAGGGCCAGATAAAGAGGATCGTAGATGAAGAGATCACAGTGGTCCTTGTAGTATCACCCTGGGAGATTGTGAAGACTTCAAGAAAGCTTATGAGACTAAACAGCCTCCCCAAAAGATGTTAGAGAACAGAGTGATCAAGAAGGGGTTAGTCTACAAGAAGCTTGAGAACTTCAAACAGAATGAGCTCAGTCTGTTACTCGAAGGTAATCATCCTGATGAGTTTGCCTACAGACAGATCACAACGGTTGAGCTCAAAAATGGCAAACAGGCCAAATACATCTCAGAGCTGTATGGGCGTGAAGGATTATTCGATGGTGAACCAGAGAATCTCACTATGGAAGAACAAATCATGTTTCTCAGAGCATACACCAGAGAATCCTACAGGCTCATACATGGGA
Source organism: Flaveria ramosissima (assembly GCA_025215565.1). Lineage (NCBI taxonomy): Eukaryota > Viridiplantae > Streptophyta > Magnoliopsida > Asterales > Asteraceae > Flaveria > Flaveria ramosissima. The sequence continues at coordinate 65,089,085 of CM046031.1, read as the reverse complement.
AGTAAGTTTCATGGATGGGGGAACAGCTCAGTGTCCAATTCCCCAATACAGAGCTCCCATCCACACTTTGCCAACCAAATTATCAGGGACTTACTTCCAGGCCGGTGCTTATATGGGTCATCTTCTCAACTGATCAAGAAGGAAAAAGACCATCCATTTTGCCAACAATAAGTGGGACCTCAATAAAGTTAAAGGTTTTGGCTGCATTGGTTCAGGGGGAGTTTGTTGGACCAAAAGAACCAATGAGCCGGATCAGAAACCTTTAAGTCCCACAGACGTCACAACAACTACTGAAGTCCACATCAGCTGAAGACAACAACTGAAGACAAAGTCTGAAGACACAAGTGCTGAAGACAAAGTCTGAAGACACAAGTGCTGAAGACAAAGTCTGAAGACACAGTGCTGAAGACAAAGTCTGAAGACACAAGTGCTGAAGACAAAGTCTGAAGACACAAGTGCTGAGAAGTCTGAAGATGTTGTCACAACAGCTGAAGAGGACTTCTTCAGTAGTTGTGACGGTTTGCTTTCAGTAGTTTATATTTCTAGTTCAGTAGTTTTGTAAACGACTGAAGAGTTTGTTCTTCAGTCGTTGTAGCATCAGTAGTTTTCTTTTCAGTAGTTTCATGTTTTATACTTAACACACTGACATGTCTCAGTAGTTGTGAACATTTCAGTAGTTTGTTAAGAAGTAGTTATTTATGTACTAAATCTGCTAGTAATCACCACCCCGTGATTACAGCAGTAATTGCACTCTATATAAGGAGTGCCAACCTTATTGTAACTATGAATGATTGAGCAATAATATTGAGCATTATTGAAACATTCCAAATCACAGAAATATTCTCTCGCATTGTTACAAATAACACTCTCTTGCTATAACTTGACTAATTCATCTCTTCATTCCGCTGTTTACACTATTATACCTCAAACTTGTGATCGTTGATCCTGTCAACCCATTTTCAATGTGTACTTACTTACATTTACAACATGGAATCAACGTGATACTGTTTTAGAAGTATTATCTGATTACATGCTTGGGTCTGCTGTGTGGTTCTATCTTTGCAACTATTTAATCTAGTGTGGGAACCGACGGTTAGGTATTGGTAGTACTACTGGTTGACACCCCCCCCTTGTTCGTGGTATTACTAGTTGGGTACCAATCGTGGCCAGGAACGGGCCCTTGGGTGAAATAATGTCGACAATATCTTTGTGTACGTCGCTAGGTTTGGTTGCAAAGCTCATTGTCATTGTGTTACTTGTTTAAAATTGTATTCACGGTATTCCAATCGCTTACTATATACAGCATCACTTACTATTTATTACTTAAAATGCGAGCTCACCAACAATTTTGTTGACCCAATTGAGCATATCTTTTCAGGTGATCATGCAATTTGAGGAATCTAGGTGTGCTGCCTTAGTGGGACCCTAGGATGCATTTTGGGACTAAACATATTGACAACAATTATTTTGAACAATGTTTTAGTCTGATTTAACAATTACAATCTTTCGATACTTGTTCCCGGGGTGTGGGAATTTACATTACAATCTCATCTTATGTGATTATATGAATCATTTATCATGTTTATGCTTATGACTATGTTGTCGTGAATTTGACTAAACACGACACAAGTCCTCTTGTTGTCGGGTGTCGTCATGACACGCTTGTCATCATTTATTATATTGCATCTGTATCGCTTACCATGTGTTATGACGATCCCAATCTCGTTACATCCCCGTGTTTCCGCTTTAGCGGGGGTGTGACAGATTGGTATCAGAGCCATTGGTTATAGAGAATTAGACAATACGCTTGACCTAGACTATAACCTAGGAACCTTCATGTAGATTTGCATGCTAGAATCTCTATGCATATTATATCTCGTGTATGTGCTCCTCGTTGCTTGATTCGTTCATTTTTCTGTAATGTGATCTTCCACCCTGTGAGAGAGCCTTGTGCTCACTCCTTATGGGATGCTTCTATTGGATCTTCCGTTCCCTCTGCGCGCCAAGTTGGTTTATCAAATCCGGGTATTAAACCCGAAGAGATCTTCACATATCATATTATTGCGCTTGACCTCGGACATTGAGTTTAACCCTGAGGAGGTTATGTCTGAAACCTGAAAGAGGAGGAGATAGACAACCTCCGCTAGACTAAACGTGATTATTACATGGATTTACAACTGTTATGATGGACTATGTGAGACATTACCCATTCATGGTGTGAGAACCACACATCTTGCGGCGACATGTGGTGACAATAAGTGTGATATTAACTTGGAATATTGGACTTGATGAGTGTTATGGATAATACACTTTGAAATGATTTAAGCTACGTGTTTACTACTTTTTATGATTAGAAAATGCCGCTCGAAGAGTTACCCGCAGCAATAGTGGCGGGAGTGAAGCCCCAAGGGGCAGAGGCAGAGGTAGAGCACCAAGAACTAATGATGGCCCTGCCAGTAACATCCCCTGGGAACTGGAGACACTGATATGGCAGCTTGATCGCTCAACAGTTGGCTGCACAGATTCCTACTATCGTGGCCAAGTGAGCGATGCACTTCAGCAACCACCACCCTCCACGGGATGGTGGCAATGATAATGGAGATAATGGGAGAAAGAGCTCAAGGTGGGATCGAAACTGAAGTGGGAAATGGAAACCCAGCCGGAAACGAAAGCAACCAGGAGACCGGAAATGGTGGTACAGCCGGTATTGAGACTGGGGTTGTTAATGCTAGACGGGGGGTGTTCATACAAAGAGTTTGTGGCTTGCAAACCAAGAGAATTCGATGGGAAAGGTGGGGCGATAGCCCTAACCAGGTGGCTAGAAAAGATAGAGGTGGTGATTGACATCAGTGAGTGCCTCGACAGCCAGAGATCAAATATGCCACCTGTTCACTACAGGGCAAGGCCCTAACCTGGTGGAACACCCAGGTTCAAGCTAGAGGAAGAGAATCTGCGATGCAGATGTCATGGAAAGAGTTTAAAGCTTTGATCACCAAGGAATACTGCCCCTCAACGAGATGCAGAAATTAGAGCATGAGTTCTGGAATCATGCTATGGTAAGGGCCAGGCATGCAGCTTATACTGACCGTTTTCATGAGCTGGCAAGATTGGTTCCGCATCTGGTCACGCCGGAATCAAAGAGAATCGAGAGGTACATTTGGGGATTTGCACCTCAGATTCGAGCAATGGTTACAGCAGCTGCTCCTCCTACTATCCAGAGCGCAATTCTGAAGGCTGGCGCTTTGACTGATGAAATGGTGAGAACGGGGGTTTTGGGCAGAGGAGCAGAAAAGAGAAAGGATGTTGGGGAAACGAGCCGGTCGAGTGCCGGGAAGTTCGATAAGAGGGCCAAGACGACCAGGAATTTTGTGGCCGTGACCCAAGGCAAGAGAGAGTATGTGGGGCCGCACCCCAAATGTGACAGGTGCAACTATCATCATCCCCCAGGAATGCAGTGCCGGGTGTGCGCGAACTGTAGACGCCTGGGGCATTTGGCGAGAGACTGTAAAACTGCGCCGACTCTTGTGGCACCGGTCAACGCGGTTAACCCCGCCGGAATGCAAGGGCTTGTTATGAGTGTGGAAGCCTTGATCATTACAGGAACATGTGCCCCAGACTAAATCGGGCACCGGGTCAACAAGGGAACAACCAGCAGCAAGTGATGGCTATAGCTGGAAATCAAGGCCCAACCAATCAAGGGAATGCAGCTCGGGGACGCGCATTGTCATCGGAGCCAACGATGCTCGTCCAGGACCTGAATGTTGTCACAGGTACGCACTTACTCAATCATCACTTCACATCTATATTATTTGATACTGGAGCAGACAATAGCTTATATCTCTGAGTTTGTGCAATTGCTTGATTTGAGTCCTAGTAGGCTAGAAACTAGCTACTCTGTAGAGATGGCCAATGGTAGGGTTGTTCAGGCCAATGAGATTATTAGGAAGTGCTTGTTAACATTGGAGGACCATGCCTTCGATATAGGCTTGATACCCTTTGAGCTAGGAAGTTTTGATGTGATTGTGGGTATGGATTGGTTGTCGCAAAACGGAGCAGAGATTGTCTGTCGGGACAAAGTAGTACGAATCCCCATGCCAAACGGGGAAGTACTGAAGATTCAAGGAGAACGACCGGAAGGAACTTAAAGCTTATTTCCTGCATGAAAGCACGCCTAAGTTTGCGAAAGCAGTGCTACGCTTTTCTGGCTCATGTGGTAGAAAAGAAGGACGAAGAGAGGAAACTAGTAGATATTCCAGTGGTACGGGATTACACAGATGTATTTCCTGATGACTTGTCTGGTTTGCCTCGTCCACGACAGGTGGAATTTCGTATAGAGTTGGTTCCTAGAGCTACACCGGTAGCAAAGACGCCCTATCGGTTAGCGCCATCCGAGATGCAAGAGTTATCTAGTCAGTTACAAGAGCTTCTGGAGAAGGGTTTTATTCGACCGAGTCATTCACCGTGGGGAGCACCATTGTTATTTGTCAAAAAGAAGGATGGGTCGTTCCGTATGTGTATCGATTACCGTGAGTTGAATAAGTTAACCGTGAAGAATCGATATCCTCTCCCCAGGATCGACGACCTGTTTGATCAGCTGCAAGGAGCTTCGTATTTCTCAAAGATTGACCTTCGTTCTGGATATCATCAACTAAGGGTTTTCGAGGACGACATACCGAAGACAGCATTTAGAACTCGTTATGGGCACTATGACTTCTTGGTCATGCCGTTTGGGCTGACTAACCCACCAGCCGTGTTTATGGATATAATGAATCGGGTGTGCAAACCTTATTTGGATAAATTTGTGATCGTATTCATAGACGGTATACTTATCTACTCCCAATCGAAAGAGGATCATGAAGAACACCTTCGGGCAATTCTGGAACTGCTACGGGAAGAAAAACTTTTCGCCAAGTTCTCGAAGTGTGAATTTTGGTTGCGGGAAGTGAAGTTTTTGGGTCATGTGGTTAACGAAGATGGGATTCATGTAGATCCCGGCAAGATTGAAGCGTTGAAGAAGTGGGATGCACTCCAGACACCATCAGAGATACGGCAATTCTTAGGATTGGCCGGTTACTATCGACGCTTCATCGCGAATTTATCAAAGATCGTGCAGCCATTAACATTGCTTACTCAGAAAGACAAGAAGTTTGATTGGGGACATGCACAAGAACAAGCGTTCCAAACGCTGAAAGAGAAGTTGTGTAACGCGCCTATATTGTCCCTCCCAGACGGAACTGATGATTTTGTGGTGTACTGCGATGCTTCACATCAAGGTTTGGGATGTGTGCTAATGCAGAAGGATAAGGTGATTGCCTATGCTTCGCGACAACTTAAGGTGCACGAAAAGAACTATACAACTCATGATCTTGAGTTGGGCGCTGTAGTATTTGCACTCAAGATTTGGAGGCATTACCTGAATGGAACCAAATGCATCATCTTCACAGATCATAAGAGTCTCCAACATATCCTGGATCAGAAGGAACTCAATATGCGTCAGCAATGTTGGGTAGAGGTACTTAGTGACTACGATTGTGAAATTCGGTATCATCGGGGAAAGCTAACGTGGTGGTTGATGCTTTAAGCCGCAAAGAACGCTGAAACTACTACGTGCTCGAGCATTGGGATTGACTATTCAAACGAACTTGAAAGCTCAGATCCAAATTGCACAAAGTGAGGCATTGATAGAAGAAAACCTTGCGGGAGAAGAATTCCGAGGGTTAGATAAACAGATGATCCGCAAGAATGATGGTATACAGTACTTCATGGATTGCATATGGGTACCCAGATGGGGAGGTGTACGTATCTTAGTCATGGATGAAGCCCACAAGACGCGATATTCTATTCATCCTGGTGCAGACAAGATGTATCACGATCTTAAGGATCTGTACAGGTGGCCAGGCATTAAGAAAGACATTGCTATGTACGTAAGCGGATGCTTGACATGCTCGAAAGTTAAAGCTGAACATCAGAAACCATCAGGATTATTACAGCAACCTGAAATTCCCGAGTGGAAATGGGAGAATATAGCGATGGATTTCATTACCAAACTCCCTAGAACAAGCAGTGGGCATGACTCGATATGGGTTATAGTGGATCGAATGACGAAATCAGCACATTTCTTGCCTATCCGAGAAGACTACAAAATGGATAAGTTGGCGAGATTGTACATCAAAGAGGTCGTGACAAGACACAGAGTACCAGTGTCGATCATATCCGACCGTGACAGTCGATTTACTTCACGATTTTGGTAGACATTACAGAAAGCGATGGGCACTCGATTAGACATGAGTACCGCCTATCACCCTCAGACAGATGGCCAAAGTGAACGAACTATACAGACGCTAGAAGACATGTTGAGAGCGTGTCTAATCGACTTTGGTGGTAGTTGGGATGCTCATCTACCGTTGATCGAGTTCTCTTACAACAACAGCTACCATACAAGCATTGGATGTGCTCCGTTCGAAGCGTTGTATGGAAGCAAATGCAGATCTCCCGTTTGTTGGGCCGAGATTGGTGAAAGTCATCTAACAGGCCCAGAGATCATTCAAGAAACAACTGACAAGATCTTTCAAATCAAAGACCGACTGAAAGCTGCTAGAGATCGCCAAAAGAGCTATGTCGACAACCGTCGGAAGCCTCTAGAATTCAACATTGGGATCGAGTCTTACTTAAAGTCTCCCTTGGAAAGGAGTCATTCGATTTGGAAAGAAAGGAAAGTTAGCCCCAAGATATGTTGAACCATTCGAGATTATAGAAAGAATCGGTCTAGTGGCTTACCGATTAAGGTTGCCACAAGAACTCAGCGGTGTACATGATACTTTCCACGTGTCAATCCTTAAGAAGTGTTTGGCCGACGAATCCCTTCACGTGCCAATCGAGGGAAATCAAGATTGATGAAAAGCTTCATTTTGTTGAGGAACCCATTGAGATCATGGATCGAAAGGTCAAGCAACTGAAGCGCAGTAGAATACCTATTGTTCGCGTAAGATGGAATTCAAAACGAGGGCCAGAGTTTACATGGGAACGAGAAGATCAGATGATACTCAAATATCCACATCTATTCGAGGATGACACTCTTGGACCTAACTCCAGCTGAATTCGGGACGAAATTCTCTCAACTAGGGGATACTTTGACATCCGTCACCTTGAGGTCCGTCAATTAACGTGGCTTTCTATTAGCTATTCTTTGATCAATCATTCCTCATCTTTATTAACTCTTTATGTGGATATCATGCTTGCTTTGTTATCGTTGTGCTTGTGCTTTCATTGTAATCATATGTTATCCTTAAAAACTTTTAAAAACTTTCATCTTCGTAACCGTCAAAAGATACCATTTTTATATACAATTAACGTCACTAATAAAACCATTTGTAAGTTATAAATATCGTTATATACATTTTTATAATTAATATAATTAACCTAACAAAGTCGTTTTTCAACCGAAACAAATTTGGGAAACTCGGGGGTTAAGTGCGGGGACTAAACTTGACATTTTGCAAACTTGGGCTGGGTATATAACCCATTTTCCAGCCCTAATTCATTCATCTTCAACTTCATCCTCTTCTTTTTCAACCTCTTCTTCACATTTTCTTCATTCTAGCACCAAATCCGACCCGCTTGGTCTCGTTTTCGTCGTGTAGACTTCATTTACAGCCTAGTCTACTCCATCCTAGCAGGTAGACGACTTTGGATGTCCCTTTTCTTGCTTATTCACGGCTGTCCATTCTAGGGTTTCGGGTGTTCGGGTTCAACTCGAACACATGAGGTCGTGTGGGTGCGTGTGAGGTCTTTCTGCGTGTGCTTCATGTTTGTGTATGTTTGTAGTGTGTTTCTGGAAGTCCTTGTTGTGTAAAACCCGTGTTTGGAGCAGCCGAAGGCTGCTTAGCCAGTCAACAGTCGCGATTCTGCTATCCAGGCGACTGGGTCTGTCATGCGATTGAGTCGTGCGACTGGATGAGTCGCGCGACTGAGCCATGCGTCTGAGTCAATCGTGCGACTGAGTTGTGCGACCGGGTATGTCATGCGACTGAGTCGTGCGACTGTGTGTATCTGTGCGAATGAGTCATGCGTGCGAATGTATGTGTGCGATTGAGTCATCCGAGCGAATGAATGTGTGCGATTGAGTCAGGTGAACGAATGAATGTATGCGATTGTGCGTGTATCGCACGACTGGAGTCCAATCACACGAATGAAGGTTCGATCGTACGAATGTAGCTGATTCGCACGGTTGAAGGTTGATTCGTGTGTATGGAGGTTGAGTCGTGCGATTGGGTGTTGTGTGGTACGACTGAATGCTAGTCATACGAATGAAGGCTCAATCGTACGAATGAAGCTTATTCGCACGATTGAGGGTTGATTCGTGCGAATGGATGTTGAGTCATGCGTCTGGTCCTGTCGTGCGACTGAAGTTGTTGTGTGATATCTCTTCTTGTGCGTGATGTGTGTATGTCGTGTGATGTTGAGGTAACATTAACACAGTTGCCATTGTTCGGCCACAAAGATTAAAGTCAACGCTAAAAAGGCCACAATACTATTCAAAATCAAATCAAACTACGTTTTACAATTATCAACCGACTTATAACTACTGATATTTATCTAATGCTTCTTCAATAACAATGAGACTTTTACTCAAATATCACAGTAATGGCGACAATGTCTAGTACTTGGATCTACATAAGATGTAATACGTGTGTCTGTATGTGTGTGTTACACGCAACCCAGCCGATACAACCCGAACCCACCGATCATTATTATGCGCTTTATACATATCATTAATGCTTAACAATAACTGTCAATCGGTGTTTGACCGTTCATTTGCATTCAACATTTGGATACATTGATCTTACATACTTACCAGTTAACAAGTGAGTTTTGTGGCCCTTTTTACGCTTATACAATATTTCAATCATTTACAACTTGGGGAAAAGTATGCTCACCCATTTTCAATGTTGTACACTTACTTACATTTTACATACATGGAATCAACGTGATACTGTTTTACAAGTACTTATCTGATACATGCTTGGGTCTGTTGTGTGGTTCTATCTTTGCAACTATTTAATTCCAGTGCGGGAATCGACGGTTAGGTATTGGTAGTAGTACTACTGGGTTGACACCCCCACCTTGTTCGTTGGTATACTAGTTGGTACCAATCATGGCCAAGAACGGGTCCTTGGTGAATATATGCCGACAATATCTTTGTGTACGCCGCTAGGTTTGGTTGCAAAGCTCATTGTCATGTGATTTTACTTGTTTATATAACTGTATTCACGATATTCCACATCGCTTACTATATACAGCATCACTTACTTATTTATTACTTAAACTTGCGAGCTCACCAACAATTTTGTTGACCATTTTGAGCATATCTCTTCAGGTGATCATGCAATTGAGGAATCTAGGTGTGCTGCCTTAGTGGAGACCCTAGGATGACTTTTTTGGGACTAAACATATTTGACAAACAATTATTTGAACAATGTTGTAGTCTGATTTAACAATTACAATCTTTCGATACTTGTTCCCGGGTTGTGGGAATTTACATTACAATCTCATCTTTATGTGATTATATGAATCATTTATCATGTTTATGCTTATGGCTATGTGTCGTGAATATTGACTAAACACGACACAAGTCCACTTGTTGTCGGGTGTCGTCATGACACGCTTGTCATTATTTATTATATTGCATCTCTATCGCTTACCATGTGTTATGACGATCCCGATCTCGTTACATCCCTGTGTTTTTGCGCTTTTAGCGGGGTGTGACAGAGAAACAGGGCCTCGGGGGAGCGGAAGCAACCGGAGCCTGAAACAATTTTCTCTGATAATGAGGAAGATGAAGAGATGAGCCCGTGCAAGAGGTGGTACGAGGCTGTAATTACGGGCGTTTATGAGATGCAAGCCCCCAATTTGATGGAAATGGCACTACTGCTGCTACTCACGGTGGTGAGAGAAATGGAGGCTGTACTTGATATCAGCGAATGCGTGAAGACCAGAAGGGTGAAGTTCGCTACCCACTCTTTCGTGGATTCGGCTCTATGTTGGTGGGACAACATTGTCCAAGCGAGTGTAGCAGGGCCATTGGGAGGATGAGATGGTCTAAGCGGAAAAAGTTGGTGATTGAGGAGTTTTGTCCACATCGGGAAATGGACAAGGTCGAAAGGGAGTTCTTGCAACTGGAGGCGGGAACCATGACACACCAACAGTACACCACAAAATTCAACAAGATGGCACGTCTGGTGCAGGACCAAGTGATACCTTTGTCACGAAAGATTAAAAGATACATTCAGGGTTTTCCAGCGGATATTCGCAGGCACATGATCGCTGCCCGACCGAGCACGTTTAGGTCGGCGGTGGATTTGGCGGGGGAGGAGACTGTATGATGAGAGAAAGGTGGTGGGGATGAATGGGGAAAGAAGAGCGGTGGTGAGCGAAAGTGGCAGAGGAAGAGGTGTGGTCGGGTTTGGTTGGGGGTGATGCCTCAACGGGTAATAAGAAGGCACGGGTGGATGACCGCCGTTGGTCATGTCAAGTGCGGGGATCGAGAAGGTGTGGCAAGTGTGGAAGGGAGCATAGTGGGGAGTGCAGGTTTGGGCGAACTTGTGCTTCAAATGTGGGAAGGCGGGGGGGCACTGGCAAAGGACTGTCGTATAGTCCGATGCTATAACTGTGGTGAGAGGGTCTTATATGAGCAAGGATTGTAATAAGAGGCCGAGGGCTGAGAGGTGGGGAGAAGAAGAAGAGGAGGTGAAGGACCGAGGGGGAGCGCCAGGGCATTCACCATGACATGGGAGGAAGCTAGGACAGGACCCTGATGTCGTGTCGGTAAGTTTCTGGTGAACAAAACTTTAGCTTCTGTGTTATTTGATGCGGGGGGTGCCAGTAAGAGTTTTATTTCTGCTGCTTTCTGTGCTAAGACTGCCTTTGTAGTAGTAGACGTGGATGTGCCCTTTGATGTAGTAAACTGCCATAGGTAAGTCTACCAGGATTTCTGAGATGATAGAGAACTTGATGTGGAGCTAGAGGGTCACAAGTTTCCGTTAGGCTGTTTATGATGACCTTAGGTGGTTTCGATTTGGTTCTGGGATGGATGGTTAGCGGACACGAGGCGAACATTTTGTGTCGCAAGAGATGATTCAGTTGTCAGCGCTCCTGACGGGAGTTCGGTAACGGTTATGGTGATGGGTCACGATGATTCCGAAATTAATTCGATGGCGTGGCGGGAAAGTGTATGAGGCGTGGATGTAGTGCCTACTTCGCCTATATAAAGGATGTGGATACGCCAACACCACAATTAGCCGATGTACCGGTTGTGTGTAACTTTCCAGACGTGTTCCCAGAAGACTTATCAGGAGTGCCACCTGACAGAGAGATTGAGTTTCAGATTGATCTGATACCGGGTGCCCAATCTGTTGCCTAGCACCGTATCGATTGGCTCTGACAGAGATGAAAGAGTTGATGGAGCAGTTGCAAGAGCTACTTGATAAGGGGTTCAGTAGACCGAGTATCTCTCCTTGGGGTGCTCCGGTATTGTTTGTGAAGAAGAAAGACGGTAGCATGAGAATGTGTATTGACTACCGTGAGCTGAAAAAGTTGACGGTAATGAACCGATACCCCTTACCGAGGACAGATGATTTGTTCGATCAGCTTCAGGGTGCCAGTTGTTTTTCGAGGATAGATCTTCGATCTGGTTATCATCGGTTGAAGGTGAAGGAATAAGATATCCCTAAAACAGCTTTCTGCACGCGCTATGGTCACTACGAGTTTCTTGTCATGTCCTTTGGTTTGACCAACGCACCAGCTGCTTTTATGGATTTGATGAACCATGTGTGTCGGCCGATGCTGGATAAATCATTGATTGTGTTTATTGATGATATCCTGATTTATTCGAGGAGCAAGATTGAGCATGCCGCTCACATTCGGGAGGTTCTGGAGACGCAGAGGAGGGAGAAGTTGTATGCTAAATTCTCCAAGTGCGCGCTCTGGTTGCGCAAAGTTCAGTTCTTGGGTCATGTGGTGAATCCCGACGGGATTATGGTGGACCCGGCGAAAGTGGAGGCGGTTATGCAATGGAAGTCACCAAAGACGCCATCCGAGATTCCTACTTTCTTGGGTTTGGCGGGCTACTATAGAAGATTTATCCACTAACAAAGTTGACCTGAAAAGATGTGAAGTTCGTATGGGGTCAAGATCAAGAGAAGGCGTTCGAGGAACTGAAGGCGAGGTTGACTTAATCTCCAGTTCTGCCATTACCCGATGGAAGTGAAGATCTGGTGGTTTATTCTGATGCTTCCTACTCGGGGTTGGGGTGTGTGTTAAGGCAGAGAGGAAAGGTCATAGCCTATACATCCCGACAGTTGAAGGTTCATGAGGTCAATTACCCCACTCATGACTTGGAGCTGGCAGCCGTGGTCTTTGCGTTAAAGATTTGGAGGCACTATCTTTACGGGACGAAGTGCACCATATTCACTAACCACAAGAGCTTGAAGTACTTCTACTAGCAGAAGGATCTGAACATGAGGCAAAGACAGTGGTTGGAACTTATAAAGGATTATGATTGTGAGATCCACTACCACCCGGGCAAGGCCAATGTGGTGGCTGATGCCCTTAGCCGGAAAGAGAGGCCCTAGCCGATTCGAGTGAAAACATATCAACTGATCATGACCTCTGATGTAATGAAGCAAGTCAAAGAGTTTCAAGATGAGGCACTGAAAGAAGATCATCTTAACTCTGAAAGAATGAGAGGTCTGGTTGGGGAAATGGGTGAAAACACACTCGGTGTTAGAACCCGATTTGGACGTGTGTGGATTCCTCGTTTTGGGGATTTACGCGTGAGGATCATGGATGAAGCTCATAAGACTCGATACTCCATTCACCCAGGTGCCACGAAAATGTACCGAGACATGAAGAAGGATTATTGGTGGCCGGGTATGAAGCGCGATGTGGTGGAGTATGTGAGTAAGTGCCTTACTTGCTTACAAGTGAAGGCCGAGCATCAAAAGCCATATGGGAAGATCCAACCTTTGGATATACCGGAATGGAAGTGGGAGCACATCACCATGGATTTCATTACGAAGCAGCCGTGTACCCCGAAAGGGTACGATGCCATATGGGTGATAGTTGACCGTTTGATGAAGAGTGCTCACTTCTTACCGATCCGCGAGACATATTCATCTGAGAGGTTGGCGGATCTGTTCATCAAGGAGATTGTAACTCGTCATGGTGTGCTGGTGTCTATTGTGTCTGATCGCGACACCCGGTTTACATCTAAATTTTGGAAGAAACTCCACGATGCTATGGGGACGAGGTTACATATTAGCACGGCTTATCATCCCAAGACTGATGGTCAGTCAAAAAGGACCATTCAGACACTGAAGACATGCTTCGGGCATGTGTGATTGATTTTGGGGGAAGTTGGGATGACCACCTACCGTTAGTCAAATTCTCATACAACAACAGCTATCATGCCAGCATTGCTATGCCACCATATGAGATGCTATACGGTAGGAGATGCAGAACACCCGTTTGTTGGCGTGATATTGGTCAGAAGGAATTGGGGAGCGTCGAGGTAATCGAGGCTACGACTGAGAAGCTTGAGAAGATGAGGCTGATCTCACAAATCAGCCAAGAAGAGAGAAAGAAGAAGAAAAGAGGAAAAATGTTGGTTCGGGTTGGTTCGAGTGGCCAAAATCGTTGAGGAGCGAGTCAAATCGAAGCCCTTGTCGTTGTGCTCGTTGTGTGAGTTCTAGGACCCCACTTTTACTTGTTTTCAACCGATTTTGGGGCTGGAAAGCATCAAAAACCCGTTTTTGTATGTGTATGTGTTTGACCCATTTGGGTGTGTTGCGCGTGATGCGTTTATTGTATGTTTCCGGGCTTGTGTGTGCTTGTATGGTGTTGTGGTATGCATTCCTAAGGTCTAAGATGGTTGATTTAGGCTTAGAATGGGTTTGGATGAGCTTGGAGGCCGAAAATGGCAGATTGGGTTCGGGATGAACTCCATTCTGCATCAGCTAGGGCTATGCGATCGAATGAAGGCCATACGGCCGATTGAGAGGCGATTGAGGTTCATTCTCATGATTGAGGTTCATTCGCACGATTAAGGTTCCATCCGTACGATTGGGAGTCCAGTCGCATGGGGAGTCATACGACTGAGGGTCCAGTCGCATAGGTGCTTAGCCGCATGAGTCCATTCGCATGAGGCCAGTCGCATTGGTGCTCATTCGAATTAGTTCTATCCGCATGAGGTGCATACGCACGACTGAGTGTTCATTCGCATATATGTTCATCCACATGAGTCCAATCGCATGATGTTCAGTCGCATGGAGGCCATGCGACTGAAGGGTGTCCATACGCCCGAATTGGGCTGTTGCACCCGAAGGAAAGTGTAGTTCGACTTCTGACCTTCGGGGGAAAGTGCAGATGTAAGTTTTGACGTAAAAGTTTCCCGTAAGAGCATGTAAGATTACTATAATTACCTCAGAGAGTATGTTGGGCATGATGAGGATGATGTTGCATGTTTATGCATGTTATGTATGTGTGATGTTGCCCTGTATGATGATGATGTCTGTGTATGATATGTTCCTTATTATGATGTATGTTTATCTTTCTTGTGGCTTTACGTGTCGAGTTAATGAATGAATGAAGTATTATGTAACGTAAAGTGAAAGATAATGAAAAAGGAACATGAAGTAAGAATGCATGCATTATTAAATGATTAATGAACGAAGGAAAGGCTTGCAAGCACATACATGAGGTGAGCAACTCTGTTGTTGCAAGAGACTCGGACAGCGTGCAATCGTTGAGATTGCCCATGAGGTGAGCAACTCTGTTGTTGCAAGAGTCTCGGATAGCTATCGTTGATGTTGCCATGAGGTGAGCAACCCTATTGTTGCAAGAGACTCGGATAGCATGCTATCATTGAGATTGGCAATGAGGTGAGCAACCCTGTGGTTGCAACAGACTCGGATAGCGTGCAATCGTTGAGATTGCTAATGTGGTGAGCGACCTTGTCGTCGCAACAGACTCGGAAGAACGAACGTATGAAAAGAACGAAAGTTAACGAATGTAATGAAAGATAATAATGATATTATCTGTGTATACGTATGATGAATGATCGCATGATAAAAGAAATAGTTTTTAATGAAAGTAAAGTATGTTTTAATATAAAACTAGAACTCACTCAGCAACACTGACTTTTTATATGTTTTCCACCTGGCAGGTAATGATTGCTGAGGATGGCACCGCGCGGCTACTCGGCACTTTTGGGATGGCATTCTTTCGATTAATGTTTTTGCATTGTAATGCGAACAAACTGTTTTGTAATGAATGCTGTATTAACTTGCAAAAGCATTTATAAAGAAATGAAAGCCTATTTTAATGTTCCGCTGCAATGTTTATGAAATATGAATGCAAATATATGTTTTATGTGCGATGAATGACCAACTGTAGGCATCCCGGGAACGGGGACTTACAAGTTAGTATCAGAGCCAAAGTTTAAGTGAAACGGGTAAATTTTCAAAATAAACCTTAACTTAAACTGAGAATGGGACGAAAGGGGAATGGGATGCCAATCTGAGTAGCTGCGTGCCATCAGGTATTTTCGTAAAGTTAACCGATTTTATGTGCGCATGGTATGTGGTTATGTGTTGTATGTAGATTTAAATACTGATGTAGTCAGGACAGGTAATGCTTGGGGTATGAAGAGTAAAGTAAGTGGCTAATCACAACTGGCCACTGTAATTAGGGACTTACTGTACTTGACATAAACTGAGTTGTTTCCTTGAATGACCGTGTTGGTGTTTGAATCTTTCAGTGTGATATATAGAGAATGGCTGGTGGTAGATCCTCTAAAGCTTCTAGGGGTGGAGGTCGTGGTGGGCCTGATGCTGATCTGCGACCTAAAAGAGGAAGGCCTAGAGTTGAGAAGGTGGTTCCTGAAGAACCTGAGACCCCTCATCCGGAGGCTGGGGATGAGAGTGCAAACTTGAGGGCCTCGGTAAAGGAGGCTGTTGTTGAAGAAGTACATCAGGTCATGCAAACATTCTTACCGTCTGTGGTGACCGAAGTCATCAAGGCTGTGAAGGAAGGAGAAAGAAGGGAGAGAAACAGGGCCTCGGGGGAGCGGGAGCAACCGCCTGAAACAATTTTCTCTGATAATGAGGAAGATGAAGAAGATGAGCCGTGCAAGAGGGGGTACGAGGCTGTAATTACGGGGCGTTTATGAGATGCAAGCCCCCAACTTTTGATGGAAATGGCACTGCTGCTGCTACTCACCGGTGGGTGAGGGAAATGGAGGCTGTACTTGATATCAGCGAATGCCGTGAAGACCAGAAGGTGAAGTTCGCTACCCACTCTTTTGTGGATTCGGCTCTGTGTTGGTGGGACAACATTGTCCAAGCCGAGGGTAGCAGGGCCATTGGGAGGATGAGATGGTCTGAACTGAAAAAGTTAGTGATTGAGGAGTTTTGTCCTCATAGGGAAATGGACAAGGTCGAAAGGGAGTTCTTGCAACTGGAGGTGGGAACCATGACACACCAACAGTACACCACAAAATTCAACAAGATGGCACGTCTGGTGCCAGACCAAGTGATACCTTTGTCACGAAAGATTAAAAGATACATTCAGGCTTTGCCAACGGATATTCGCGGGCACATGATCGCTGCCGACCGAGCACGTTTAGGTCGGCAGTGAATTTGGCAAGGAGACTGTATGATGAGAGAACGGTGGTGGTGACTGAAGGTGGCAAGAAGAGCGGTGGTGAGCGGAACTGGCAGAGGAAGAGGTTTGGTCGGGGTGATGCCTCGACGGGTAGTAAGAAGGCACGGGTGGATGACCGTCGTGTGGTCACGTCTAGTGCAGGATCGAGAAGGTGTGGCAAGTGTGGAAGGGAGCATAGTGGGGAGTGCAGGTTTGGATCGAACTTGTGCTTCAAATGTAGGAAGGCGGGGCACATGGCAAAGGACTGTCATATAGTCCGATGCTATAACTGGGTGAAGAGGGTCATATGAGCAAGGATTGTAAGAGGCCGAGGGCTGAGAGCTCCGGGGCGAAGAAGACGAGAGGTGAAGGACCGAGGGCGAGCGCCAGGGCATTCACCATGACACAAGAGGAAGCTAGGACGGACCCTGATGTCGTGTCCGGTACGTTTCTGGTGAACCAAACTTTAGCTTCTATGTTATTTGATTCGGGTGCCAGTAAAATTTTTATTTCTGCTGCTTTCTGTGCTAAGCTGCCTGTTAGTAGTAGACGTGATGATGCGCCCTTTGATGTAGAAACTGCCATAGGTAAGTCTACCAGGATTTCTGAGATGATAGAGAACTGTGATGTGGAGCTAGAGGGTCACAAGTTTCCTGTTAGACCGTTTGTGATGACCTTAGGTGGTTTCGATTTGGTTCTTGGGATGGACTGGTTAGCGGACTACGAGGCGAACATTGTGTGTCGCAAGAAGATGATTCAGTTGTCAGCGCCTGACGGGAGTTCGGTAACGGTTTATGGTGTTCGGGTCATGATGATTCCAAAAGTAATTTCGATGGCGGTAACGGTTTATGGTGATCGGGTCACGATGAGTAGCCTCGCAGCGCCATCCTCAGCAACATTACCTGCCAACTGGAAACACATAAAAAGTCAGCGTTGCTGAGTGAGTTCTAGTTTTATAATAAAACATACTTTACTTTCATTTAAAACCGTTCGTTAATTTTGCATGATCACACATCATACGTACACATAGATAATATCTTTATTATCTTCTTCATTCGTTCATTCATTCATCATTATATCTTTACTTGCGCATTTGATATCTTCCATACCAATACCATATGCTACACCCCAAACGATATGGCTACTGGGCCGAAGTCAATAAATGAACAGCTAAACATGTGCCGCAGTACTAGGGTAAGCGGTAGAGGTTCTATACAAATGGTCGGTCACAAAGACGGACCTCAATGTGCATCCTCCCGGGGTAGCGAACCCGCACACCGGTGGGCTAACACCTTATAGTTGGCGTGTCCCGTTATCAAATGCTTGATAGAATTTCATTACTTTTGTTCATTTATGCATGCATTCAATTCATGTTCCCCTTTTTATCATCTTTCACCTTACGTTACATAATACTTTCAATTCATTCATTAACATTACACGTAAATCCACAAGAAAGATAAACATTCATCATAATCAGGAACATCATACATACGTAACATACATCTTACATAAATATGCAACGCCATCATCATCATCATGCCCAACCTACTCTCTAAGGCCTCAATAGTCATCTTACACGAACTTACCGGAATTTCAATGTCAAAATTTACGTCTGCACTTTCCCCCGAAAGTCAGTAATTAAACTACACGTTTCCCTGGATACAACAACCCTGTTTGGGCGTATGGACATCCTTCAGTCGCATGGCCTCCAGGCGACTAAACATCATGCGATTGGACTCATGCGGATGAACATCTATGCGAATGGACATCCAGTCGTGCGTATGGACCTCATGCGGATGGAACTAATGCGAATGAGCACCTATGCGATTGACCTCATGCGAATGGACTCACTGCGAATGAGTCCATGCGATTGGAACTAATGCGACTAAGCACCTATGCGACAGGACCCTCAGTCGTATGACTCCCCATGCGACTAGACCCCCAATCGTACGAACGAAACCTTAGTCGTGCGAATGAACCCTCAATCGTGCGAATGAAGCTTAATCGTGCGAATGAACCTCAATCGCACCTCAGTCGGCCGTATGGCCTCCAGTCGGTCGCCTAGCCCTAGCTGATGCAGAAAGGAGTTCATCCCGAACCCAATCTGCCATTTTCGGCCTCCAAGCTCATCCAAACCCATTCTAAGCCTAAATCAACCATCCTAAACCTTAGGAATGCATACTACAACACCATACAAGCACACACAATCCCGGAAACAAACTCCAAACGCATCACAAGCAACACACCCAAATGGGGCAAACACACACACATACAAAAACGGGTTTTCAATGCTTTCCAGCCCCAAAATCGGTTGAAAATAAGTAAATGAGGGGTCCTAAAACTCACACAAACGACCACAACGACAAGGGCTTCGATTTGACTCGCTCCTCAACGATTTTGCTCACTCGAACCAACCCGAACCAACTTTTCTTCCTCTTTTCTCCCTTTCTCTCTTCTCCTCTTTTGTTTGGCTGAAATGTGAGTATGGGGAGAGGGTAATGGCTGCCCTCTCCCTACATTTATCATCAAATACCCAAATTTTCCCTTGTTGGCGAGTTTGGTCCCTCGACTTTGGACTTTATTTCTTTTCTTCTTTCGTCGGCTTCAAAATAAATACCCGGGTGTTACAAGTCCAGCCCCCTTAAATAGGTTTCGTACCCGAAACCTGTTATTCCTCGAACAAACATCGGTAATGTTGCCTCATCTCTTCTTTGGTCTCCCACATCGACTCGCATCCTTTCCTGTGCTTCCACTGTACACGCACAAGAGGAACCGTTTTATTCTTCAGCCTCTTCTCCTTTCGATCGATGATTGCCACTGGTTGCTCCACATAATTGATCTGTTCGTCTACTTCGATATCTTCCAGTGGAACAATCATATCTTCATCTGCCAAACACTTCCTTAGATGAGATACATGGAATGTCGGGTGAATTCCACTTAACTCATCAGGTAACTCCAATCTATAGGCCACCTCTCCTACTCGAGCAATGATTCGGAAAGGGCCTATGTACCTCGGGCTCAACTTGCCCCGCTTTCGAAAACGAATGATACCCTTCCAAGGTGAGACCTTCAACATAACCCGATCACCCACCTGGAATTCAATCGGTCTGCGTCGTTTATCAGCATACGACTTCTGTCTATCTTTGGCTGCCTTCATGAAGCCTTTGATCTTTTTAAGCTTCTCAGTCGTAGCCTTGATCACCTCGACGCTCCCTAACTCCTTCTGACCAATATCACCCTAACAAACGGGTGTTCTGCATCTCCTACCGTATAGCATCTCATATGGCGGCATACCGATGCTGGCATGATGACTGTTGTTGTACGAGAATTCAGCTAACGATAAGTGGTCATCCCAACTTCCCCCAAAATCGATAACACATGCCCGAAGCATGTCCTCCAATGTCTGAATGGTCCTTTCTGACTGACCATCAGTCTGGGGATGATAAGCCGTGCTAATATGTAACCTCGTCCCCATAGCGTCGTGAAATTTCTTCTAGAATTTGGAAGTAAACCGGGTGTCACGATCAGACACAATAGACACCGGCACACCATGACGAGTTACAATTTCCTTGATGAACAGATCAGCCAACCTCTCCGATGAATATGTCTCGCGGATCAGTAGAAAGTGAGCACTCTTCGTTAGACGATCAACTATCACCCATATGGCATCATACCCCTTCGGGGTACGCGGTAGCTTCGTAATGAAGTCCATGGTGATGTGCTACCACTTTCATTCCGGTATATCCAAAGGTTGGATCTTCCCATACGGCTTCTGATGCTCGGCCTTCACTTGCAAACAAGTAAGGCACTTACTCACATACTCCATTACGTCACGCTTCATTCCCGGCCACCAATAATCTTTCTTCATGTATTGGTACATCTTTGTGGCACCGGGATGAATAGAGTATCGAGTCTTGTGAGCTTCATTCATGATCTTCACGCGTAGATCTCCAAAACGAGGAATCCACACACGACCGAATCGGGTTCTAACACCGAGTGTGTTTTCACCCAATTCCTCGACCAGACGTCTCATTCTTTCAGAGTTAAGACGATTTTCTTTCAATGCCTCATCTTGAAACTCTTTGACTTGGTTCATCACATCTGAAATCATGATCAACTGGTATGCTTTCACCCGAATCGGCTCGGGTCTCTCCTTTCGGCTAAGGGCATCCGCCACCACATTGGCTTTGCTAGATCCTTTTGCTCAAAGAAGTACTTCAAGCTTTTGTGGTCAGTGAGCATAGTGCACTTCGTCCGTAAAGATAGTGCCTCCAAATCTTTAGTGCAAAGACCACGACTGCTAGCTCCAAGTCATGAGTAGGATAATTGACCTCATGAACTTTCAACTGTCGGAATGCATAGGCTATAACCTTCCCTCTCTACATTAACACACACCCTAACCTCGAGTAGGAAGCATCAGAATAGACCACCAGATCTTCACTTCCATCGGGTAATGACAAAACAGGAGCTTGACTCAACCTCGCCTTCAGTTCCTCAAAAGCCTTCTCTTGAGCTTGACCCCATACGAACTTCACATCTTTTCGGGTCAACTTAGTTAGTGGAGAAGCGATCTTAGAAAAATCTTGAATGAATCTTCTGTAAGAGCCCGCCAAACCCAAGAAGTTACGAATCTCAGATGGCGTCTTTGGTGACTTCCATTGCATAACCGCCTCCACCTTTGTCGGGTCCACCATAATCCCGTCAGGATTCACCACATGACCCAAGAACTAAACTTCGCGCAACCAGAACGCGCACTTGGAGAACTTAGCGTACAACTTCTCCCTTCTCAACGTCTCTAGAACTTCCCGAATGTGACCGGCATGCTCTGTCTCGCTCCTCGAGTAAATCAGGATATCATCAATAAACACGATCACTGATTTATCCAACATCGGCTGACACACTCGATTCATCAGATCCATAAAAGCAGCTGGCGCATTGGTCAAACCAAAAGACATGACGAGGAACTCTTAGTGACCATATCGCGTGCGTAAAGCTGTTTTAGGGATATCTTGCTCCTTCACCTTCAACTGATGGTAGCCCGATCGAAGATCTATCCTTGAAAACCAACTAGCACCTTGAAGCTGATCAAACAAATCGTCAATTCTCGGTAAGGGGTATCGGTTCTTTATCGTCAACTTGTTCAGCTCCCGGTAGTCAATACACATCCTCATACTACCGTCTTTCTTCTTCATGAACAGTACCGGAGCACCCCAAGGAGAGATACTCGGTCTAATGAACCGCTTATCAAGAAGTTCTTGCAACTGCTCCATCAGCTCTTTCATCTCCGTCGGAGCCAGCCGATGCGGTGCCTTGGCAACAGGTTGGGCACCCGGTATCAGATCAATCTGAAACTCGATCTCTCGGTCAGGTGGCACTCCTGATAAGTCTTCTGGGAACACGTCTGGAAAGTCACACACAACCGCTACATCGACTAGTTGTGGTGTTGGCATGTCTACATCCTTTACATAGGCCAAGTAGGCACTACATCCACGCCTCATACACTTTCCCGCCACCACCATCGAGATTACTTTCGGAATCGTCGTGACCCGATCACCATAAACTGTCACCGAACTCCCATCAGGCGCTGTCAACCGAATCATCTTCTTGCGACACACAATGTTCGGCTCGTAGTTCGCTAGCCAATCCATCCCAAGAACCAAATCGAACCTACCTAAGGTCATCAAGAATGGTCTAACGGGAAACTTATGATCGTCTAGCTCCACATCACAGTTCTCTATCATCTCTGAAATCCGGGTAAACTTACCTATAGCAGTTTCTACATCAAATGGCGCATCGACACGTCTACTACTAATAGGCAGCTTAGCACAGAAAGCAGTAGAAATAAAACTTTTACTAGCACTAGAATCGAATAACACAGAAGTTAAAGTTTGATTCACTAGAAACGCACCAGACACAACGTCAGGGTCCGTCCTAGCTTCCTCCAGTGTCATAGTGAATGCCCTGGCACTCGCCCTCGATCCGTCATTCCCCGTCTTCTTCACCCCAGATCCCTCAGCTCTCGGCTTCTTACAATCTATGCTCATATGTCTGCTTTCCCCACAGTTGTAACACCTGCCCGTACGGCAAACCCTTGCCATATGCCCTACCTTCCCGCACTTGAAGCACACATTCAAACCCAGCCTACATTCTCCCGCATGCTCTTTTCCACACTTGCCACACCTCTTCGTTCCCGCTCCCGATATGGCCACACGGCGGTCATCCACCCGTGCCTTTTTGTTATCTGTTGAGGCATCACCCCGACCAAACCTTTTCCCGTTCCAATTCCGATCACCACCCCTCTTCTTGTTCGCTTCAGTCACCACCACCTCCCGCTCATCATATAGTCTCCCTGCCAAATCAACCGCCGACCTAAACGTGCCTGGCCGGGCGGCGATCATATGCCTGCGAACATCCACCGGCAAACCCTGAACGTACCTCGTGATCTTTCGAGACAGAGGCGTCACCAGATCCGGCACCAGCGGTGCCATTTCATGGAACTTTGTAGTGTACTGTTGGTGTGTCATGGTTCCCGCCTCCAGCTCCAGGAACTCTCTCTCTATCTTATCCATCTCCCTGTGAGGACAAAACTCCTCAATTACCATCTTCTTCAACTCCTCCTACCTCATCCTTCCTATCGCCCGATTACCCTCGGCTTGGACAATGTTGTCCCACCAGCACAGAGCCGAGTCCACAAATGAACGAGTGGCAAACGTCACCTTCCGATCTTCCCGACACTCACTGATGTCGAGAACAACTTCCATTTCCCTCACCCACCGGTGAGCAGCAGCAGTGCTGTTTCCATCGAAAGTAGGGGTCTTGTATCTCATAAACGCCCCGTAGTTACAGCCTCGTGCCACCTCTTGCACAGGCTCATCTTCCTCCTCTTCTTCATTATCAGAGAAAATTGTTTCAGGCTCCGGTTGCTCTCGTCCTCCCGAAGACCTGTTTCTCTCCTTTCTTTCTCCTTCTTTCACAGCCTTGATGACTTCAGTCACCACAAACGGTAAGATTGTCTGCATGACCTGATGTACTTCTTCAACAACAGCCTCCTTTACCGAGGCCCTCAAGTTTGCACTCTCATCCCTAGCCTACGGATGAGGGGTCTTAGGTTCTTCAGGAACCACCTTTTCAACTCTTGGTCTTCCTCTTTTGGGTCGCGGTTCAGCACCAGGCCCACCACAGCCTCCACCCCTAGAAGCTTTAGAAGATCTACCACCGGCCATTCTCTATCACACTGAAAGATTCAAACACTAACACGGTCATTCAAGGAACAGCTCAGTTTATGTCAAGTATAGTAAGTCCCTAATTACAGTGGCCAGTTGTGATTAGCCACTTAATTTACTCTTCATACCCCGAGCATTACCTATCCTGACCACATCAGTATCTAAATCTACATACAACATATAAACCACATAACATGCACACATAATACCAGTTATCATTTCGAAAATACCTGATAGCACGCAGCTACTCAGATTGGCATTAGATTTTGGTGATAACTGGGATATACATTTACCTTTGATAAAATTTTTATATAATAATAGTTATCATGCCAATATTGGAGCAGCTCCATTTGAAGCTCTACCCAGAAGAAAGTGTAGGTCACCTTTGTGTTGGAATGAAGTAGGAGATAGATAGTTTACAGACCCAGAACTTATACAAGAAACATCCGATAAGATTTCTGAAATTAAGAATAGATTAAAGGAAACATGCGATAGACAAAAGAGTTATGCTCATAAAAGAAGAAAGTCTTTGGAATTTCAAATAGGAGTTAAAGTGTACTTTAAGGTATCACCCTCTAAGGGAATTTTTCGATTCGGTAAAAGAAATAAGTTAAAACCTAGGTATGTTGGTCCTTTTAAGATAATAGATAGGATTGGTCCTGTAACTTATAAGCAAGATTTACCTCAGGAATTAAGTGAGATGTCTAATAGATGAGATATTGAAGATACTAATACATGAAAATCAAAATAGATAGGAGACTTTATTTTATGGAAGAACCAGTTATAGCCATTATGGATAGAGATGTAAAAAGTTTAACAAAAAGTAAAATCCCAATGGTAAAGGTCAAACAGAATTCAAAAAGAGGACCTGAATTTACATGGGAAATGGAGGATGAAATTCAAAGAAGATATCCTCATCTATTTAAGGTTAATCTGAATGAAAAGAGCAACTACAAATATAACCCTCCATAACCCTTGAAAATACCTACCAATGAATTTCGGGACGAAATTCTTTTTACGGGGGAGAATGTGACAACCCTAGGTCAAGGTTAGGTAAATTAACATTATTAATTACTCTAAATAGACAATGTGGACCTATATACTTATACCTTATTAAAATTACTAAGTCGATCTTATTTGATAAGTTACTTGAATGATAAATATCTCATATAAAATAAATTCATATCAAAACTTAATTAAACATTAAACACCTAAACACTAACTAAAACACAACCTAAACTCTTGTATCGGTTCATTAAAATACTAATTAATCTGATTAATAAATAAACTATTAACTAGTCCTAGCATTAATGACCAAATGAGTCATCACCCCTAGGGCTTGCCACCTAGCCAACCCTTGACACTAACCCCTTCCTAAACTCCGCCACATATCCTAATAACTTGACTAAGCATCCATACAACCCCACCTTATATGCTAGACCAAATCATGATGAACTTCAACACTTGAAGCTCTCGGCCAATAGAGTCAACACAGCCACAACCCAGCACAAGCCACCACAATTAAGAAATTACATTCTGTAAATTTTGGTATTGTTGGACCAAAAGAACCAATGAGCCAGATCAGAAAAACCTTTAAGTCCCACAGACATCACAACAACTGAAGAGATCTACATCTGCTGAAGACAAAGTCTGAAGACAAAGTCTGAAGATAAAAGTCTGAAGACAATAGCTGAAGACAAAGTCTGAAGACATATGTTGAAGACAAAGTCTGAAGACCAAGTTCTCAGAAGTTGTTTTAAACAGCTGAAGTGTTTCCTTTCAGTAGTTGTAATGTTTTACTTTTCAGTAGTTTCCTTTCAGTAGTTTTATTATTGTAAAACGTCTGAAGTTCTTACACTTCAGATGTTATAGTTTCAGTAGTTGTAACTCTGGTTTACACTTAGCTTTTTGTGAAGGTGTCCTCAGTTGTTGTGGACATCTTCAGTAGATTAGTTATTTTCAGTAGTTTGTTAAATCAGTTAGATGTCACTATCAAGTGACTTCAGCTGACGTCACATTCCTTTATAAAAGGAATGTTGACCTAGTTGTTTTGTAACCGAAGCATTTGCGTGAATGAAAATCTTCCATTAACAGAAAATTTATCTCTCTATACTTGTCATAGTGTGATTGCATATTCATACTTATCTTGCTTGAATTTGATCTAATTTCTGTTATATTCCGCTGCAAATTCAAATCTAATTGATCAAACTAGATCCGATCCTATCAGGTATGATTATGATAAGTAAAATAATTTATATAATTTAGTAAAATTATTGAAAGAAAATTATCAATCGGAAGATCTGAATCTGGTAAAAAGCTAGAAAAATTATATGATGATTCTTTTGTTTTATAGGACCCGTAGAATTAAATTCATGATCTAATTCATAGTTATGCCCGACTTATATATTTTAGAAGAATCTCTAATTCAAAAAACAGAAAAAAACATTTAAACTATAAGATAAATCATAAAAAATGTATACAAAATTTTATATAACGATTAGAATCGTTTGTATAAAGTTGGGAATTTTTAAAGATATTTTGATATTTTTACTGATTATTGTCAAAATGGTAAAAATCATAAAAATATTACTATTATAAATTAGTTTTCCTGTAATTTATGAGATAATATGGATTTTACAGTATAGATTTTGATAAATTTTGGTGATTTTTAAGAACCCGTAGATATTTTTGCGAGTTTATTCAAGTATTGTAAAAATTCTAGAAAATAAACTGTAATTAGTTGATGTACGAAACTTTGACACATCAAAATAGATTCTTATATGCTTCTGCCATAAAAATGTCGTTACATATGGATAACTATAACTCCTACTTTGATTTTTATAATCCTGAGGTGCTGAAAAGTTTAAAGAAAAGATATTTATCTCTAATATATAAATATATTTATAGGTTGTTGTCACATCCCGTCAGAAGCGTGAGATGCTTAGGGTGTGACTTGTTTGTTCAGAACTCATTGATTTATAAATTTTAACAGATAGCACACCAACATAAACATAACATAATTCATAGGATAATATTAAAGTTTAGTATTACATTAAATCATAATAGTCAAAATTTGAAATAATATAATCCTATTACAACATAAATATCTAACAGCTACATCTTCAGAGACGATGGAAATGAGTATCCACCGATACACTGAGGTCATAGAGGTAAACTGTCACATTTACACAAACTTTCCTCGTTATCTCTCACCAGCCATTATACACATCAAAAGAGAACATTAAGTTATTAGTCATGATGAATTCCTAAATAAACATACTCAAAATAGTCAACACAAAGTTGGTGAGTTCACAGGTTTATCTTAAACAAAATATTATTGATGCATCAGATACAACCAAACCTTACTTAATAATCAGAGATAACTATTATAACATTATTCATAAATCAGATAATATAGCATCACAACACTCATCCTGTTGGTACAGGAAATATTTTCCTAAGTAGCACTACCTATATTATCAAACGGTTCCACATCCGAATTAATGATTGTAACATAAATGATAATATAACTCAAAAATTGCATCAATCATAAAAAAACCATTAGTATGCTTTTTCCCCCAAAAGTTTATAAAAATCAAAATGAGGCTATGAATCTCACCTCTTACTCCAAATGATAACCTATAAACACAAATATTTATAGTTTAGAAAAATGTCTTTTCTTTAATATTTTTCGCACCTCAAATTATAAAATTCATTAAAAAAATTATAATGAAACATATACCATGAAATTTTTACAGTAAGTGGGTCCTAAAATTAGACATAATATAGTAAAATTTCATTTTCTTATTATTTACAGTTTATTTTCTATAATTTTTCCATTATTTGAATAATTTATCAGAAATACCTTCGGGCCTCTAAAAATTCTGAAATTTAGTCAGAATACTTTTCATAACTTTTATAGTTTAACAAAAGTTTCTCAAATCCCAAATTTTAGCAGAGTCAATTTTTATGATTTTTACCGTTTTACCAATATTTAGAAAAAATAACAGAATATGTCCAAAAATTCTTATTTTCATATAGCCTGTTCTATTCTACTTTTCATATTTTCTTTAGAGTTTTCATAATTTATTTCCTAGTTTAAGTATTTTTCCTGATTTTTAGTTAGCAGAACTTTTAGAAATTCATAACTTAGGCATATCTTTGAGTTAGGTCACGAAACATTTTCTGTAAGTCTTATAAATTGTAATAATCAATATATAATTTTCCCACACATTTTCCAGGGTCGGTTCTTCCAGTATGAATTTTTCTTTTAAATACTTAGATAATTTATATAAATTATTTTACTCGTAAAAATGGTATCAAAATTTGCAGAACTATATTTCTTAATATACTAAACATATTTTCAATGTTTGTTCCTACAATCATAGTAAATAATATAATAAAATGAATTTAACAAGTTGCACCTAGATTTTTAACCCTTTTGTTGATAATTTTCTTTATATAAATTTTGATTATCAAGATTTACTATATTTATTTCAGACTCTTAAAACTTCCTTACTGACTTAAAATAAGTTTGATATGTTTCTAAGATTCATGAAGATCTTGAATGTTAAATCAAAAGGGTTAGTCATATGTGTTTGTTTAAACACATGTATAGTCTTTGTAATCTTAACTAGTTATGGTTTAGAGGACGAAACCTTGATTTTGATAGAAGGAGAGGGTGATGATAGCTGATAATAGCTTCTTACTCCGATGCTCCAACTCGTGTGGATGTCTTGAGCTCCCAAAGTTGTGATTTCTTTGCAAAAGTTGGTTTGAAAGGTGATGGTGTTCGATTGTGGTGATGTTATAGTGGTGACCGTGAGTGGTGATATTGATCGTGTTCGGTTGAGAGATGAGGGAGTGGTGTTTGTGGTAGTGACCGAGAGGTGGTGGTGTGAGGGTGATGGTAACCGAGAGCGAAGTAGTGGGGGTATGCGGTTGAGGGGCGACCGAATGGTTGTGGTTTGTGTGTTTGTTTGAAAGATGGTGGACATAGGGAGTCTTCGGCCGATGGTGTAGATATAGGGGAGTCTTCATGATTATTCCTATGCTTAGGTGATGAGGTGGTTATTATAGCCTAGTTAGTCATTGCTATGTGGCGGTTTTGAAGATGCCCAAGGTGTCCTAATGTTGCTAGGTGTCGATCAAGAAGGCTAATGAGTCACCAAGTTATTATTACAAGTTTAATCAATACTTAGGGTGTTAATTGGATGACTAAAGGTTCTAATGAACCGAATTTTAATCTTAAATGGTGCTTAGGTTTAAGTTTTAAGTGTATAAGATTTGCTTAGTTTTGTTTTGATGCCAAGTTTCCTTGATGTTTAACTTGTTTTGTGGTGTTTGGTTGGGTTGTATTTGGTTCATTTGGTGTTTGTTTGATGTTATATGGTTGATGAATTTTGATCACATAAGGTTTAATATCAAAAGATTATGTATTCAAATACATGCACACGTAAATTTTGTGCATGCATGCAAGCATGCATACGTACATCATATATATATATATATTCACATAAACATATATAATATATAAGAAGTTACTTAGATATAGAATAATATATATGATGGTTTAGTAAAATATTAACGTATGAAATCCTATATTTTTAGGTTTGTCACATTCTTCCCCCGTAAAAATAATTTCATCCCGAAATTTATTTGGAGAGTAATACCTAAAGTTGAGAGGAACTTATCTGATCACTGACTTAAAATAGATGGGGATACTTTCTTCTGATTTCATCTTCTCTTTCCCACGTATATTCATGTCCTCTCTTAGCGTTCCACTTAACTTTCACTATGAGAATTTTACTCCTTCTTAGCCTTTTCACTTCTTTATCTAATACGGCTATTGGTTCTTCCATAAAATGAAGCTTCTTGTCTATCCTTATTTCTTGAACTGGAATTTTTAATGCCTCATCCGTTAGACATTTCTTTAGATTGGACACATGAAACGTGTTGTGTACTTCCCTTAATTCTTGGGGTAAATTTAACCTATATGCAACTGGGCCAACTTTGTCAATGATTTCAAATGGTCCAACGTACCTAGGGTTTAACTTATTCCTTTTTCCAAATCGAATGATTACTTTTGTGGGTGATATCTTCAGATAAACCTTATCTCCAACTTGGAATTCTAGTGGCTTTCTTCTTTTATCAGCATAACTTTTCTGTCGATCACGTGCTGCCTTCAATTTATTTTTGATTTCCTTGATCTTGTCAGATGTTTCCTGAATTAGGTCAAGGCCTATAAGTTGCCTATCTCCTACTTCATTCCAACATAGTGCTGATCTACATTTTCTTCCATACAAGGCTTCAAATGGGCCGGTTCCAATACTGGAATGACAGCTATTATTATAAGAAAACTATATCAAAGGTATATGTATATCCCAATTGCCACCAAAATCCAATGCACAAGCATGTAACATATCTTCCAATGTTTGAATTGTCTTTTCACTTTGTCCATTTGTTTGCGGATGGTATGCTGTACTAAGGTTTATTTGGGTTCCTTAAGCTTTTTGTAGGGTTTGCCAGAACCTAGATATGAATCTACTGTCTCTGTCGGATATAATTGAGATGGGTATTCCATGTCTGGACACAATTTCCTGCATGTAAGTTCTTGCTAATTTCTCCATTTTATAATCTTCTCTAATTGGCAAGAAGTGTGCTGATTTGGTTAATCTATCTAATATAACCCAAATTGTGTCATACCCGCTTGAGGTTCTTGGTAGTTTGGTTACAAAATCCATGGTGATCTGGTCCCATTTCCATTCTGGAATCTCAAATTGTTGCAAATACCCTGAAGGTTTTTGGTATTCAGCTTTAACTCTTGAACATGTATCACATCTTTCTACAAATTCTCCGACTGATCTTTTCATGCCGGGCCACCAGTATTGGCCTTTCAAATCTTTATACATTTTGTTATTTCCTGGATGCACAGAATATTTCGACTAATGTGCCTCTTGTAGTATAATTCTTCTAAGTATATCATTATCGGGTATCCATATTCTTCCTTTGAACTTTAAAATTCCATTTGCACTTTCTTCCAAATCTTTTATTTTTCCTTTCATTTCCAACTTACCTTTTGTTGGGCCTCCCGTATTTGATATAACAGATCTGATTGTAGTTACATTCTCATGGCACGTACCCGTAATGGTTTAACTCTATCTTTCCTACTTAATGCATCTGCTACTACATTTGCTTTACCCGGATGGTATTTGATTTCACAGTCATAATCACTTAATAGTTCTATCCATCTCCTTTGCCTCATATTTAGCTTCTTCTGATCAAATATATGCTGTAAACTCTTATGATCTGTATATATTATACATTTTGTTCCATACAGATAATGTCTCCTGATCTTAAGTGCAAATACTACTGCTCCTAATTCCAAATCATGAGTAGTGTAATTCTTTTCACTTCCCCTAAGTTGTCTGGAGGCATACGAAATTACTTTACTCCGTTGCATTAATACGCATCCAAATCCTTGACGAGACGCGTCACAATATACTATAAAATCATCAGTCCCTTCTGGTAATGACAAGATGGGTGCACTACATAATTTACTTTTTAAGAGTTCAAATGCAGCTTTTTGCTTTTCTACCCAATTGTATGGCTTATCCTTTTGAGTTAATTCTGTCAGGGGTTGAGCTATTCTCGAAAAATTTTCTATGAATCTCCTATAATATCCGGCCAGTCCTAAGAATTGGTGTACTTCTGTTGGTGTTTTGGGATCTTCCTATTTCTTAACAGCTTCTATTTTTGCTGGATCTACTTGTAAACCTTCTTGGTTAACTATGTGTCCAAGGAATTGCACTTCCCTTTTCCAGAATTCACATTTTGAGAATTTTGCATATAATTTTTCTTTTCTTAACAATTCCAAAGTCAACCTTAAGTGCTGTTCATGATCCTCCTTATTTTTGGAATAGATTAAAATGTCATCTATAAAAACTATGACAAACTTGTCTAAATAAGGCTTACATATCCTATTCATTAAATCCATAAATATAGCTGGAGCATTGGTTAATCCAAATGGCATTACAAGAAATTCATAATGTCCATACCTAGTTCTGAATGTTGTTTTTGGTATGTCTGATGATATCCTGATCTTAATCTATCTTTCAAAAGTAACTAGATCCTTGCAATTGGTCAAACAGGTCGTCTATCCTAGGTAGGGGATACCTATTCTTTATGGTTACCTTATTAAGTTCCTTATAGTCTATACACATTTTAAACGTTCCATCTTTCTTTTTAACAAATAAAATGGGTGCTCCCCAGGGTGACACACTAGGACGTATAAACTCCTTGTCCAGTAGTTCTTGAAGTTTGCTCATTAATTCCTTCATTTCTATGGATGCTAAACGGTGGGTGCCTTAGCAATAGGGGTTGTTCCTGGTATTAACTCAATTTTAAACTCTACTTGATGAGGGGGTGGTAAACGGATAATTCATCAGGAAATACATCAGAATATTCATTGACGATAGGAACATTTTCTAGGTTTACTTTATCTTTCTTGGTGTCAACAATATGAGCTAGGAAAGCTAAGCATTTCTTCCTTAAATATTTTTGTGCGTTCTTACAGGAAATTATCTTCATGACACCTCTAGGTTTCTCACCATATATACAAAGTGTTCTATCTTCGTTAATCAGAGGAATTCTTATCATTTTCTTGCCACATACTAATTCAGCCTGATTTTTACTTAACCAATCCATTCCCACAACAATATCAAATCCTCCTAAATCAATAGGAATCAGATCTATATTGAAATGATTTTTATCTAGATTTATAGTACAATTAGGAATGATTTCATAGGCTTCAATTATCTTACCATCAGCTAGTTCTATCATATATTTTTTATTTAACTTTTCTGAGGTTAGGTCAAGCAGTGGTCTAAACGTGTTTGAAATAAAACTACGGGTTGCTCCAGTATCAAATAGCACAGTAGCGTACTGATTGTAGATAGTAAACATACCCGTTACAACCTCCGGTTCGTGTCGAGCTTCTTCAGCTTGCATCACAAATGCTCTTCCTCGAGGGTTGTTTTGGTTGACCGGAGCCTTACCCTTCAGTTGTGGACATTCGTTTCGAAAGTGGTTTTCGTTTCCACATTGATAACAGACTGGCTTTGGGTTAGTGGGGCTTTACAGTCTCGGGATATATGTCCCTTTTTCTTGCAATTGTAACAGATTACCATTGCGCAATTGCCATGATGATATCTTTGACAGGTACTCTACCATGGCTGGTTTTCAGCTTGTGGTTTCTTTTCCCGTGTCATTCCTAAGAAGTTTCGGGTGGGTTGTCGGGCTATCCTTTTCTGGGAATTTCCTCTAAACTTCCCTCCTGAGTTATCATCACTCCATTTCCTCTTCTCCCCTGATCTTGGGTTACTTAAGGATCCGTTTCTTATCATTTCGTCAGTCAAGCTTCCTGATAGGCTTACGGCATCTTGGAAAGTTTTAGGCATAGCAGATTTCACTAGTCCTCTTATTTGTGATACTAATCCCCGAATATATCTCCCTATTCTTTTTGCTTGTGGGTCACCAGGTGTGGTACTAGCCTTGAGAGTTCATTATATCTATCAGTGTACTCTCGATGTGCTGCCCCTTTCATTTCTAGTGCTAAGAATTCAGTTTCTAATTTTTCTATTTCATTGTAGGGACAATATTTTTCTATTATTAAACTCCTGAATTCGTTCCAACTTAATCCATTCATAACATGCCTACCTTTAGTGTGCATTTCCATTTTCCACCAGGATTGTGCCTCCCCCTTTAGTGAATGCGAAGCAAACAAGATTTTGTTGTTGTTGGCACAATTACTGATTTCTAAGGTTGATTCCATCTCATCCAACCAACGTAGGGCTTGTACAGCTCCGCCTCTACCATCAAATTCCCGGGGCCTACATGACATAAAAGCTTTATAGGAGCATCCTTTTTCAGTTATAGTTCCTTCTTCCAGTTGTCCTCTCATGGTGTCGTCTACGGGTATTTCGTTACCTGGTGTCGAAGTTCCAAGGTTTAGGTTTTGTTGAAGCTGGGTTATTAGTGTGGGTACAACAGCCTCTATTTGCTGCGTTACTAATCGTGTGATTCTATCATCCTCATTGGTGGTTGTGTTTACAGGAGTTTCTTCTCCGAGCCTGGTTCTAGGTCGTCCTACTCGCGCCGTTCTTCTTATAGGTTGTGTGTTCCTATTTGGCGGCATGATTTTCTATAGTTAATTGTAGTCGATGTTAAAAGAATTTTAAATTCTTAATAGTATTTAAGCTAACACATAACAAATAATAATTCCAAACACAACAGATATATTTCATTTAAGTTCTTATTAAGGATTTTTCCATGTTAGAGTTAGAAAGAAATTCTAATTTCCATGAACCCATTTCCAAATCTTCGAAAAGATATTTTTCTTGGGTGCCTTCAATTCTTTAACATCCTTCTGAATACTTCTAATTCCTTGTTGAATTTTCTTAAGCTGTTTAAGAGTCTGTTGAGCTGTCGTTATTTGGTCCTCATCCATCTTTTGTCTTTTGGTTTCTCTTTCCTCGTTCTTGGGAGAGTTAGCTTTTTGTATTTCTGTATCTTTGTCTTGCTTAGCCTGGAATCTGTCTCCGCGTCGGACCTTTTTCCTGGGAGTTTTAATTGTATATCCTCCTATTGTTACTGGTGCACGTCGGACATAAAATTTTGGCTTATGGTTATTTTCAATTTCAGTTTGAGGAGTTTCCAGGACTTGCTGAGGTTCGGGTTCAGATGTGATTTCTTTATAATCGCTATGGTCTGAATATTCAGAGGGGTCAGTCTCACTGTGATAATTATTAGTGCTCATAGCTGCAAAAAGTCTTTATAATTTTAAGCAAAATAGTTAGTCACTTATTTCCACATATTATAAATAAATCTTTTACCTTTAAATTTACTAAGAGGTAATGTTAGGATATTCATGAAATCACAAAAATTCACTTATACACATAACATACATATCATAATACGAGCTTATGGTTATAGTCTAGGCATTTTATGATACCTAATTCTCTATAAACAATGGCTCTGATACCAACCTGTCACATCCCGGCGGAAGCGTGAGATGCTTAGGGTGTGACTTGTTTGTTCAGAACTCATTGATTCATAAATTTTAACAGATAGCACAGCAGCATAAACATAACATAATTCATAGGATAATATTAAAGTTTAGGATTACATTAAATCATAATAGTCAAATTTTGAAATAATATAATCCTATTACAACATAAAGATCTAACAGCTACATCTTCAGAGACGATGGAAATGAGCATACATCGATACACTGAGGTCATAGAGGTTAACTGTCAGATTCACACAAACTTTCCCCATTATCTCTCCCCAGCCATTATACACATCAAAAGAGAAAATTAAGCTGTTAGTCATGATGAATTCCTGAAAAAGCATACTCAAAATAGTCAACACAAAGTTGGTGAGTTCACAGGTTTATCTTAAACAAAATATTATTGATGCATCAAATACAACCAAACCTTACTTAATAGTCAGATCATTCATAACTGTCATAACATAATTCATAAATCAGATAATATAGCATCATAACACTCATCCTGTTGGTGCAGGAAATATTTTCCTAAGTAGCGCTACCTATATTATCCAACTGTTCCACATCCGAATTAATGGTTGTAACATAAATGACAGTATAACTCAAAAATTGCATCAATCATAAAAAAACCAATAGTATGCTTTTCCTCGCAAAAGTTTATAAAAATCAAAATGGGGCTATGCATCTCACCTCTTACTCCAAATGATAACCTATAAACACAAATATTTATAGTTTAGAAAAATGCCTTTTATTTAACATTTTTAGCACCTCAAATTATAAAATTCATTACAAAAATTATGATGAAACATATACCACGAAATTTTTACCGTAAGTGGGTCCTAAAATTAGACATAATATTGTAAAATTTCATTTTCTTATTATTTACAGTTTATTTTCTATAATTTTTACATTAATTAAATAATTTATCAGAAATACCTTCGGACCTTTAAAAATTCTCCAATTTGGTCAGAATACTTTTCATAACTTTTTTAGTTTTTCAAAATTTTTGCAAATCTCAAATCATAGCGGAGTCAATTTTTATGATTTTTACTGTTTTACCAATATTTAGCAAAAATATCAGAATATGTCCAAAAATTCTTATTTTCATACAGGCTGTTCTATTCTAATTTGCATATTTTCTGTAAAGTTTTCATAATTTATTTTACAGTTTAAGTATTTTTCCTGATTTTTAGTTAGCAGAACCTTTAGAAATTCATAACTTAGGCATATCTTTGAGTTAGGTCACGAAACTTTTTTTGTAAGTCTTATAAATTGTAATAATCAATATACAATATTTCCACACATTTGCCATGGTCGGTTCTACCAGTATGAATTTTTCATTTAAATAATTAGATAATTTATATAAATTATTTTACTTGTAGAAATGGTATCAAAATTTGCAGAACTATATTTCTTAATATACTAAACATATTTTCAATGTTTTTTCCCACAATCATAGTCAATAACATAATAAACTGAATTTAACAAGTTGCACCTAGATTTTTAACCCTTTTGTTGATAATTTTCTTTATATAAATTTTGATTATCAAGATTTACTTTATTTATTTCAGACTCTTAAAACTTCCTTACTGACTTAAAATAAGTTTGATATGTTTCTAAGATTCATGAAGATCTTGAATGTTAAATCAAAAGGGTTAGTCATATGTGTTTGTTTAAACACATGTATAGTCTTTGTAATATTAACTAGTTATGCTTTAGAGGATGAAACTTTGATTTTGACAGAAGGAGAGGGTGATGATAGCTAATAGTAGCTTCTTACTCCGATGCTCCAACTCGTGTGGATGTCTTGAGCTCCCAAACTTGTGATTTCTTTGCAAAAGTTGGTTTGAAAGGTGATGTGTTCGATTGTGGTGATGTTATAGTGGTGACCGTGAGTGGTGATATTGATGGTGTTCGGTTGAGAGATGAAGGAGTTGTGTTTGTGGTAGTGACCGAGAGGTGGTGGTGTAAGGGTAATGGTAACCGAGAGCAAAGTAGTGGGGGTATGCGGTTGAGGGGCGACCGAATGGTTGTGGTTAGTGTGTTTGTTTGAAAGATGGTGGACATAGGGAGTCTTCGGCCGATGGTGTAGATATAGGGGAGTCTTCATGATTATTCCTATGCTTAGGTGATGAGGTGGTTATTATAGCTTAGGTTAGTCATTGCTATGTGGCGGCTTTAAAGATGCCCAAGGTGTCCTAATGTTGCTAGGTGTCGAGCAAGAAGGCTAATGAGTCACCAAGTTATTATTACAAGTTTAATCAATACTTAGGGTGTTAATCGGATGACTAAAGGTTCTAATGAACCGAATTTTAATCTTAAATGGTGCTTAGGTTTAAGTTTTAAGTGTATAAGATTTGCTTAGTTTTGTTTTGATGCCAAGTTTCCTTGATGTTTAACTTGTTTTGTGGTGTTTGGTTGGGTTGTATTTGGTTCATTTGGTGTTTGTTTGATGTTATATGGTTGATGTATTTTGATCACATAAGGTTTAATATCAAAAGATTATGTATTCGAATACATGCACACGTAAATTTTGTGCATGCATGCAAGCATGCATACGTACATCATATATATATATTCACATAAACATATATAATATATAAGAAGTTACTTAGATATAGAATAATATATATGATGGTTTAGTAAAATATTAATGTATGAAATCCTATATTTTTAGGGTTGTCACAGTTGTCTGCTGGAGTAAGAGGTGAGACGCATAGCCCCATTTTGTATTTATAAGTTTTTTGGGAAAAAACATAATATTTTGATGTTGATGCATATATATAAGATTTTTGAATTTTACTGTCATTTATGTTACAACCATTAATTCGGATGTGGAACCGTTAGATAATATAGGTAGCGCTACTTAGGAAATTATTTCCTGCACCAACAGGATGAGTGTTGTGATGTTATATTATCTAATTTTGTGATTTATATTCATGACAGTTATGAATCACCCGTTTATAAGTAGGTTCGGTTGTTATCTTATGTATGTTGCATTAGTATATGTATTTTGTTCAGAAATTAAACCTATGATCTCCCTAACTTTATGTTGATTATTTTAAGTATGTTTTTTTAGGAATTCATCATGTCTAACAACATTATGTTCTCTTTTGATGTGTATA
Organism: Flaveria ramosissima; assembly: GCA_025215565.1. Classification (NCBI taxonomy): domain Eukaryota; kingdom Viridiplantae; phylum Streptophyta; class Magnoliopsida; order Asterales; family Asteraceae; genus Flaveria; species Flaveria ramosissima. Next base: position 65,050,971 of record CM046031.1, on the reverse strand, counting down.
ACGGTTGGAAAGAAATTATGGGAAAAGTCTGTGTGAACCTAATTGTTAATTTGTACGATCTCAGTGTATCGGTGGACACTCACTTCCATCATCTCTGAAGGTGTATCTGTTAGATAATATGTTTGTAATAGGGTTATGTTAAATCTTGTCTATTAATGTTATGATGTAACCCTAACCTTCGATTATCTATTATTATGTGATATGTTATGTTATGTTTTATTGTGTTGATTGTTAAATTCTCTGATCATTCCGTTCTGAACAAGCTTGTCACATTTAAAGCATTTCACGCTTCTGCTGGGATGTGACAATTTTAATTAAAAATAAATTTATTTTTCTATTTATAGTGACGTTTTAGATATTATTTCAATAAAAAATTATACTTTATGGCGACCATAGGGTCTAGTGTTTCAATTTCAAATTCTAAGTTTTTTTTTTTACGTATTTCAGGTTTTTTTCCAATATTGTAAGTTTCGGGAACATATTTATATACTAAAACGAACACTAATATTATGAATACCCAAAAGAAAGTCAATTTACGATTCGAGTTACAAGTACGTTTAGCAAAACAACCAATGTAAACATCATTTAATCTTTTATTTCACAAACAAATTAACTATCTAATTGTCGTCATCTTGATCGTATTCGTCACCATCATGGTTTGATTCCATCTTTGAAATTCATTCATTCGTTCTTATATTTCACACATTTATTCCCTAAATGCATTCACGTCCCGATGTGATGATAACCCTCCTCATGGTTCATAACAAGAGATGCTTATAATAATTGTTGTAAAATGAGAAAAACCATAATGTCTAATCATAAGTTATATAAGATAGTAGTTCTAAGTTTCAATAAACCAACAATGCAAGTAATAATATGCAACTTCTAATTTATAAATATGTGTTTGGGTGATGTAACTCGATAAAATCCAGCTTTAAACTAAACAATATACTAAATCAACAAGATACTAGCATCATATTAAACTAAAATAAATTAATGTACTAACAAAATATGAACACATAATAATAACATATTTAATATATAATAGATGTAAAAGTTATAAACTTACCTCATCTTTCTTTGCTCTAGAGTTGATCCAACCAAGCCCTTCCACATAATGTATCCTCATTCACGTTTGTTGTTACTTTAAATATTAATAAAAATATTTATAAGATGACATATACATATATATAAACATGACATACATACATGAACACACATATTAACATTGGTATAAATATAAATGCAAGTTATGAACAAAATGAAATCCTAAAATATTTTCTTAGTTATGAATACACATGCACATACACATACGCATACGCACATGGACACACACATAAACATGACATAAATATTAATACAAGTTGTATACCACCAATAAAATCCTAAAACATTTTTTAAAGAACAAATAAGATCCTATAACTTGTTTAAAAATACAAATTCATCGTATGTTCATGAATTAGGTTCTAATTAGTAACAATAATCCTAAAACATGTTCTAAACCATAGATCCATCATTTCATTCTCACAAACTCAACCAATAACCAAATCACATACATTTTATATAATATCCTAACATAAATCATCTATAATAATTTAATTTAATATTTAACTAATTAACAAAAGGTAACATACATACCTTAAACTTTTAACAACAAGGATAATCTATCACATGAATTAAATTTCATCACATGTTAATCATATGGTTATAAATTAAACAAATAAACCAATAACAATAATATATTTCATCACAGATTGTACATACATGCATAAATAATTTAAAACACATCATTTTATGGAGAGGTTCAAGTTTGGAAGAACAAACTATTTTGTATTTGTAGGCTAATATCGCTTGTCCAATCGTGCTTCACTAAAATGACTATAACTTGAGCTAGAAGGCTCCGGTTTGGGTCGTCGTTCAAGCCCGAAACATCTTATTCTATCATTATTTTAAATTTTTATGTTATTATTTTTTTTGGACTTTGTTTATGGCCTAGTTTTTTGCCCTTTTACGTTTTGAGCCACATTCAAATTTTGCCTTGCATTTATATTCATGTAAACCTTTCGGAGATTAGTAGTTTTTTGAAGGATAGGAAAATTATTTTTTCTCCATATTACAAGTGTGTGTTAGTATGTGAAATTTCGTATTATGAGTATTCCTTGTGAATCAACGCTACAAGAATTGTTTCTGATATACTTTGTGAATCAATAGATCCAATTATTTATCTTGTTTTTGGCCTACATGATTCTGCCAAATCAAAATAGAAACAAAATCAAACCAAAATCAAGTCCATTAACGTATTTAACTGATCGTTATACTAAACAAGAAAAAAATAAAACTATTTAAAATTTTAACTAACTAATGAAATAGGTAATATACAACTTCAAATCTTTACAAAAATGATGATATGGATTTTACAGTATAGATGTTGATAAATTTTGGTGATTTTTAAGAACCTGTAGGTATTTTTGCGAGTTTATTCAAGTATTGTAAAAATTCTAGAAAATAAACTGTAATTAGTTGATGTACGAAACTTTGACACGTCAAAATAGATTCTTATATGCTTCTGCTATACAAATTTTGTGACATGTGGATAAATATAACTCCTACTTTGATTTTTATAATCTGCGGTGCTGAAAAGTTTAAAGAAAAGATATTTATCTCTAATATATAAATAATATTATAGGTTGTCTGGTGGAGTAAGAGGTGAGACTTATAGCCCCATTTTGTATTTATATGTTTTTGAGGAAAAAGCATATTATTTTGATGTTGATGCATATATATAAGATTTTTGAGTTTTACTGTTATTTATGTTACAACCATTAATTCGGATGTGGAACCGTTAGATAATATAAGTAGCGCTACTTAGGAAATTATTTCCTGCACCAACAGAATGGGTGTTGTGATGCTATATTATCTGAATCACCCGTTTATAAGTAGGTTTGGTTGTTATCTTATGTATGTTGCATCAGTATATGTATTTTGTTCAGAAATTAAACCTATGATCTCATCAACTTTATGTTGATTACTTTGAGTATGCTTTTTCAGGATTTCATCATATCTAACAGCATTATGTTCCCTTTTGATGTGTATAACGGCTGGGAAGAAATTATGGGGAAAGTCTGTGCGAACCTAATTGTTAATTTGTAAGATCTCAGTGTATCGGTAGACGCTCACTTCCATCATCTCTGAAGATGTAGCTGTTAGATAATATGTTTGTAATAAGGTTATGTTAAATCTTGTCTATTAATGTTATGATGTAACCCTAACCTTCGTGTAAGGCCCCATTCCCAGGACGTTTACAGTTGGTCATTCATCGCACATAGAACATATAATTACTTTTATCTATCATAAAAGATCGCAGCGGAATTATCAAAATAGACATCTCATTACATTATAAAAGCTTTTGCCAAATAATACATCGTTACTCAGTTACAAAATATATTGTTGCATTACATCACAAAAGCCCTATATAAATGGATGCCATCAAAAAGAGCTGAGTAGCCTCGTAGCGCCATCCTCAGCAACATTACCTGCCAACTGGAAACACATAAAAAATCAGCGTTGTTGAGTGAGTTCTAGTTTTATAATAAAACATACTTTACTTTCATTTAAAACCGTTCGTTACTTTTGCATGATCACACATCATATGTACACATAGATAATATCTTTATTATCTTCTTCATTCATTCATTCATTCATCATTATATCTTTACTTGCGCATTTGATATCTTCCGTACCAATACCATGTGCTACACCCCAAACCATATGGCTACTGGGCCGAAGTCAATAAATGAACAGCTAAACATGTGCCGCAGTACCGGGGTAAGCGGTAGAGGTTCTATACAAATGGTCGGTCACAAAGACGGACCCCAATGTGCATCCTCCCGGGGTAGCGAACCCGCACACCGTTGGGCTAACACCTTATAATTGGCGTGTCCCGTTATCAAATGCTTGCAAGACTTTCATTACTTTCGTTCATTTATGCATGCATTCAATTCATGTTTCCCTTTTTATAATCTTTCACCTTACGTTACATAATACTTTCAATTCATTCATTAACATAACACGTAAAGCCACAAGAAAGATAAACATTCATCATAATCAGGAACATCATGCATACATAACATACATCATACATAAATATGTAACGCCATCATCATCATCATGCCTGACCTACTCTCTAAGGCCTCAACAGTCATCTTACACGAACTTACGGGAATTTCCATGTCAAAACTTACGTCTGCGCTTTCCCCCAAAAGTCAGTAATTAAACTACACGTTTCCCTGGGTACAACAGCCCTGTTTGGGCGTATGGACATCCGTCAGTCGCATGGCCTCCAGGCGACTGAACATATGCGATTGGACTCATGCAGATGAACATCTATGCGAATGGACATCCAGTCGTGCGTATGGACCTCATGCGGATGGAACTAATGCGAATGAGCACCTATGCTACTTACCTCATTCGAATGGACTCACTGCGAATGAGTCCCATGCGATTGGAACTAATGCGACTAAGCACCTATGCGACAGGACCCTCAGTCGTATGACTCCCCATGCGACTAGACCCCCAATCGTGCGAATGAACCCTCAATCGTGCGAATGAAGCTTAATCGTACGAATGAACCTCAATCGCACCTCAGTCGGCCGTATGGCCTCCAGTCGGTCGCCTAGCCCTAGCTGATGCAGAAAGGAGTTCATCCCGAACCCAATCTGCCATTTTCGGCCTCCAAGCTCATCCAAACCCATTACAAGCCTAAGTCAACCATCCTGAACCTTAGGAATGTATACTACAACACCATACAAGAACACACAAGCCCAATAACAAACTCCAAACGCATCACAAGCAACACACCCAAATGGGGCAAACACACACACATACAAAAACGGGTTTTCTATGCTTTCCAGCCCCAAAATCGGTTGAAAACAAGTAAATGAGGGGTCCTAGAACTAACACAAATGACCACAACGACAAGGGCTTCGATTTGACTCGCTCCTCAACGATTTCGCTCACTCGAACCAACCTGAACCAACTTTTCTTCCTCTTTTCTCCCTTTCTCTCTTCTCCTCTTTTGTTTGGCTGAAATGAGAGTATGGGGAGAGGGTAATGGCTGCCCTCTCCCTACATATATCATCATATACCCAAATTTTCCCTCGTTGGCGAGTTTGGTCCCTCGACTTTGGACTTTATTTCTTTTCTTCTTTCGTCGGCTTCAAAATAAATACCCGGGTGTTACAAGTCCACCCCCCTTAAATAGGTTTCGTCCCCGAAACCTGTTATTCCTCGAACAAACATGGGTAATGTTGTCTCATCTCTTCTTCGGTCTCCCACGTCAACTCGGATCCTTTCCTGTGCTTCCACTGTACACGCACAAGAGGAACCGTTTTATTCCTCAGCCTCTTCTCCTTTCGATCGATGATTGCCACTGGTTGCTCCATATAATTGAGCCGTTCGTCTACTTCGATATCTTCCAGTGGAACAATGATTCCTTAGATGAGATACATGGAATGTCGGGTGAATTCCACTTAACTCATCAGGTAACTCCAATCTATAGGCCACCTCTCCTACTCGAGTAATGATTCGGAAAAGGGCTTATGTACCTCGGGCTCAACTTGCCCCGCTTTCGAAAAAGAATGATACCCTTCCAAGGTGAGACCTTCAACATAAACGGTCACCCACCTGGAATTCAATCGGTCTGCGTCGTTTATCAGCATACGACTTCTGTCTATCTTTGGCTGCCTTCATGTAGGCTTTGATCTTTTCAAGCTTCTCAGTCGTAGCCTCGATCACCTTGACGCTCCCTAACTCCTTCTAACTAATATCACCCTAACAAGCAGGTGTTCTACATCTCTTACCGTATAGGATCTCATATGGGGGCATACCGATGCTGGCATGATAACTGTTGTTGTACGAGAATTTAGCTAACGGTAAGTGGTTATCCCAAATTCCCCCAAAATCGATAACACATGCCTGAAGCATGTCCTCCAATGTCTAAATGGTCCTTTCTGACTGACCATCAGTCTGGGGATGATAAGCCGTGCTAATATGTAACCTCGTCCCCATAGCGTCGCGAAATTTCTTCCAGAATTTGGATGTAAACCGGGTGTCACGATCAGACACAATAGACACCGGCACACCATGACGAGTTACAATTTCCTTGATGAACCGATCGGCCAACCTCTCCGATGAATATGTCTCGCGGATCGGTAGAAAGTGAGCACTCTTCGTCAGACGATCAACTATCACCCATATGGCATCATATCCCTTCGGGGTACGCGGCAGCTTCGTAATGAAATCCATAGTGATGTGCTACCACTTCCATTCCGGTATATCCAAAGGTTGGATCTTCCCATACGGCTTCTGATGCTCGGCCTTCACTTGCAAACATGTAAGGCACTTTCTCACATACTCCACTACGTCACGCTTCATGCCCAGCCACCAATAATCTTTCTTCATGTCTTGGTACATCTTTGTGGCACCGGGATGAATAGAGTATCGAGTCTTGTGAGCTTCATCCATGATCTTCACGCGTAGATCCCCAAAACGAGGAATCCACACACGACCGAATCGGGTTCTAACACCGAGTGTGTTTTCACCCAATTCCGCGACTAGACCTCTCGTTCTTTAAGAGTTAAGATGATATGCTTTCAATGCCTCATCTTGAAACTCTTTGACTTGCTTCATCACATCTGAAGTCATGATCAACTGGTATGCTTTCACCCGAATCGGCTCGGGTCTCTCCTTTCGGCTAAGGGCATCCGCCACCACGTTGGCTTTGCCCGGATGGTAATGGATCTCGCAATCATAATCCTTTATGAGCTCCAACCATCGTCTCTGCCTCATGTTCAGATCCTTCTGCTCAAAGAAGTACTTCAAGCTTTTGTGGTCAGTGAATATGGTTCACTTCGTCCTGTAAAGATAGTGCCTCCAAATCTTTAGTGCAAAGACCACGGCTGCTAGCTCCAAGTCATGAGTAGGATAATTGACCTCATGAACTTTCAACTGTCGGGATGCATAGGCTATAACCTTCCCTCTCTGCATTAACACACACCCCAACCTCGAGTAGGAAGCATCAGAATAGACCACCAGATCTTCACTTCCATCGGGTAATGACAGAACAGGAGCTTGAGTCAACCTCGCCTTCAGTTCCTCGAAAGCCTTCTCTTGAGCTTGACCCCATACGAACTTCACATCTTTTCGGGTCAACTTAGTTAGTGGAGAAGCGATTTTAGAAAAATCTTGGATGAATCTTCTATAGTAGCCCGCCAAACCCAAGAAGCTACGAATCTCGGATGGCGTCTTTGGTGACTTCCATTGCATAACCGCCTCCACTTTTTCCGGGTCCACCATAATCCCGTCAGGATTCACCACATGACCCAAGAACTAAACTTCACGCAACCAGAACGCGCACTTGGAGAACTTGGCGTACAACTTTTCCCTTCTCAACGTCTCGAGAACTTCCCGAATATGACCGGCATGCTCTATCTCGCTCCTCGAGTAAATCAGGATATCATCAATAAACAGGATCGCCGATTTATCCAACATTGGCCGTCACACTCGATTCATCAGATCCATAAAAGCAGCTCGCGCATTGGTCAAATCAAAAGACATGACGAGGAACTCGTAGTGACCATATCGCATGCGGAAAGCTGTTTTAGGGATATCTTGCTCCTTCACCTTCAACTGATGGTAGCCCGATCGAAGATCTATCCTTGAAAACCAACTGGCACCTTGAAGCTAATCAAACAAATCGTCGATTCTCGGTAAGGGGTATTGGTTCTTTATCGTCAACTTGTTCAGCTCCCGGTAGTCAATACACATCCTCATACTACCGTCTTTCTTCTTCACGAACAGTATCGGAGCACCCCAAGGAGAGATACTTGGTCTAATGAACCCCTTATCAAGCAGTTCTTGCAACTGCTCCATCAGCTCTTTCATCTCCGTCGGAGCCAGCCAATACGGTGCCTTGGCAACAGGTTGGGCACCCGGTATCAGATCAATCTGAAACTTGGTCTCTCGGTCAGGTGGCACTCTTGATAAGTCTTCTGGGAACACGTCTGGAAAAGTCACACACAACTGGTACATCGACTTGTTGTGGTGTTGGCATATCTACATCTTTTACATAGGCCAAGTAGGCACTACATCCACGCCTCATACACTTTCCCGCCACCGCCATCGAGATTACTTTCGGAATCGTCGTGACCCGATCACCATAAACCGTCACCGAACTCCCGTCAGGCGCTGTCAACCGAATCATCTTCTTACGACATATAATGTTCGCCTCGTAGTTTGCTAGCCAATCCATCCCAAGAACCAAATCGAACCCACCTAAGGTCATCACGAATGGTCTAACGGGAAACTTATGACCCTCTAGCTCCACATCACAGTTCTCTATCATCTCAGAAATCCGGGTAGACTTACCTATGACAGTTTCTACATCAAATGGCGCATCGACACGTCTGCTACTAACAGGCAGCTTAGCACAGAAAGCAGCAGAAATAAAACTTTTACTAGCACCAGAGTCGAATAACACAGAAGCTAAAGTTTGATTCACTAGAAACGTACCAGACACAACGTCAGGATCCGTCCTAGCTTCCTCCTGTGTCATAGTGAATGCCCTGTCACTTGCTCTTGATCCCCTATTCCCCGTCTTCTTCACCCCAGAGCCCTCAGCCCTCGCCTTCTTACAATCTTTGCTCATATGTCTGATTTCCCCACAGTTGTAACACCTGCCCGTACGACAATCCCTTGCCATATGCCCTACCTTCCCGCACTTGAAGCACACATTCAAACCCAGCCTAAATCAACCATCCTAAACCTTAGGAATGCATACTACAACACCATACAATTACACACAAGCCCGGAAACAAACTCCAAACGCATCACAAGCAAGACACCCAAATGGGGCAAATACACACATACAAAAACGGGTTTTCTATGCTTTCCAGCCCCAAAATCGGTTGAAAACAAGTAAATGAGGGGTCCTAGAACTCACACAAACGACCACAACAACAAGGGCTTCGATTTGACACGCTCCTCAATGATTTTGCTCACTCGAACCAACCCGAACCAACTGTTCTTCCTCTTTTCTCCCTTTCTCTCTTCTCCTCTTTTGTTTGGCTGAAATGTGAGCATGGGGAGAGGGTAATGGTTGCCCTCTTCCTACATATATCATCGCATACCCAAATTTTCCCTCGTTGGCGAGTTTGGTCCCTCAACTTTGGACTTTATTTCTTTTCTTCTTTCGTCGGCTTCAAAATAAATACCCGGGTGTTACACTTCGATTATCTATTATTATGTGATATGTTATGTTATGTTGATTGTTTAATTCTCTGATCATTGCGTTTTGAACAAGCTAGTCACATCTAAAGCATTTCACGCTTCCGCCGGGATATGACAGGTTGGTATCAGAGCCATTGGTTATAGAGAATTTGGTATTATTAGTAAATGCCTAGACTATAACCATAAGCTCGTATGATAATAATATTCATGGCATGACTTAAAATATATTTATATAATTTCATGACAAGGTGTCTATGTTTAAACAATAATGAGAATCTTGTATGAAGTATATGAGACTAATATGAAAATATGAGATTTTGTGAAACTACGGATTAGTATTTGTAATCTGAAATTTTGTAAGAATTTTGTAATGTAAGTAGTAGTAATTCTGATAAGTTACTATAACAAAACTAATCTTTTGTATCATAGCAAATATAAAGAAACAACACCCAGAATAGAGCTATAAGATGATATAGGAGTATCCCAACCCGAGGACAATATTAGATGTGTTTCACCTGGAAATGAAAAACCAGGCAATACTACTGAAATAGAACACCCTGAGGAAGGAGTTAGAGATAAAAGCTAAGAAGGGATGTTCTTACAAGGCTTTTATGTCTTGTAAACCCCAAACTTTAATGGAAAAGGATGAGTAGTACAAGCTTTGCATTGGTTAGAAGGAATGGAGTCAGTTTTAGATATCGGCAAGTGTGCTAATAATTTTAAGACTATGTTTGCTTCGCATTCACTAAAGGAAAAAGCATGGTCATGGTGGAAGAGAGAAATCCAAACTAAAGGAAGAGATGTTATGAATAGGTTAAGTTGGAAAGAATTTAGAAAACTAGTGCTTGAGAAACACTGCCCTTATAATGAAATAGAAAGAATAGAAACAAAATTTTTATTATTAGAAATGAAGGGTGTTGCACATCAACAATATACAGATAAGTATAATGAATTATCTAGATTAGTGCCACATATAATTACACAAGAAATAAAAGGATAAAAAGACACATCTGGGGTTTATTACCACAGATTAAAGGGATGGTAAAGACAGTCATGCCTAAGACTTTTCAGGATGTAGTAATATTATCAGGAATCTTAACTGATGAAATGATAAGGAATGAATCCTTGATTGATTAAAAGGAAATGGAGCAATAGCAACTCTGGAGGAAGATTTGAAGGAAATCAACAAAAGAGGGTAAACAGAAATCTCGTGAAAAATTTCATGGGAATTATCCAAGAAAGGAGATCATAGAAAGAAGATCAATTGTGGTGCAATACCTGTAAGAGACACCATAATGGTAAGTGCGGAATGGTAATTTGCTATAACTGTAAGAAGAAAGGACACCTATCAAGGGAGTGTCTAGGACTCGTAAATCCTAAACCAGTTTGTTACCAATGTGGAAATGAGAATAATTTTCGCAACACGTGTCCAGAACTGAAAGGCAAAACCCCAATTAACCCAAACAACCCCCGTGGAAGAGCATTTGTGTTGCAAGCTGAAGAAACCCGACATGAACCATAAATAGTGACGGGTACGTTTCTCATTAAAAGTCAGTACGCAATAGTATTATTCGATACAGGAGCAAGTTGTAGTTTTGTTTCAGATATATTTAAACCCTTACTTAATCTAACCTCAGAAAAAAAATATTAATACTAATAAGTATATGATAGAATTAGTTGATAGAAAGATAATTGAAGCTTGTGGAGTTATTCCTAATTGTGCCTTAAGTTTAGATGATTATTGTTTTGACATAGATTTGATTCCTATTGAATTAGGAGGTTTTGATATTGTTGTGGGTATGGAAAAGTTAAGTAAGAATCATGTTAAAATTATCTGTGATAAAAGAATGATTAAAATTTCCTTTGACTAAAGAAAATAAAACTCTTTGTTTGTATGATGAGGAACCTAGATGTGCTATAAAGATAGTCTCGTGTAAGAAAGCTTGGAAATATTTAAGAAAGAAATGTTTAGCATTGCTAGCTCATGTAGTTGATACACAATTAGACATGAAAAAGTTAGAAGATGTTCTTATTGTTAGAGAATACCCAGAGGTATTTCTTGATGAATTACTAGGATTGCCACCCCCCTCATCAAGTAGAATTCAAAATTGAATTAGTACCTGGAATAGCTCGTATTGTTTGGCACCAAAAGAAATGAAAGAATTAATGAGCCAACTTCAGGAATTGTTAGAAAAGGGATTTATACATCCTAGTGTATCACCTGGGGAAGCTCCAGTTCTGTTTGTAAAAAAAAAAGATGGAACTTTTAGGATGTGTATTGATTATAGAAAACTTAATAAAGTTACTATTAAGAATAGTATCCTCTTCCTAGAATGGATGACATTCGATAAATTACAAGGATCTAGTTACTTTTCAAAGATTGACTTAAGATCAGGATACCATCAGTTAAGGGTAAGGGATGAAGATATACCTAAGACTGCATTCAGAACTAGATATGGTCATTATGAATTCCTTGTAATGCTATTTGGATTAACAAATATTCCAGCAGTATTTATGGATTTAATGAACAGAGTCTGCAAACCTTACTTGGATAAATTTGTCATAGTCTTCATAGATGACATTTTAATATATATTCTAAAGATAAGGGGGAAACATGAAAAACACCTAAGGCTGATCTTGGAGTTACTTCGAAAGGAAAAAAAATTATATGCCAAATTTTCAAAATGCGAAATTTTGAAAAGACAAGTATAAGTTTTAGGACATGTAGTTAACTAAGAAGGAATTTAGATTGACCCGGAAAAGATTGAGGCAATTAAGAAATGGTGAAGCTCCCAAAAACAACAACTAAGGTACCTCAATTTTTAGGGTTGGCCGGTTATTATAGAAAATTTTTCATGAATAGCTCAACCTTTAACAGAATTAACCATGAATGATAAACCTTATGTTTGGGGAGAAAAATAGAATGTTGAATTTAAACTCTTAAAGAATAAATTATACAATGCTCCTACCTTAGCTCTTCCAGAAGGAACATATGATTTTGTCGTATACTATGATGCCTCACATCAGGGTTATGAATGTGTTTTATTGCAACAAGATAAGGTAATTACATATGTATCTAGGCAACTCGGAAGAAGTAAAAAGAATTACACTACAGACGACTTAGAATTATGAGAGGTAGTATTTGCACTTAAGATTTGTAGACATTATCTATATGGAACCAAATGCATAATTCATACAGACCATAAGAGTTTACAACACATATTTGATTAAAAGATGTTGAATATGAGATAGAGAATATGGGTAGAGTTACTAAGTGATTATGATTGTGAAATCAAGTATCACCCAAAAAAGGCAAATGTAGTGGCTGATGCCTTAAGTAGAAAGGAGAGAACTAAGCCATTATGAGTCCATGCTTTAAGAATGGAATTACACTAGAATTTAATAAGTCAAATTCGAGAAGCCCAGCAAAAAGATGAATCAAGAGATATGATAGAGAAAAACAGACAACTAGAAGTTACATCCAATGGAATTCTGAAATTTAAAGGAAGAAACTGAATTCCTAACCATGATAAGCTTAGAGAAACTATTTTGGAAGAAGCACATAAGTCAAGGTATGCAGTACATCCAGGAAATAATAAGATGTATAAAGATTTGAGAAACTAATATTGGTGGCCAGGTATGAAAAAATCTGTTGCAAAATTTATAGAAAAATGTGATATCTGCATAAGAATTAAGACTGAATATCAGAAACCCTCAAGATGTTTGCAACAACCAGAAATTCTTGAGTGGAAGTGGGATCAAATCACCATGGATTTTGTAATTTTTTTTTGCCTAGAACCTCAAGTGGATATGAAACAATATGAGTTATAGTTAACAGACTAAGTTAGCTCATTTCTTACAAATAAGAGAAGATTATAAGATAGAAAGATTAGCAATAATCTATATGAAAGAAATTGTGTCCAGACATGGTATACATATTTAAATAATATCTTATATAGATAGTAGGTTTAGTTCGAGATTCCGGCAAACCTTGCAGAAAGCATCAGGAACTCAAGTAAACATGAGTTCAACATATCATCCATAGACAGATTGACAAAGTAAGAAAACAATTCAGATATTGTGCGAGCCTGTGCATTAGATTTTGGTGGTAACTGGGATATACATTTACCTTTGATAATATTTTTATATAATAATAGTTATCATACCAATATTGGAGCAGCTCCATTTGAAGCTCTATACAGTAGGAAGTGTGGTCACCTTTGTGTTAGAATGAAGTAGGAGATAGATAGTGTTGGATCTAGAAAGGCTGTTGCAACCAAAACCAAGTCAGTTAGAAGATTTTGGTACAACAAACAAAGGACTTCCGAAGCTAAGTATGGAACTTACAAAGGAAGAAGGAGCTCTTCCGAAGACTAAGTGTAAAATACACTTCCGAAGGAAAACTCCAACTTCCGAAGACAAAGAACCTACTTCCGAAGATCAAGACTTAGAAAGGAGTTCATCCCGAACCCAATCTGCCATTTTCGGCCTCCAAGCTCATCCAAACCCATTGTAAGCCTAAATCAACCATCCTGAACCTTTGGAATGCATACTACAACACCATACAAGCACACACAAGCCCAATAACAAACTCCAAACGCATCACAAGCAACACACCCAAATGGGGCAAACACACACACATACAAAAACGGGTTTTCTATGCTTTCCAGCCCCAAAATCGATTGAAAACAAGTAAATGAGGGGTCCTAGAACTCACACAAACAACCACAACGACAAGGGCTTCGATTTGACTCGCTCCTCAACGATTTCGCTCACTCGAACCAACCCGAACCAATTTTCTTCCTCTTTTCTCCCTTTCTCTCTTCTCCTCTTTTGTTTGGCTGAAATGAGAGTATAGGGAGAGGGTAATGGCTGCCCTCTCCCTACATATATCATCATATACCCAAATTTTCCCTCGTTGGCGAGTTTGGTCACTCGACTTTGTACTTTATTTTTTTTCTTCTTTCGTCGGCTTCAAAATAAATACCCGGGTGTTACAAGTCCACCCCCCTTAAATAGGTTTCATCCCCGAAACCTGTTATTCCTCGAACAAACATGGGTAATGTTGCCTCATCTCTTCTTCGGTCTCCCACGTCAACTCGGATCCTTTCCTGTGCTTCCACTGTACACGCACAAGAGGAACCGTTTTATTCCTCAGCCTCTTCTCCTTTCTATCGATGATTGCCACTGGTTGCTCCATATAATTGAGCCGTTCGTCTACTTCGATATCTTCCAGTGGAACAATGATTCCTTAGATGAGATACATGGAATGTCGGGTGAATTCCACTTAACTCATCAGGTAACTCCAATCTATAGGCCACCTCTCCTACTCGAGCAATGATTCGGAAAGGGCCTATGTACCTCGGGCTCAACTTGCCCCGCTTTCGAAAACGAATGATACCCTTCCAAGGTGAGACCTTCAACATAAACGGTCACCCACCTGGAATTCAATCGGTCTGCGTCGTTTATCAGCATACGACTTCTGTCTATCTTTGGCTGCCTTCATGAAGGCTTTGATCTTTTCAAGCTTCTCAGTCGTAGCCTCGATCACCTTGACGCTCCCTAACTCCTTCTGACCAATATCACCCCAACAAGCGGGTGTTCTACATCTCTTACCGTATAGCATCTCATATGGGGGCATACCGATGCTGGCATGATAACTGTTGTTGTACGAGAATTTAGCTAACGGTAAGTGGTTATCCCAAATTCCCCCAAAATCGATAACACATGCCTGAAGCATGTCCTCCAATGTCTGAATGGACTGATCATCAGTCTGGGGATGATAAGCCGTGCTAATATGTAACCTCATCCCCATAGCGTCGCGAAATTTCTTCCAGAATTTGGATGTAAACCGGGTGTCACGATCAGACACAATAGACACCGGCACACCATGACGAGTTACAATTTCCTTGATGAACAGATCGGCCAACCTCTCCGATGAATATGTCTCGCGGATCGGTAGAAAGTGAGCACTCTTCGTCAGACGATCAACTATCACCCATATGGCATCATACCCCTTCGGGGTACGCGGCAGTTTCGTAATGAAATCCATGGTGATGTGCTACCACTTCCATTCCGGTATATCCAAAGGTTGGATCTTCCCATACGGCTTTTGATGCTCGGCCTTCACTTGCAAACAAGTAAGGCACTTTCTCACATACTCCACTACGTCACGCTTCATGCCCAGCCACCAATAATCTTTCTTCATGTCTTGGTACATCTTTGTGGCACCGGGATGAATAGAGTATCGAGTCTTGTGAGCTTCATCCATGATCTTCACGCGTAGATCCCCAGAACAAGGAATCCACACACGACCGAATCGGGTTCTAACACAGAGTGTGTTTCCACCCAATTCCGCGACTAGACCTCTCGTTCTTTCAGAGTTAAGACGATCTGCTTTCAATGCCTCATCTTGAAACTCTTTGACTTGCTTCATCACATCTGAAGTCATGATCAACTGGTATGCTTTCACCCGAATCGGCTCGGGTCTCTCCTTTCGGCTAAGGGCATCCGCCACCACGTTGGCTTTGCCCGGATGGTAATGAATCTCGCAATCATAATCCTTTATGAGCTCAACCATCGTCTCTGCCTCATGTTCAGATCATTCTACTCAAAGAAGTACTTCAAGCTTTTGTGGTCAGTGAATATGGTGCACTTCGTCCTGTAAAGATAGTGCCTCCAAATCTTTAGTGCAAAGACCACGGCTGCTAGCTCCAAGTCATGACTAGGATAATTGACCTCATGAACTTTCAACTGTCGGGATGCATAGGCTATAACCTTCCCTCTCTGCATTAACACACACCCCAACCTCGAGTAGGAAGCATCAGAATAGACCACCAGATCTTCAGTTCCTCGAAAGCCTTCTCTTGAGCTTGACCCCATACGAACTTCACATCTTTTCAGGTCACCTTAGTTAGTGGAGAAGCGATCTTAGAAAAATCTTGGATGAATCTTCTGTAGTAGCCCGCCAAACCCAAGAAGCTACGAATCTCGAATGGCGTCTTTGGTGACTTCCATTGCATAACCGCCTCCACTTTTGCCGGGTCCACCATAATCCCGTCAGGATTCACCACATGACCCAAGAACTAAACTTCGCGCAACCAGAACGCGCACTTGGAGAACTTGGCGTACAACTTCTCCCTTCTCAACGTCTCTAGAACTTCCCGAATGTGACCGGCATGCTCTGTCTCGCTCCTCGAGTAAATCAGGATATCATCAATAAACACGATCACCGATTTATCCAACATCGGCCGACACACTCGATTCATCAGATCCATAAAAGCAGCTGGCGCATTGGTCAAACCAAAAGACATGACGAGGAACTCGTAGTGACCATATCGCATGCGGAAAGCTGTTTTAGGGATATCTTGCTCCTTTACCTTCAACTGATGGTAGCCCGATCGAAGATCTATCCTTGAAAACCAACTGGCACCTTGAAGCTGATCAAACAAATCGTCGATTCTCGGTAAGGGGTATTGGTTCTTTATCGTCAACTTGTTCAGCTCCCGGTAGTCAATACACATCCTCATACTACCGTCTTTCTTCTTCACGAACAGTACCGGAGCACCCCAAGGAGAGATACTCGGTCTAATGAACCCCTTATCAAGCAGTTCTTGCAACTGCTTCATCAGCTCTTTCATCTCCGTCGGAGCCAGCCAATACGGTGCCTTGGCAACAGGTTGGGCACCCGGTATCAGATCAATCTGAAACTCGGTCTCTCGGTCAGGTGGCACTCTTGATAAGTCTTCTGGGAACACGTCTGGAAAGTCACACACAACCGGTACATCGACTTGTTGTGGTGTTGGCATATCTATATCTTTTACATAGGCCAAGTAGGCACTACATCCACGCCTCATACACTTTCCCGCCACCACCATCGAGATTACTTTTGGAATTGTCGTGACCCGATCACCATAAACCGTCACCGAACTCCCGTCAGGCGCTGTCAACCGAATCATCTTCTTGTGACACACAATGTTCGCCTCGTAGTTCGCTAGCCAATCCATCCCAAGAACCAAATCGAACCCACCTAAGGTCATCACGAATGGTCTAACGAAAAACTTATGACCCTCTAGCTCCACATCACAGTTCTCTATCATCTCAGAAATCTGAGTAGACTTACCTATGACAATTTCTACATCAAATGGCGCATCAACACGTCTGCTACTAACAGGCAGCTTAGCACAGAAAGCAGCAGAAATAAAACTTTTACTAGCACCAGAATCGAATAACACAGAAGCTAAAGTTTGATTCACTAGAAACGTACCAGACACAACGTCAGGGTCCGTCCTAGTTTCCTGTTTCATAGTGAATGCCCTGGCACTCGCTCTCGATCCCCTATTCCCCGTCTTCTTCACCCCAGATCCCTCAGCCCTCGCCTTCTTACAATCTTTGCTCATATGTCTGATTTCCCCACAGTTGTAACACATGCCCGTACGGCAATCCCTTGCCATATGCCCTACCTTCCCGCACTTGAAGCACACATTCAAACCCAGCCTACATTCTCCCGCATGCTCCTTTCCACACTTGCCACACCTCTTCGTTCCCGCTCCCGATGTGGCCACACGGCGGTCATCCACCCGTGCCTTTTTGTTATCTATCGAGGCATCACTCCGACCAAACCTTTTCCCGTTCCAATTTCGATCACCACCACCCTTCTTGTTCGCTTCAGTCACCACCACTTCCCGCTCATCATATAGTCTCCCCGCCAAATCAACCGCCGACCTAAACGTGCCTGGCCGGGCGGCGATCATATGCGTGCGAACATCCACCGGCAAACCTTGAACGTACCTCTTGATCTTTCGAGACAGAGGCGTCACCAGATCTGGCACCAGCCGTGCCATTTCATTGAACTTTGTAGTGTACTGCTGGTGTGTCATGGTTTCTGCCTCCAGCTGCAGGAACTCTCTCTCTATCTTATCCATCTCCTTGTGAGACCAGAACTCCTCAATTACCATCTTCTTCAACTCCTCCCACCTCATCCTTCCTATCGCCCGGTTACCCTCGGCTTGGACAATGTTGTCCCACCAGCACAGAGCCGAGTCCACAAATGAATGAGTGGCAAACTTCACCTTCTGATCTTCCCGGCACTCACTGATGTCAAGAACAGCCTCCATTTCCCTCACCCACCGGTGAGCAGCAGCAGTGCCGTTTCCATCGAAAGTAGGGGGCTTGCATCTCATAAACGCCCTGTAGTTACAGCCTCGTGCCACCTCTTGCACAGGCTCATCTTCCTCCTCTTCTTCATTATCAGAGAAAATTGTTTCAGGCTCCCGTTGCTCTCGTCCTTCCGAAGACCTGTTTCTCTCCTTTCTTTCTCCTTCTTTCACAGCCTTCATGACTTCGGTCACCACAGACGGTAAGATTGTCTGCATGACCTGATGTACTTCTTCAACAACAGCCTTCTTTACCGAGGCCCTCAAGTTTGCACTCTCATCCCCAGCCTCCGGATGAGGGGTCTCAGGTTCTTCAGGAACCACCTTTTCAACTCTTGTTCTTCCTCTTTTGGGTCGCGGTTCAGCACCAGGCCCACCACGGCCTCCACCCCTAGAAGCTTTAGAAGATCTACCACCGGCCGTTCTTTATCACACTGAAAGATTCAAACACTAACACGGTCATTCAAGGAACAGCTCAATTTATGTTAAGTATAGTAAGTCCCTAATTACAGTGGCCAGTTGTGATTAGCCACTTATTTTACTCTTCATACCCCGAGCATTACCTATCGTGACTACATCAGTATCTAAATCTACATACAACATATAAACCACATAACATGCGCACATAATACCAGTTATCATTTCGAAAATACCTTATGGCACGCAGCTACTCAGATTGGCATCCCATTCCCTTTCTGTCCCATTTTCAGTTTAAGTTAAGGTTTATTTTGAAAATTTACCCATTTCACTTAAACTTTGGCTTTGATACCAACTTGTAAGGCCCCGTTTCCTGGGACGCCTACAGTTGGTCATTCATCGCACATAAAACATATAATTACTTTTGTCTATCATAAAAGATCGTAGCGGAATTATCAAAATAGACATCTCATTACAGTATAAAAGATTTTGCCAAATAATACATCATTACTCAGTTACAAAATATATTGTTGCATTACATCACAAAAGCCCTATATAAATGGATGCCATCGAAAAGAGCTGAGTAGCCTCGCAGCGCCATCCTCAGCAACATTACCTGCCAACTGGAAACACATAAAAAGTCAGCATTGCTGAGTGAGTTCTAGTTTTATAATAAAACATACTTTACTTTCATTTAAAACCGTTCGTTAATTTTGCATGATCACACATCATACGTACACATAGATAATATCTTTATTATCTTCTTCGTTCGTTCATTCATTCATCATTATATCTTTACTTGCGCATTTGATATCTTCCGTACCAATACCATGTGCTACACCCCAAACGATATGGCTACTGGGCCGAAGTCAATAAATGAACAGCTAAACATGTGCCGCAGTACCGGGGTAAGCGGTAGAGGTTCTATACAAATGGTCGGTCACAAAGACGGACCCCAATGTGCATCCTCCCGGGGTAGCGAACCCGCACACCGTTGGGCTAACACCTTATAGTTGGCATGTCCCGTTATCAAATGCTTGCAAGACTTTCATTACTTTTGTTCATTTATGCATGCATTCAATTCATGTTCCCCTTTTTATCATCTTTCACCTTACGTTACATAATACTTTCAATTCATTCATTAACATAACACGTAAAGCCACAAGAAAGATAAACATTCGTCATAATCAGGAACATCATGCATACATAACATACATCATACATAAATATGCAACGCCATCATCATCATCATGCCTAACCTACTCTCTAAGGCCTCAACAGTCATCTTACCGAACTTACGGGAATTTCCATGTCAAAATTTACGTCTGCACTTTCCCCCGAAAGTCAGTAATTAAACTGCACGTTTCCCTACAACAACCCTGTTTTGGCGTATGGACATCCTTCAGTCGCATGGCCTCCAGGCGACTGAACATCATGCGATTGGACTCATGCGGATGAACGTCTATGCGAATGGACATCCAGTCGTGCATATGGACCTCATGCGGATGGAACTAATGCGAATGAGCACCTATGCGACTGACCTCATGCGAATGGACTCACTGCGAATGAGTCCCATGCGATTGGAACTAATGCGACTAAGCACCTTGTGACAGGACCCTCAGTCGTATGACTCCCCATGCGACTAGACCCCCAATCGTACGAATGAAACCTTAGTCGTGCGAATGAACCCTCAATCGTGTGAATGAAACTTAATCGTGCGAATGAACCTCAATCGCACCTCAGTCGGCCGTATGGCCTCCAGTCGGTTGCCTAGCCCTAGCTGATGCAGAAAAGAGTTCATCCCGAACCCAATCTGCCATTTTCGGCCTCCAAGCTCATCCAATCCCATTCTAAGCCTAAATCAACCATCCTAAACCTTAGGAATGCATACTACAACACCATACAATTACACACAAGCCCGGAAACAAACTCCAAACGCATCACAAGCAACACACCCAAATGGGGCAAACACACACATACAAAAACGGGTTTTCTATGCTTTCCAGCCCCAAAATCGGTTGAAAACAAGTAAATGAGGGGTCCTAGAACTCACACAAACGACCACAACGACAAGGGCTTCGATTTGACACGCTCCTCAACGATTTTGCTCACTCGAACCAACCCGAACCAACTGTTCTTCCTCTTTTCTCCCTTTCTCTCTTCTCCTCTTTTGTTTGGCTGAAATGTGAGTATGGGGAGAGGGTAATGGTTGCCCTCTCCCTACATATATCATCGCAAACCCAAATTTTCCCTCGTTGGCGAGTTTGGTCCCTCGACTTTGGACTTTATTTCTTTTCTTCTTTCGTCGGCTTCAAAATAAATACCCGGGTGTTACACTTCGATTATCTATTATTATGTGATATGTTATGTTATGTTTTATTGTGTTGATTGTTTAATTCTCTGATCATTGCGTTTTGAACAAGCTAGTCACATCTAAAGCATTTCACGCTTCCGCTGGGATATGACAGGTTGGTATCAGAGCCATTGGTTATAGAGAATTAGGTATTATTAGTAAATGCCTAGACTATAACCATAAGCTCGTATGATAATAATATTCATGGCATGACTTAAAATATATTTATATAATTTCATGACAAGGTGTCTATGTTTAAACAATAATGAGAATCTTGTATGAAGTATATGAGACTAATGTGAAAATATGAGATTTTGTGAAACTATTGATTAGTATTTGTAATCTGAAATTTTGTAAGAATTTTTGTAGTGTAAGTAGTAGTAATTCTGATAAGTTACTATAACAAAACTAATCTTTTGTATCATAGCAAATATAAAGAAACAACACCCAGAATAGAGCTATAAGATGATATAGGAGTATCCCAACCCGAGGACAATACCTTAATATTGGATGTGTTTCACCTGGAAATGAAAAACCAGGCAATACTACTGAAATAGAACACCCTGAGGAAGGAGTTACAGATAAAAGCTAAGAAGGGATGTTCTTACAAGGCTTTTATGTCTTGTAAACCCCAAACTTTAATGGAAAAGGATGAGTAGTACAAGCTTTGCATTGGTTAGAAGGAATGGAGTCAGTTTTAGATATCGGCAAGTGTGCTGATAATTGTAAGACTATGTTTGCTTCGCATTCACTAAAGGGAATAGCACGGTCATGGTGGA
The DNA here is from genome assembly GCA_025215565.1 of Flaveria ramosissima. Taxonomy (NCBI): domain Eukaryota; kingdom Viridiplantae; phylum Streptophyta; class Magnoliopsida; order Asterales; family Asteraceae; genus Flaveria; species Flaveria ramosissima. The sequence continues at coordinate 65,028,982 of CM046031.1, read as the reverse complement.
AGATAGAAATCCAAACTAAAGGAAGAGATGTTATGAATAGGTTAAGTTGGAAAGAATTTAGAAAACTAGTGATTGAGAAACACTACCCTTATAATGAAATAGAAAGAATAGAAACAAAATTTTTATTATTAGAAATGAAGGGTGTTGCACATCAACAATATACAGATAAGTATAATGAATTATCTAGATTAGTGCCACATCTAATTACACAAGAAATAAAAGGATAGAAAGATACATCTGGGGTTTATTACCACAGATAAAAGGGATGGTAAAGACAGTCATGCCTAAGACTTTTCAGGATGTAGTAACATTATCAGGAATCTTAACTGATGAAATGATAAGGAATGAATCCTTGATTGATTAAAAGGAAATGGAGCAATAGCAACTCTGGAGGAAGATTTGGAGGAAATCAACAAAAGAGGGTAAACAGAAATCTCGTGAAAAATTTCATGGGAATTATCCAAGAAAGGAGACCATAGACAGAAGATCAATTGTGGTGCAATACCTGTAAGAGACACCATAATGGTAAGTGCGGAATGGTAATTTGCTATAACTGTAAGAAGAAAGGACACCTATCAAGGGAGTGTATAGGACTCGTAAATCCTAAACCAGTTTGTTACCAATGTGGAAATGAGAATAATTTTCGCAACAAGTGTCCAGAACTGAAAGGCAAAACCCCAATTAACCCAAACAACCCCCGTGGAAGAGCATTTGTGTTGCAAGCTGAAGAAACCCGACATGAACCATAAATAGTGACGGGTACGTTTCTCATTAAAAGTCAGTACGCAATAGTATTATTCGATACAGGAGCAACTTGTAGTTTTGTTTCAAATATATTTAAACCCTTACTTAATCTAACCTCAGAAAAAAAATATTAATACTAATAAGTATATGATAGAATTAGTTGATAGAAAGATAATTGAAGCTTGTGGAGTTATTCCTAATTGTGCCTTAAGTTTAGATGATTATTGTTTTGACATAGATTTGATTCCTATTGAATTAGGAGGTTTTGATATTGTTGTGGGTATGGACTGGTTAAGTAAGAATCAGGTTAAAATTATCTGTGATAAAAGAATGATTAAAATTTCCTTTGACTAAAGAAAATAAAACTCTTTGTTTGTATGATGAGGAACCTAGATATGCTATAAAGATAGTCTCGTGTAAGAAAGCTCGAAAATATATAAGAAAGAAATGTTTAGCATTGCTAGCTCATGTAGTTGATACACAATTAGACATGAAAAAGTTAGAAGATGTTCTTATTGTTAGAGAATACCCAGAGGTATTTCTTGATGAATTACTAGGATTGCCACCCCCCTCATCAAGTAGAATTCAAATTGAATTAGTACCTGGAAGAGCTCGTATTGTTTGGCACCAAGAGAAATGAAAGAATTAATGAGCCAACTTCAGGAATTGTTAGACAAGGGATTTATACGTCCTAGTGTATCACCTGGGGAAGCTCCAGTTCTGTTTGTAAAAAAAAAAGATGGAACTTTTAGGATGTGTATTGATTATAGAAAACTTAATAAAGTTACTATTAAGAATAGTATCCTCTTCCTAGAATGGATGACATTCGATAAATTACAAGGATCTAGTTACTTTTCAAAGATTGACTTAAGGTCAGGATACCATCAGTTAAGGGTAAGGGATGAAGATATACCTAAGACTGCATTCAGAACTAGATATGGTCATTATGAATTCCTTGTAATGCTATTTGGACTAACAAATATTCCAGCAGTATTTATTGATTTAATGAACAGAGTCTGCAAACCTTACTTGGATAAATTTGTCATAGTCTTCATAGATGACATTTTAATATATATTCTAAAGATAAGGGGGAAACATGAAAAACACCTAAGGCTGATCTTGGAGTTACTTCGAAAGGAAAAAAATTATATGCCAAATTTTCAAAATGCGAATTTTGGAAAAGACAAGTATAATTTTTAGGACATGTAGTTAACCAAGAAGGAATTTAGATTGACCCGGAAAAGATTGAGGCAATTAAGAAATGGTGAAGCTCCCAAAAACAACAACTAAGGTACGTCAATTTTTAGGGTTGGCCGGTTATTATAGAAAATTTTTCAAGAATAGCTCAACCTTTAACAGAATTAACCCAGAAAGATAAACCTTATGTTTGGGGAGAAAAATAGAATGTTGCATTTAAACTCTTAAAGAATAAATTATACAATGCTCCTATCTTAGCTCTTCCAGAAGGAACATATGATTTTGTCGTATACTATGATGCCTCACATCAGGGTTATGAATGTGTTTTATTGCAACAAGATAAGGTAATTACATATGTATCTAGGCAACTCGGAAGAAGTAAAAAGAATTACACTACAGACGACTTAGAATTGGAGCGGTAGTATTTGCACTTAAGATTTGTAGACATTATCTATATGGAACCAAATGCATAATTCATACAGACCATAAGAGTTTACAACACATATTTGATTAAAAGATGTTGAATATGAGATAGAGAATATGGGTAGAGTTACTAAGTGATTATGATTGTGAAATCAAGTATCACCCAAAAAAGGCAAATGTAGTGGCTGATGCCTTAAGTAGAAAGGAGAGAACTAAGCCATTATGAGTCCATGCTTTAAGAATGGAATTACACTAGAATTTAATAAGTCAAATTCGAGAAGCCCAGCAAAAAGATGAATCAAGAGATATGATAGAGAAAAACAGACAACTAGAAGTTACATCCAATGGAATTCTGAAATTTAAAGGAAGAAACTGAATTCCTAACCATGATAAGCTTAGAGAAACTATTTTGGAAGAAGCACATAAGTCAAGGTATGCAGTACATCCAGGAAATAATAAGATGTATAAAGATTTGAGAAACTAATATTGGTGGCCAGGTATGAAAAAATCTGTTGCAAAATTTATAGAAAAATGTGATATCTGCATAAGAATTAAGACTGAATATCAGAAACCCTCAAGATGTTTGCAACAACCAGAAATTCTTGAGTGGAAGTGGGATCAAATCACCATGGATTTTGTAATTTTTTTTGCCTAGAACCTCAAGTGGATATGAAACTATATGAGTTATAGTTAACAGACTAAGTCAGCTCATTTCTTACAAATAAGAGAAGATTATAAGATAGAAAGATTAGCAATAATCTATATGAAAGAATTGTGTCCAGACATGGTATACATATTTAAATAATATCTTATATAGATAGTAGGTTTAGTTCGAGATTCAGCAAACCTTGCAGAAAGCATCAGGAACTCAAGTAAACATGAGTTCAACATATCATCCACAGACAGGTTGACAAAGTAAGAAAACAATTCAGATATTGTGCGAGCCTGTGCATTAGATTTTGGTGGTAACTGGGATATACATTTACCTTTGATTATATTTTTATATAATAATAGTTATCATACCAATATTGGAGCAGCTCCATTTGAAGCTCTATACAGAAGGAAGTGTGGTCACCTTTGTGTTAGAATGATGTAGGAGATAGATAGTGTTGGATCTAGAAAGGTTGTTGCAACCAAAACCAAGTCACTTAGAAGATTTTGGTACAACAAACAAAGGACTTCCGAAGCTAAGTATGGAACTTCCGAAGGAAGAAGGAGCTCTTCCGAAGACTAAGTGTAAAATACACTTCCGAAGGAAAACTCCAACTTCCGAAGACAAAGAACCTACTTCCAAAGATCAAGACTTAGAGAGAAAGATCTGAAGTCAACTTCCGAAGTACAAGAAGTCCTCAAAGCCTCGGAAGCATAGAAGCCTCTTCCGAAGTATAAGTGGCTTCGGAAGAACAAGTTCTTCCGAAGCCAGTTAACCTTCGGAAGACACTCCTATTATCCAGTGGACATAAGTATGGCCTCTCTGACACTCTGCTGCAAATCTCTGAGATACTGCATGGCGTTTTCTCAAAAGCCATGTAGTTAACCATACTTTAATCCACTGTTTACCTTTTTATGTTAGTACAGTTGCCATCTTTAGTTGGTGACAAAAGGTAAGTCATGGACATGTCATGACTACCATATCTTAGATAATACTTTATCTAAGATACCTTAACTTTAGCATTGTAGTATATGCTTTAGTCTAGGTTTCCAGCTGGTATCAAAGTATATCCGGCTGTAGGATCTAGTATATATAGTTTCTCATTGTAACTCTTGTTTCATGCTTGTAAGTGTCTTGTAATCTTGAGTTGAGAAGTAATATATACAAGTGCCTTGAAAATATATCTCTGCTTGTTCCTTTGTTACTTATTATATTATTATCAACTCTTGTAAAAGACATTGCTTCATCTGATTTGAGTGTTTCTATAAGTGAGTTTGAGAGAAATACAAGTGTTTAAGTGACAAACCCGATCCTGCAATTGGTATCAGAGCTTTTTAGGCTCTTGATTGTGAGATCTTACCATCCTAATCAACCAGTTTTTTTTCACTCCTCCTTATACCTCACTCAAAATGGCCCTCAACAAATCTGAAGTAGAAATGGGAACGATGACCAAAGCTCCCATCATCGCACCTGAAAACTTCAGGTCTTGGAGCAGAAGAATGGAAGGCTTCATCAGGTATCAAGACAGCAAGATGTGGCAATCCATTGTCAATGGCCCGTATAAGCCAAAAGTAGCTGGTGGAAACGGTGCCATGATTGAGAAAGCCGTTGAAGATTATTCTGATGAAGACAGGAAGAAGCTTGACATAGACAGCAATGCTATGACTGTTCTTATGACTGCAATCCCAAACTCTATCATGGTGGGGTTTGAGCATTGTAAGTCTGCCAAAGAACTCTTTGATGCTCTTGCTCAAATGTACTCAAGCTCGAATGATTCCAAGAAGGACTCACTGAAGCAGCAGTTTGAGAACTTCACCTATGTTGCTGGAGAGACTCTTAGCCAACAATATTTCAGGTACATGGATCTCATTTCTTCCCTTCAATCTGTGGGAATCACTCATGAACTCAGAGACCTTACTAGAAAGTTTATGAGTGCTCTACCCAATGAGTGAACATTCTACTGTGTCTCTATCAAGAGAACAGAGAATCTGAATACACTCACCATGACCGAACTCTATGGGATCCTTGATGGATACCGTTTGGAAATGGAAAGCAAGAGGGGTCATCAGACAAGCAGACCCTTGAGTCTTCCTGCTAGCAACGCTTTAATGGTTGTTGAAGGCTCAGGAATCTCCCAGTCTCAGCAATACCTGACCTATACCCAGCAGCCATCTTGTTCCTCTGGGCCTTACATCACATTTCCTGAGACTCCAAGGTCTCAACAAGCTCAGCAAAGCTCCTTTCAGGAGGGCTGTGCATTTGTCTCAGGAAGTGGGCACTCAAATGACTATCAATACTGCTTTGATGATCTAGAGTGTTTTAGCCCGGATGACATAGAGTATGTGGACATAGTCCAACAAATGGCTCTTCTAACCTACAGAGCAAAGAAGTTCTTTAAGAGAACTGGAAGGCAATTCCCTCAGAACCCAATCTCCAGCAAATTTGGGTTTGACAAAAGCAAGGCCAAATGTTACAACTGTAACCAACTCGGTCATTTTGCAAGGGAATGCAAGGCTCCCAAGTCCAACCCGGGAACCTCACAGGCCTCCACACATCCCTCTACACCAAAGCCCACCGGAAAGTCAACAGAGACTGCTGCAATGGCTCAAGAAGTTGACTGGAGCTTCATGGTTCAGGATGTGACTCCTGCTCAAGCACTCATGGCCGGACAGATGAAAACAAGGTATATGAACATCTCTGTACCCTTGCCTGTATTGCTAAGGTTAAACTGTATCAGGACTACAATATGGAAATTAAATCTGATATTGAGTCTTTAAATGTTTTAAAATCTGACTTTAAAAGGGCTGAATCTGACTACCAAAGAAAAATCGAGGAGTTAGAGAAAATTGTGTCCCTCTTAAAACATGAACATACAAACTACAAGACTCAAATCAAGGATTTAATATCCAAATTGACTGAGGCTCAAGCCCAGCTTGTCACTGCTGAGGCTCAAGCCAGGAAGTATGCTATTTCCGAGCAAAACTTCCAAGCCATTCTTGCATCATCCTCTCACTCAAAACTTTGTTATCAAAACAAAGGTGGGTTGGGAACCAATGAAATTGCTCCACCACACTCTTATGAGTCTATAAGACAACCAAGGTGTGGTACTGAAGAGCAAGAGGTTCCATCTGTTGACCCACCTTCTCATGAGTCAAAGAATGATGCAACTATGGAGACCATCACAGGGAAGGAACAGGTAATTATGCCCTCCCCAGCCAATGATGATCAAACCCTGACCACCAAAGCCAGAAGAAGCAGAGCTAAGGCAGCCAGAAAAACTGCCAAGAAAGTGGCTGAATCCAAGCTAAAGATAGACCCAAAGCAAAAGGGTGTATTCATCTCAGCTGGATTCCAGGTGGTTGGAAATTCTGATTCAGGAAAGGAGTGCAGTACCAGTACTCCTATCCTACCAAAGGATCAGAAATTAAAGGGAAAGGTTGCTGATGAAGAGAAAAAGAACAAGAAACAGCAATCCTCTCATTCCCAGAAAGTTAACATTGCATGCATAATGTGTGGTCTGCAAAACCACATGGCTAAAGATTGTTACTACAATCCTGCTAGCACACATTATGCAAATAATGTTAAAAGAGAAGGAGTCAGGGAAGGTTTCTCATTTGGACCATATCAAATGGTTCAAGTGATGAAAAAGGGAAAGCTTGTTTCCGAAGCAAGGCTTCTCTCGGAAGAAAATTCTTCTTCCGAAAGGAAAAAGGCTTCGGAAGTTAAAGCTGCAAAGACTCAGAAAAGCAAAAGAGTCCCCTTGAAACCATCCCAGAAGAAGACTGCTTCGGAAGAAAAGGTGGTGAAGGTCTCTTCCGAAAAGAAAGAAGCTTCGGAAGAATGCCAAGCTACAAAAGCTTCTACAAGCTCATCCTCTATGATCAACCATGGGATGGAATGGAAGATCAAGGAAGATGCTGTAGCCCAAACCTCTTCTTCAAAGACATCCATTGAACCCCCATGCATAAATTTTGGTTCAATTATGTCACTATCATTGGAAGAACCCAAGACCAATAAGGCTTGGGTTTCCAATCAAAACTAATTATCTCACCTTATGTGCAGGGACATCCATATGACAAGAATAACAACATTTGGATTGTAGATAGTGGATGCTCCAGGCACATGACAGGGAACAGATCTCTCCTTCAACAATTTCAACATTATGATGGAGGTCCTGTCCAGTTTGGAGGTGAGGCCGGAGGATATATTTCTGGCAGAGGAAGTATATCCAATGGAAAGTTAAAAGTTGACAAAGTTAATTTTGTCAAACAGCTTGAACACAATCTGTTAAGTGTTTCTCAATTCTGTGATCAAAAGCATCAAATGCTTTTCACAGAACATGAGTGCATTATCCTCAAACCAGGGATGACAATTCCTCAGGAATTGGTGCTTCTTAGATCTCCCAGGAAAGGGGATATGTACAAGCTTGATATGAACAATGCTTCCCCAATGGGAGAAGTATCATGCTTTCTTTCCAAAGCTGATGGTGATGAGTCAACACTATGGCATAAACGAATGTGTCATGTCAATTTTAAGACAATGAATAAATTGGCTAAAAATAACTTGGTACATGGTTTGCCTAAAAAGAATTTTTCTGCAAAGATAACTGTGTTGCTTGCCTGAAAGGGAAACAACACAGGTCTTCTCATAAATCCAAAGTTGTTAACTCTATCACCACTCCATTACACTTATTGCACATGGATCTATTTGGTCCCACAAGTATAATGAGCATTGGAAGGAAATCATATTGCCTTGTGATTGTTGATGATTTTACTAGATTTACATGGGTATTCTTTTTAAGAACCAAAGATGAAACTGCTGAAACTTTAAAATCTTTTATTCTTAAAATAGAAAATCAAGTTGATCACAAGGTTAAAATAATTAGAAGTGATCAAGGGACTGAGTTTAAGAACCTAGTTCTTGACTCATTTTGTAACTCAAAAGGGATTGCCAGACAATATAGTGCTCCTAGAACTCCTCAACAAAATGGTGTTGCTGAGAGGAGAAATAGGACACTTATTGAGGCTGCTCGGACTATGTTAGCTGATTCAAAGCTGCCTCTAACATTCTGGGCAGAGGCAGTCAGCACTGCATGCTATGTGCAGAACAGAGTTCTTGTAGTAAAGCCACATGGAAAAACCCCTTATGAGTTATGGAACAAGAGGCCACCGTTCATTGGCTTTCTAAGGTCCTTTGGCAGTAGGTGTACCATACTTAACACAAAAGACAATTTGGCAAAATTTGCTGAAAAGTCAGATGATGCTATCTTTGTTGGATATTCCTCCTACTCTAAAGCCTATAGAGTTTATAATATTAAAAACCAACAATTTGAGGAATCTTCAACATTGTAGTTAATGAGCACACTCCTTGTGTTAGGGGGAATGGCCCTGATCATATCTTTGATTTAGAATTGTTTCCAAACTATTCTAAACCATCTTGTGAGAATGTTTCAGCTGGAACAGGTGTTCAAAATGATTCTGATGAAGATCAACTGTTTGAGCTTCCCAGACCTATTCCAAATTCTCCAAGAGTTGCAGCAAATCAAGTTCCCACTATTGAAAGATCTGACAGTATAACCATTTCAAGAGATAGTGGTACTTCAACAAGGGATTCACCTGCTGATTTTCAAATCTCTTCAGGTGACCCTGCACAACACCAAGCTGATGGAAGCACCATCTTGAAGGAACAGGCAACTGTTAATGATGCTTCACAGCAAAGAAATGATGATGTTTCTCTTTCATTCAATCAGTCCTCATTGAATGAGTTTGAAACAACAGCTGGACCAAGTATTCAAGCTCCTGAGCAAAATATGTCCAACTTGGACTTATCTTTGCAACTGGAGGTGATTCCTAGACTCAGGATTCATAACACTCATCCAGCTGAAAACATCATAGGGGAAGTCTCTGAAGGTGTGAGAACAAGAGGACAAACTCATAATGGGAATGTCTGCTTGTACTCATGCTTTTTATCCCAAATGGAACCCAAGAAGGTGGAAGATGCCTTGAAAGATAGTAGCTGGGTTGAATCAATGCAAGAGGAGCTGCTTCAATTCAAAAGACAAAAGGTTTGGAACCTATGTCCGCTACCATCTGGTCAAGTACCTATAGGCACTAAATGGGTATTCAGAAACAAAAGAGATGATAGAGGCTTGATTATCAAGAACAAGGCAAGACTGGTGGTTCAAGGATACACTCAAGAGGAAGGAATCGATTATATGATGTCTTTGCACCTGTTGCAAGACTTGAGGCAGTTAGGATCTTCCTTGCTTATGCTGCATCCAAGAATTTCACTGTCTACCAGCTTGATGTCAAGTGTGCCTTTCTATATGGGGATATAGATAGGGAAGTCTATGTATGCCAACCTCCAGGATTTGAAGACCCACAGCATCCAAACTATGTGTGCAAGTTGGATAAAGCTCTATATGGGCTGCACCAAGCACCTAGGCTGTGGTATGAGACATTGTCTCAATTTCTCCTGAAGAATGGTTACACTAGAGGTACCATTGATAAGACTCTTTTCATAAGAAAGTCTGGGAAAGACATCTTGCTCGTTCAAGTCTATGTTGATGATATCATATTTGGTTCCTCAAATGACCAAATGTGCAAAGACTTTGAGAGCATTATGAAGAAGAAGTTCGAGATGAGTTCCATGGGAAAATGGACTTTTTCCTTGGAATTCAGGTAAAGCAATTGAAGGAAGGGTTCTTCATCAATCAATCTAAGTATGTCAATGATATCTTAGAGCGATTTGATATGAAGGATTGTAAAGCAGCAAAGACACCTATACCCAGAAACCACAATCTCTGCCCTGATTCTGAGGGGGAGGATACTGATCAACATCAGTACAGAGCAATTATTGGTTCTCTGATGTATCTCACAGCAAGTAGACCTGATATCATGTTTGCAACTTGCATTTGTGCAAGATATCAGGCTGCTCCAAAGGTGTCTCACCTAATTGCTGCCAAGAGAATCCTCAGATACCTCAAAGGAGCACCTAAACTAGGTCTCTGGTATCCAAGAATAGTGATTTTAATCTCTATGGTTACTCTGACAGCGATTATGGTGGCTGCAACATCAACAAGAAATCAACATTAGGTGGATGTCAATTTCTTGGTGGAAGGATCATCTCATGGCAATGCAAGAAGCAATCCTGTGTCTCTACATCAACTGCTGAAGCTGAATACATTGCTGCTGCTAGTTGCTGTGCTCAGCTGCTGTGGATTCAAAACCAGATGATAGACTATGGATTCAACTTCATGAGCACTCCTATCCACATTGACAACAACAGTGCTATATCCATTACTGAAAATCCAGTGAAGCACTCCAAGACAAAGCACATTGATATCAGGTATCATTTCATTAGAGATATTCATGAGAAAAATCTTATCAAACTAATCAAAGTTGATTCAAATGAACAATATGCTGATTTGTTCACCAAAGCCTTTGATGAACAAAGATTCAAATATCTCATTACAGCTATTGGGATGATAAACATTGATTAGTTAATCTCATTTGAAAACCTTTTAATGCGTAAAGTCTCATGTCAAGACAATCTAAGCCCTGTTACAAAAGATCTTTTTCTAAATTTTTCGAAGTATGAATTCTTCCGAAGAGAAATTAACCCTCGGAAGATATCTTGCATATCTTCCGAAGCAAATTTCTCCCAGGATAATTTTCTTCTCGGAAGAGTGTTAAGTCTCGGAAGAAGCGATTGATTCCATATCAGATCTACTTCCGAAGCATTTAACACACTCCACCTGAAAAGCAACATATACTCTCGGAAGTAAGCAATTTACCTTCGGAAGTAAATTTGCCTTCGGAAGAATATTACCTTCGGAAATGCTTTATACTCGGAAGAAAGATTTTACTGTGTAACGGAAATCTTTTGGGCCCACACTGTAAAAAGTAAAGATTTTGTTAATGATGTCGGATTATTTAAATGGTCTAACCTTACCGCCCATGTCACATCATCCACTGAACCCTCACATCATCTTATCCAAAACACCCTTTAAACCGCCATTTCACCCATTTAAATACTTCCGGTTAATCACTTACATCCTTTTACCCAAATTACTGCCCTAAAAGCTTTCTTCTTCTCCAATTTACTTTATTCCGAACTTTCTTCCTGTCATCTTCTTCAATGGCACTAAACCCTCAGCAACCAGGTCGCACTCCTTGATTCTTCAAGGGATGTTGACTTCTCAGATATCATTTCTTTCTTGACCCAATCCTCATACTACACGGCTCTGACTGTAAACCATACAAATTATTCAAACCAAATGGTCGGATTGAAACCCTAAATGGGGTTCGTGTTATAAGGTCGAGCATTTGTGGTCAAGAGTTGGTCATCTCTGAACAGATCATCAGGGAGCATCTCGAGCTCCATGATGAGGGCGCTCCAACGGAATTCCCCAAAACAGATTTGGACAGTTCTTATCTCCAAATGGGATACGGTGGAGATGTTAGCAGGTCAACGTTTACAAATTCAACTTCTCCTACAATGGAAGTTCCTGCTGCATGTGGTTCTTCACTGCTGTCTAATAAATCTGGGGGATGGGATCAAATCCCATATGAACTTGGGTGCTTAGTTCATGGGTTGGTACAAAGCCTCCGCTTCAACTATTCAAGGTTTGTGCTGACTAACCTTATGGGAAATCTTCAAAGGGACACATTCTTCATGTATCCCAGGTTTCTCCAGCACATAATCAACTGTGAGCTGGACCAGGGCAAGCTTGTCTGTGCAGCTGCTCTGACTGCTCCTCAAATGAGGCCGACCATCTTCAAGACCTTGAAGAGAGTGTCTACCAACTTCACTGGAAGAGATACCGCACTACTTCCAGGTATGATTGAGCCAATGGCTCCTGGTGACATCCCTGTTAACCCACAGGTGATGAACCCACACCAGCAACTACCCTCACCCTGCAAATCTACCTCTCCACCCATTACTGTTACATATCAGAGACGTCCCAAACGAACCCTTGTTCAATCTACTCTGATTGAACAAGCTCCTCCTGTTCAATCCAAAAAGGCTGAGTGGAAAAAGGGCTCCACTCAGCCTGAGGTCCAACCATCCTTCACATTGATTGACCTCAATATGGGTCTTGAGTCTCCTCAGTCTCAGACCCATGAGCCCAAAACCCAAGCCTATAGCCCTCAGGGAGAGTCTCTATACTCCCTGAGCAGCCACAAAGGGACAGCTCATGCTCTTGACATTGATCAAAGTCCTGGTCAGTAGTTTTAATTCCCTATCTTTTACTGACCTATTGACCGGAGCTGGTGAAGAGACTATGTCTATGAAAGGCAATGAAGTTGATCCACAACACCCTCTCAAGGATCAACAGAGCCTAGAGAGACCCCTTATCTCTAGCCCACACCAGCAAAGCCTTACTGAGGTGAGTCCCACTGATGTGGAGGGGACTCATGTAGATTCAGCTGCCACTACTGAAGGAGCCTTAATGGATCCTCAGGACAGTGTTAACGAAACAGATACTAAATCTACGGCAACCATGCCCTCTGATGACTCTGAAAGAGACATCATTGTGCAAGGGAAACCAGGGCACCAAGAAACCACATCTGGTGGTGAGGATGAACATACCAGGTATGTTACCTCATCTCCCCATGATTCTTCAAAATAAGATGAGGGATGTATGCAACTCACCATTCAAGACCTACTTTCTAAAGTCTCAAACCTTGAATCAAAGGTTAGGACTTTAGAGGATAGGTCTGCCACTCAGCTACTTGAGATTGAAACTTTCAAGGCCAAACTAGCTGAGAAACAGATTGAGAGGTCTCTAAGGCATGTACCAATTCAGGTCTCCTTGACCTCTTCCCCTAGCTCATCAAGCTCTCAGGATGATGCTACCAAAAAGGGGGAGAGTGTTGAGAGACAAAGTCAAAGATAGGAAACCCAAAGTCAAGCTCTCACTTTTTTGAGCTCAAAGTATCCTGTGCAACAAGCTGCTATCTTCCCTGAGCCTCCTCCAGTTGTTTTTCAAGTGCATCAAAGGATGCTCCAGGATCTCAACAGGTTCTTTAACAAGTTCCTATTGGAATCGCTCATAGAACAGCCCAGCCCTGATATGTCTGTGATTTACTTTGGAGCTCAAGAGCTTCAGAGGTTGAATGCACCTTCTACCACCGTCGAGGAAGTTGGTCAACCTAAGGTCCAAGTGGAACCTAAGATTAACTTCGAAGGGGAAACAAGGACTGATGACCCAGCAACCGAAACAGTTGGGACAGAAAATGTCTTTTCACAGACTTCCGAAGCACAATTCAAAGCCTCGGAAGAACAAGCTCAAACTTCTGAAGCTGAGATTGCTGCTGCCGAAGGACTATTCTCATTATCCGATGATCTAATAGTCACAGATGCAATTCTGGAACTTGCATCTGAGTTTAATAGGGAGGACTTTCTCACACAACCATTAGCTCTGACATCTGCATTGACTCCAGCTCCCACCTCTACTACCCAACCTGGATCTTCCATCCAAGAACCCCCAAAGTCTAGTACTTCCGAAGACATAAAAGGAAAGAGGAAGATGACTTCGGAAGAGCTTCAGGAGGAAGAAAGGTTGGAGAAGCTTAAAAGGAAAGGTAGGCTTCCAACTAGGAAACTATTAGCTGCAAGTACCAAAGCAGCTGCAGCCAACCAGGAGGCAGTCAACAACCGAAGAAGAGTAGAGGTCATAGACAGACTTGTTGGTCTAGGGGCTGTGTTGGAGCTGGAAAATATAGTCTATATTATCAACACTATGAAAGTCAACAAAAGTCAACATCATGGTCAAAGTCAACAAAAGTCAAACCCGACACGTTCGAGACGAGGAACCGAGACAAGACGTTGAAGATTTAAATGACTAGGAGTTTTATTGTAATAAATATATTTTGTGTGAACAAAATATATTTTATCTTGTTTTTAGTCATTTTTATGCTTAATATGTAATTTTGTATTAATTAGCCTAAGTCTAGGGAGTTAAGTGCAATTAGTGAATCTTAGTCTAGACTATAAATAGGTTAATTGTCATTAGGTTTTGGTTAATGGTTGAATGACCAATTGATTGAGGGATTATTTGTAAACAATATTATTAGCAATCAAGAGAGATCAAAGGGGTTTTCATTGTGTTCATCATATTTTGATCTAATTCTTCATGATTTGATTCAAGTTTGATCATCCTGGATTTACAATTTGGTATCAGAGCCATTTTGGATCAAATTCACTGAAGATTTGAAGATTTTTAGAGAGAAAAGTTGAGGTTTTGGTTGTTTTTGTTCAATATCAATTTTGCATCAAATTCGGATTAGATTTGAGTGTTATTGATATGGAAATTGATTGAAGTTTGCTTATTATTGGTTGGGAAAGCTCTGTTAATCATCAGATTTCAAATCCATTGAGATTTGGGAGATTTCAGATTGATTTTGAGGTGAAAAAGGGTTTTGAGATCGACCAGCGAAACTGCTGTTCTTACAGCGAAACTGTCATCTTCATTCAGCGAAATTATGGTTTATTTTGGATCTGAAGTTGTTTTCTAGAGTTTCAGCGAAAGTACTCCCTTGAACGAAAGTTCAATAGTGTTTTTGACCATTCATCAAGCGAAATTGCTGCCGAATTTATCTCTGAACGAAAGTTCAAGCTTGTTTCCTGCGAACTTATCAGCGAAACTAAGCCATTTGTGACATTCGGCTAGCGAAACTACTGCCGAAATTTCCAGCGAAACTACTGTCGGCTAAGCGAAACTAGAGTTCACAGCGAAACTAGCTCTGAGAAACTATAATTTCAGCGAAACTATCATTTCTTCAGCGAAATTCGAATGTTAAAGATGATTTTTTTTCCCCTAGTTGGGATTAATTGAGTTCATTCCGATAAAGAAATTTTCACTGATTTTGAAAGATTTATAAAAAAAAAAAAACAAGCTGACCTGGCAGCTTGACCCCAGTTGCTAAGATTTTCTAGCGTGACATTTACAAATAATATTTTTCCCGGGGGAGAATTATTTTACAATTTTTGGGAAAAATATTTTTGGGGCGTTTAATTGTTTAAACAAAATAAAAATAAATATGGCTTTTGCAGAATTGATTAAATCCTTCGAATCAGATGATCTCACAATTGCACAATGTCGGTTTGATAATTTTGCAGCTTTAAAGAATGAAAAGATGTCTGATTTTGTTGATCGGTTTCTGTTGGTGGCAAATAATCTGAAGAAGTTTGATGCCCAACTGGGAAATCATGAACAAGTTCTAAGATTACTTGATTCCCTCTCATCAGAATGGAGCTCACACGGCAAGTCGATTCAACAAGATAGAGGCTTTCGGGATTACAAACTGATGGAGGTGATCAACAAACTGAAAGAGATTGAGTTGGATATCAAACGTCGTGAGTACTATGAATCAACATATCTAACTCCAAAGATCACTTCAAACTCCAAAGAGAAACCAGAAGAGATATCAGATTCTGACACCAATTCCGACGGTTTACCGAAACCTGAAACTGAAGAGGTACAAGAAGAGCATAAGCAGACATCAATGGGTAAAGGTGGAGCTGAGTTGAATGAGGAAGTTTGTGATGCTGAGCAGGAAGAGGAATGGAAGCGAAATACCAGAGTTTGCAACTGCGACAACGTTCTTACTGCTGAAAGAGTCATCTTGGATCTTCCATACGAGACAATTCAGGATATGTGTTCTTCTGCTTGCAAAATTCGTTTGTTTGGTGTGTATAAAGCTAATAGGTTAATTTTAGATAACCAAAAGGAGTTAACCACCATAAACGCAGAACTTAAAAAGAATGAAGCCAAGTATTTCATAAAATTAAATGAAGCTTTAAAAGAAAATGATCATTTAAAACGAACTCTTCTTGAAAGAAATGTTGAAATTAATCTTTTAAATGAAAGAGTCACTTTGGCTGAATTTGAAACAAGTAAGCTTAAAACAAAGCTTGATAGATGGACCATATCCGGAATGAAACATGAAGAGCTACTGTGTAAACAGAGGGGAGCTAGGATTAAAACGGGTGTGGGTTGTGGTGAAAATCCATACGTCTATCCTCCTCCTAGCACCCATTGTTACTCTCCTATGCCTCAACCTCATCCATCTAATGATTTGATTGAAGCTGCAGAAACTAATAGTTTAAATGCAGGTTTAAGCAACATTAATCTTAAAGAGGTTAGAGATGTGCAGGATTCTCCTGTAGGTTTGGGATTTCTCAAGCAGGGGTCTGATAAGAAGATTAATGACGATTCTACCTCTAATGCTCCGACACCAATATCAGTTGCTTCTCCAACCTTCTTCAACAAATTCAAAACAGGTAACATTCCTTCATTTGTTCCCGTCAGGTTTGTTAAAGAAGGAACAATTGTTGAATCATCAGGCAATGAGAATCCTACAAGCGAAGCCAACACGATAGGAGATGTCAATCAAGATCCGTTGGAGAATGATCTGTGTATACGAGACTGGATAAGCTCAGATGATGAATCAATCACAGAGGAGCGTGTTGGTTCCTCACAGATCAAGATATCTCCTGACATTGTCAAGTCACAAAAGCTTCCAAAAGCTGAATCAAGACCAATACGGATCTCTTCTCCAATTGCAAAGCATCCCAGTAAATCAGAAAAGATCTCATTCACTGCTCAGCACGAGAAACTACAGAACAAGCAAGAATCTGCTACAAGCTCCAAGCAATCCTCATCACCACCTCCACAACACGGGACTACAAAGAATCAAAAGCTTTTCAAGGCTTGTTTTGAGTGTGGAAAAGAAGGGCATGTGGTAAAGAAATGTCCTCAAAGGCTTGCTACGAATGGTAAAGGCAAAACAAATTGCTTCTCCGAATATAAGTATAAAAAGAATGTTCCAGACGGTAAAGGCAACACGGGTTGCTTCTCTGGATCAAGAGGTAAACAGCACACATCTTTGAATGGTTGGATGAAAAACCCTCCATCCAAACCTTTTCATGTGAAGCCGGTTTCACATGATCCAAAGATTAAAATGACCAAAGGTTTCAAACCAAATTCTTTTCCTTCCGGTCTTAAACAGAAAATGATTTCCAAATTTAATTCATTCAAATCCAAGCTAATTGAACCGAAACAAATTTGGCAAATTAAAAAGAAGGATACAACAATCCCCGATTGTTTAAACGGTTGTGTGCAGAAGCTTGTTACTTATCTTGATGAAAAAGGAACTTCCAGGACTACGATGGCCTGGGTTTCCCTTTCTAACTAATTTGTTAATGAGTGCAGGAACAATTCAGAAGGACTGTTAGTAATCCGGTTTACTGACAGAGATTGTTCCTAATTCAAATTTGAGGCGGAACAAACAGGTTAAGGTCATGGTATTATATCCACAATCTGGATTTTTATCTGCATTATCACAGTTCTCATTTCAAAGTCACTGCATATTTTCTTGAGCATTCATTTCTTATCATCATGTGTAGTTTGGAAGACCTTCTTTGATAAATTTTTATTTTTGTACAGTTTAAAAAAAAATTAAAAAAAATTAAAAAAATAATAAAAATATAAAAAAAATAATAAAATAATAAAAAAAATTAAAAAAAAAAAAGTTTGCAAAAATAAAAATTTAGGGGGAGAGTATAAGTAAATAAAAATAAAAAAGAGAACAGGGAACTTGATTCGAGATGATTGAGAAATGATTGTATATCTTCTTGAAATGCTTGTTCTTGCATGACTTGCGTTGTAAAATGAGAAATGATAGTAACTGATGCTGTTATCTGATTTGCATCTTTTATTTAATTGCAAATAATAGAAAAATAAACAGATTCTTTAATGATATGCTTGGTAGACTCAGCCTGAAGAATAAAGTAGACAGCAGTATGATTATTTAAATTAAAATATATGCTTAAGGATGTCTGGATTTACGCAATCATTTTGGCCTGCACGAAAACTGAGTCCCGACAAAAATTGGATTGAGAATTGATCTTTCACCCACCATGATACAAATCATATAAGCCATATCTTTGAGCCATGTCTGGTGTATTTATGTGTCTTGTGTCTGTGCTAATCTCCACTGACCTGGAGTGATGATCTCCTCTGCTGTACGATAGTACTGACCTGGAGCTCTCATCGGCACATGATTAAATGGTCATCTCCTTTGTTATACGTGAGTATAGACCTGGAGCTCTCACCATTTTGGTCTAGGTAGTGTCAAATCATCTAATTCATCACAGAATGCAATATTCTGTTGATAATCACTTGCACACTAATGCACACGCCTTGCTCTATAAAGATCGTAACAAACTTCAAGAAATCCTGAGGTTGGGTGAGGGTTTTTGCCAAATGATTGTGGGGTCTTAGCATTCTAAAGCATTTAATCGAACCTTAATGAATCATCTTCTGCTTGTTGAAAAAGATAGGGCATGAGTTTAAGTGGACAAACATACCAGCAATCGTTATTGATATGTTTGACAATTTCAAAATCATTCAAAGACTGTTATTAGATTCTGTTATCAGTGTGATCTCATTGCTTGTCGATGATTAAAGTCATCTTTGTGCTAAAGTATATCTTGAGGATGTGATCTCATGATCGATTAAGTTCTCGGTAATTAAAAATATACAAATTAAAAAAAATGTTATAATAAATATATATACATTAAAAATAGAAAAATATAATGAAATTTCATTTCAAAATTTTTTTTGGTCTTCCATATTATGCTGTTACAATTTTATCATTTTCATGCATTTCACGGAAATTGCGCCCAAACGAACATGGGTTCGCTTGTTTTTCACACACAAATAAACACGAGTTTATTTTGTTAAAAAGAAATGATCTAATTAGAAATGTCGAGATTGTGTTTGAGAATGTGTTTCAGATTTTTGCTGTAAGTGATGGCCGATCATCAGTTGAGTAGTGTACCTGACCAGAGAACCTGTTCCTCAAGTTTGCAGAAGATACCGAGCTAGGAATCCTCCTCCTACATCTTCTGAAGCACTCGAGATTAGAGATTTGGGAAAGTTGTTCCAATATCCTCACAAAGGATGCACTCAAAAAGGGGGAGCATATAAATAGGGGGAGCTTATGAGATGAATAACTTTTCACATCAAATTCAAAAAGCTTTAATTTGAAGCTTTTTCTACTATTGATTTCTCGGGGCTGAATTCGTATGAAGACGTTGATAATGATAGACTAAGGGGGAGTATTGTTGGAGCTGGAAAATATAGTCTATATTATCAACACTATGAAAGTCAACAAAAGTCAACATCATGGTCAAAGTCAACAAAAGTCAAACCCGACACGTTCGAGACGAGGAACCGAGACAAGACGTTGAAGATTTAAATGACTAGGAGTTTTATTGTAATAAATATATTTTGTGTGAACAAAATATATTTTATCTTGTTTTTAGTCATTTTTATGCTTAATATGTAATTTTGTATTAATTAGCCTAAGTCTAGGGAGTTAAGTGCAATTAGTGAATCTTAGTCTAGACTATAAATAGGTTAATTGTCATTAGGTTTTGGTTAATGGTTGAATGACCAATTGATTGAGGGATTATTTGTAAACAATATTATTAGCAATCAAGAGAGATCAAAGGGGTTTTCATTGTGTTCATCATATTTTGATCTAATTCTTCATGATTTGATTCAAGTTTGTTTATCCTGGAGTAACAGGCTGCAACAGAAGATGTACTCATGCTACCATTAGAGGAGTTGATAGAGCTGGAAAAGGCAACCTTGTTGCTAAAACAGCAAAAAGAAGAAGCTGCAAGGTTGGCCTTAGAAGAGGTAAGGGAGAGAAAGGAAAGAGAAGCTGATCTGCAGCTCAGGAGAGAAAGGATAACCTTCCTACTCTCCAGAGGATTCTCTCAAGAAGAGTTGTCTCCACATAACAATGATACGATCTTATGGCTCTTCAACAAAGAGCAAGATCAAATGAAGAAGGAGAGAAAGAGAGCTGCAAGGGAGAAGCTTGTGCAAAAGAAGAAGAAGGAAGAGGAAGCTGGACTGACTGCTGCCAAGAAGATAGGTGAGAAAGCCTGGATGAAGAGTTATCTCAAAGCTCATGGCTTCTCTGGCAGGCAGGTGGGTCCCATGTCGGAAAAGACTCTCCAGCGACATGTTAGTGACATCAAGGCTGACATTCGCGCGGGGAAAAGGAAGGAGATGTATAGAAGGGGACAGGGGATGACCTTCAAAGCAACCACTCAACCCAAACTCCAAACCCAACCTCAACCTGAACCTATACCCTTTCCCTTCCCAATCAAAACCAAACCAACTTCTGAACCATTCACCCCTGAACCCACACCATCACACCTACCAACCTCCTCACCTCAACCACCTAAACTACCTATCCTCCAACCTAAAACCTTAGCCAGAACCCAAACACCTCAACCACCTAAACTACCTATCCTCCAACCCAAAACCTTAGCCAGAACCCAAACACCTCAACCACCTAAACTACCTATCCTCCAAACCAAAACCTTAGCCAGAACCCAAACACCTCAACCAACCCATCAACCAATCAAACCATCCCCTCAGCCTTCTAAACATCTTTCCATGAAAGAATTCAAGGCAGTCAAGACAAAGCTCATTAACTGCACTACTCTGAGCGACATCTCCTGTGAGGAGGATTCAATCAACTTGACTTATGTTGACGGATCCTCAAGTTCCCTCACAAGAGATCAATTTCTTGATCTGCCCAGAGGAACTTTGGACCAAGCTGCAAACCTCCTTGGTCTCAATTCAGACACGTTGAATGAGGAAGAAAAGAAGCTAAGGAGAAAGCTGGTGACTCTACTGGATACAAAGAAAGGAGAAAGGGTACCAAGACAACCTCTTGCACCCAGAAAGAAGATCATCCAGTGGAGGTTCGAAGACTCTTCTCACAACTTTGTTGTTGAGAGAGAGAATGGAGAGCTCAACAAGCTGAGTGCCTTATCTCTGCTACACTTAAGCAGGTTTGACATTTCTGAGTTAGCAGAGAAACCATTCTCCAACCCTTCAAACTCCGATATAGCTGCCCACATTAGAAATCATCTAGGCAGCCTTCATATGGCCGAGCTTACTGCTAGAAGCAAGGCTGAAGAGGAGTTGAAACTGAGAGAGGAGGAGGAAAGGAAAGGATCAGCAACCAAAGGCAAAGCCTTTCTACAAATGGTTGAAGGTCCTGTACTTGAGTCCATAGTTAGATGGGAGTATGACTATAACTCCCGTCAACTAACTCTCTTCAGAGGGACACAACAGAGGGTACATGTCATTCAAAGTGATAGACTGGATCTCCTATCCACCAATGACTTGTACAAGCTTCTCAGCACTACTTCAGGGAAGAACAAAGAGACAGACAAATACCTTTTGTCCCTGGTGCTGAAGGCTTTGAGAAGCAGAAATAAGTGAAGTTTTGGTAGCATCAGCCTAGGGGGAGTTTGTTGGATCTAGAAAGGCTGTTGCAACCAAAACCAAGTCACTTAGAAGATTTTGGTACAACAAACAAAGGACTTCCGAAGCTAAGCATGGAACTTTCGAAGGAAGAAGGAGCTCTTTCGAAGACTAAGTGTAAAATACCCTTCCGAAGGAAAACTCCAACTTCTGAAGACAAAGAACCTACTTCCAAAGATCAAGACCTAGAGAGAAAGATTTGAAGTCAACTTCCAAAGTACAAGAAGTCCTCAAAGCCTCGGAAGCATAGAAGCCTCTTCCGAAGTATAAGTGGCTTCGGAAGAACAAGTTCTTCCGAAGCCAGTTAACATTCGGAAGACACTCCTATTATCCAGTGGACATAAGTATGGCCTCTGTGACACTCTGCTGCAAATCTCTGAGATAGTGCATGGCGTTTTCTCAAAAGCCATGTAGTTGACCATACTTTAATCCACTGTTTACCTTTTTATGTTAGTACAGTTGCCATCTTTAGTTGGTGACAAAAGGTAAGTCATGGACATGTCATGACTACCATATCTTAGATAATACTTTATCTAAGATACCTTAACTTTAGCATTGTAGTATATGCTTTAGTCTAGGTTCCAGCTGGTATCAAAGTATATCCGGCTGTAGGATCTAGTATATATAGTTTCTCATTGTAACTCTTGTTTCATGCTTGTAAGGGTCTTGTAATCTTGAGTTGAGAAGTAATATATACAAGTGCCTTGAAAATATATCTCTGCTTGTTCCTTTGTTACTTATTATATTATTATCAACTCTTGTAAAAGACATTGCTTCATCTGATTTGAGTGTTTCTATAAGTGAGTTTGAGAGAAATACAAGTGTTTAAGTGACAAACCCAATCCTGCAGATAGTTTACAGACCCAGAACTTATACAAGAAACATCCGATAAGATTTCTGAAATTAAGAATAGAATAAAGGCAACACGTGATAGACAAAAGAGTTATGCTGATAAAAGAAGAAAGCCTATGGAATTTCAAATAGGAGTTAAAGTGTACTTAAAGGTATCATCCTCTAAGGGAATTTTTCGATTCGGGAAAAGAAATAAGTTAAAACCTAGGTATGTTGTTCCTTTTAAAATAATAGATAGGATTGGTCCTTTAACTTATAAGCTAGATTTACCTCAAGAATTAAGTGAGATGTCTAATAGATGAGATATTGAAGATACTAATACATGAAAATCAAAATAGATAAGAGACTTTATTTTGTTGAAGAACCAGTAGCCATTATGGATAGAGATGTAAAAACTTTAAGAAAAAGTAAAATCCTAATGGTAAAGGTCAAATAGAATTCAAAAAGAGGACCTGAATTTACATGGAAACGGAGGATGAAATTCAAAGATATCCTCATCTATTTAAGGTTAAACTGAATGAAAAGAGCAACAACAAATATAACCCCATATAACCCTTGAAAATACCTACCAATGAATTTCGGGACGAAATTCTTTTTACGGGGGGAGAATGTGACAACCTTAAATCAAGGTTAGGTAAAGTAACGTTATTAATTACTCTAAATAGACAATGTGGACCTGTATACTTATACCTTATTAAAATTATTAAGTCGATCTTATGTGTTAACTTTATATAAGAATTTTATATATTTTTTTGCATGAAAGTTTACATGTGCATGTAATTCTTATATGTAATTTTATGATTCTTTTTATTTACCAAATTGTAAGATTATTTGATTAGTTACTTGAATGATAAATATCTCATATAAAATGAATTAATATCAAAACTTAATTAAACATTAAACACCTAAACACTAACTAAAACACAGCCTAATCCCTTGTATTGGTTCATAAAATACTAATTATTTCGATTAATAAATAAACTATTAACTAATCCTAGCATTAATGACCAAATGAGTCATCACCCTTAGGGCTTGCTGCAGGATCGGGTTTTGTCACTTTAAACTTGTAATTCTCTCAAACTCACTTATAATATCACTCGAACAGGATGAAGCAATGCCTTTAACAAGAGTTGATAATAATATAATAAGTAATCAAAGGAACAAGCAGGAGTATTTTCAAGCTACTTGTATATATTACTTCTCAACTCAAGATTACAAGACGCTTACAAGCATAGAACATGAGTTACAATGAGAAACTATATATACTAGATCCTACAACCGGTTATACTTGATACCAGCTGGAAACCTACGACTAAAGCATATACTACAATACTAAAGTTAAGGTATCTTAGATAAAGTATTATCTAAGATATGGTAGTCATGACATGTCCATGACTTACCTTTTGTCACCAACTAAAGATGGCAACTGTACTTAACATAAAAGGTAAACAGTAGATTAAAGTATGGTCAACTACATGGCTTTTGAGAAAACGCCATGCAGTATCTCAGAGATTTGCAGCGGACTGTCAGACATACCATACTTATGTCTACTGGTTAATAGAAGTGTCTTCCGAAGGTTAACTGGCTTCAGAAGAACAAGTTCTTCCGAAGCCACTTATACTTCGGAAGATGCTTCTATGCTTCCGAGGCTTTAAGGACTCCTTTATACTTCGGAAGTTGACTTCAGAACTTTGTCTTCAAGTCTTGATTCTTCGGAAGTAACTTCTTTATCTTCGGAAGTTGGAGTTTTCCTTCGGAAGTGTATTTTACACTTAGACTTCGGAGCAGCTCCTTCTTCCTTCGGAAGTCCCACACTTGGCTTCGGAAGTCCTTTGTATGTTGTACTCAAAATCTTCTAAGTGACATGGTTTTGGTTGCAAAAGCCTCTCTAGATCCAACAAACTCCCCCTAGGCTGATGCTACCAAAACTTCACTTGTTTCTACTTCTCAAAGTTTTCAGCACCAGGGACAAAACATATTTGCCTGTCTCTCTGTTCTTCCCGGATGTGGTGCTGAGAAGCTTGTACAAGTTATTCGTGGATAGGAGATCCAGTCTATCACTTTGAATGACATGTACCCTTTGTTGTGACCCCCTGAAGAGAGTTAGTTGACGGGAGTTGTAGTCATACTCCCATCTAACTATGGACTCAAGTTCAGGACCTTCAACCATTTGAAGAAAGGCTTTGCCTTTGGTTGCTGATCCTTTTCTTTTCTCCTCCTCTCTCAGTTTTGACTCCTCTTCGACCTTGCTTCTGGCAGTGAGCTCGGCCATGTGAAGGCTGCCTAGATGATTTCTGATGTGGGCAGCTACATCGGAGTTTGAAGGGTTGGAGAATGGTTTCTCTGCTAACTCAGCAATATCAAATCTGCTTAAGTGTAGCAGAGATGAGGCATTCAGCCTGTTAATCTCACCATTCTCTCTCTCAACAACAAAGTTGTGAGAAGAGTCTTTGAACCTCCACTGGACTATCTTCTTTCTGGGTACAAGAGGTTGTCTTGGTACCCTATCTCCTTTCTTTGTGTCCAGCAGAGTCACCAGCCTTCTCCTCAGCTTCTTTTCTTCCTCATTCAATGTATCTGAATTGAGGCCAAGGAGTCTTGCAGCTTGGTCCAAAGTTCCTCTGGCCAGATCAAGAAACTCATCTCTTGTGAGGGAACTTGAGGATCCATCAACATAGGTCAGGTTGACTGTATCCTCCTCACAGGAGATGTCGCTCAGAGTAGTGCAGTTGATGAGCTTAGTTTTGATTGCCTTGAATTCCTCCATAGAGAGATGTTTGGAAGGCTGAGGCGATGGTTTGATTGGTTGTTAGGTAGGTTTAGGAGTTTGGGTTCTGGGTAAGGTTTTAGGTTGGATGATGGGTAGTTTAGGTGGTTGAGGTGAGGGAATTGGTAGTTGTGATGGTGTAGGTTCAGGGGTGAAGGGTTCAGGTTCAGTTTTGATTGGGAAGTG
The DNA here is from genome assembly GCA_025215565.1 of Flaveria ramosissima. Taxonomy (NCBI): domain Eukaryota; kingdom Viridiplantae; phylum Streptophyta; class Magnoliopsida; order Asterales; family Asteraceae; genus Flaveria; species Flaveria ramosissima. The sequence goes on along the minus strand of CM046031.1, from coordinate 65,003,794 downwards.
AAAGGGTATTGGTTCAGGTTGAGGTTGGGTTTGGATATTGGGCTGAGAGGTGGCTTTGAAGGTCATCCCCTGTCCCCTTCTATACATCTCCTTTCTTCTCCCCGCACGAATGTCAGCCTTGATGTCACTGACATGTCGTTGGAGAGTTTTCTCAGACATTGGACCCACTTGCCTGCCAGAGAAGCCATGAGCTTTAAGATAGTTCTTCATCCAAGCTTTCTCACCTATCTTCTTGGCGGCAGACAGTCCAGCCTCTTCTTCTTTCTTCTTCTTCTCTACCAGCTTCTCCCTTGCAGCTCTCTTTCTCTCCTTCTCCATTTGATCTTGCTCTTTGTTAAAGAGCCATAAGATCGTGTCACTATTGTGTGGAGACAACTCCTCTTGAGAGAATCCTCTAGAGTAGGAAAGTGATCCTTTCTCTCCTGAGTTGCAGATCAGCTTCTCTTTCTTTTCTCAGCCTTTCTTCTTCCAAGGCCAACCTTGCAGCTTCTTCTTTTTGCTGTCTTTGCAGCAAGGTTGCCTTTTCAAGCTCTATCAGCTCCTCTAATGGTAGCAGGAGTACATCTTCCGAAGCATCCCCTAGACTGACAAGTCTATCAATTACCTCCACTCTTCTTCTATTGTTGATTGCCTCTTGGTTGGCTGCAGCTGCTTTTGTACTTGCAGCTAACAGTTTCCCAGTTGGCAGTCTTCCTTTCCTTTTAAGATTCTCCAACCTTTCTTCTTCCTGAAGCTCTTCCGAAGTCATCTTCCTCTTGCCATTTATGTCTTCGAAAGTGCTAGACTTTGGTGGTTCTTGGGTAGAAGATTCAGGTTGGGTGGTGGAGGTAGGAGCTGAGGTCAATGCAGATGTAATAGCTAGTGGTTGGCTGAGAAAGTCCTCCCTATTAACCTCAGATGCAAGTTCCAGAATTGCATCTGTGACTATTAGATCATCGGAAAGAGAAAATAGTCCTTCCGCAGCAGCAATCTCAGCTTCGGAAGTTTGTGTTGGTTCTTCTGAGGCTTCGAATTGTGCTTCGGAAGCCTGTGAAAACACACCTTCTGTCCCAACTGTTTCAGTTGCTGGGCCATCAGTCCTAGTTTCCCCTTCGAAATCAATCTCAGGTTCCACTTGGGCCTTAGGTTGACCAACTTCCTCAACGGTGGTAGGAGGTGCATTCAACCTCTGAAGCTCTTGAGCTCCAAAGTAAATCACAGACATATCCGGAGTGGGTTGTTCAATTAGGGACTCTAAAAGAACTTGTTGAAGATCCTATTTAGATCCTGAAGCATCCTTTGATCCACTTGAAAAACAACTGGAGGAGGCTAAGGGAAGATGGCAGCTTGTTGTCTTGAGCTCAAAGAAGTAAGAGCTTGACTGATGGTATCCTGTCTTTGGCTTTGTTCCTCAACATTCTCCCCCTTTTTGGTAGCATCATCTTGAGAGGTAGATGAGCTAGAGGAAGAGGTCAAGGAGACTTGAACTGGTACATGCCTAACAGATCTCTCAATCTATTTCTCAGCTAGTTTGGCCTTGAGACTTTCAATCTCAAGTTGCTGAGTGGCAGACCTATCCTCTAAAGTCTTAACCTTTGATTCAAGGTTTGAGACTTTAGAAAGTAGGTCTCTTATGGTGAGTTGCATTCTTCCCTCATCTTCATTTGAAGAATCACGGGGAGATGAGGTAACATACCTAGTATGTTCATCCTCACCACCAGATGTGGTTTCTTGGCACCCTGGTTTCCCTTGCACAATGATGTCTCTTTCAGAGGCATCATAGGGCATGGTTGCCGTAGATTCAGTCTGACTGTCGTTACCACTGTCCTAAGGATCCTGATTGAGGCTCCTTCAGTAGTGGCAGCTGAATCTACATGAGTCCCTTCCACATCAGTGGGACTCACCTCAGTAGGGCTTTGCTGGTGTGGGCTAGAGACAAGAGGTTTCTCTAGGCTCTGTTGATCCTTAATAGGGTGTAGTGGATCAACTTCATCGCCTTTGAGAGACATAATCTCTTCACCAGCTCCGGTCAATAGGTCAGCAAAAGAAAAGGAATGAGGACCTAAGGACCCGGGACTTTGATCAATGTCAAAAGGCATTGAGCTGTCCCTTGGTGGCTGCTCGGGGGAGTGTAGAGACTCACCCTGAGGGCTATCAGCTGGGGTTTTGGGCTCATGGGTCTGAGACTGAGGAGACTCAAGACCCATATTGAGGTCAATTGTGAAGGATTGGTGGACCTCTGGCTGAGTGGGAGCCCCTTGTTCCACTCTAGCCTTTTTGGTTTGAAGAGGAGGGGCTTGTTCAATCAGAGTAGATTGAACAAGGGTTCATTTGGTACGTCTCTGGTAGGTGATAGTGATTGGAGGAGAAGGTAGATTTGGAATAGTGAGGGTAGTTGCTGGTGTGGGTTCATCACCTGTGGGGTTAACAGGGATGTCACCAGGAGCCATTGGCTCAATCATACCTGGAAGTAGTGCGGTATCCTTTCCAGTGTAGTTGGTAGACACTCTCTTCAAGACTTTGAAGATGGTCGGCCTCATTTGGGGAGCAGACAGAGCAGCTGCACAGACAAGCTTACCCTGATCTAGCTCGCAGTTGATTATGTGCTGTAGAAATCTGGGATACATAAAGAATATGTCCCTTTGTAGATTTCCCATAAGGTTAGTCAGCACAAACCTTGAGTAGTTGAAGCGCAGGCCTTGTACCAACCCATGAACTAAGCACCCGAGTTCATAGGGAATTTGATCCCATCCCCCGGATTTGTTAGATAGACAGTGAAGAACCACATGTAGCAGGAACTTCCACTTGTAGGAGAAGTTGAATTTGTAGACTGTAGACCTGCTTACATCTCCACCGTATCCCATTTGGAGATAAGAGTTATCTAACTCAGATTTGGGGAATTCCGTCGGTGCGCCTTCATCATGGAGCTCAAGATGCTCCCTGATGATTTGTTCAGTGATGACCAATCTTGGCCACAAACACTTGACCTGATAGCACGAACCCCGTTAGGGTTTCAATCCGACCATTTGTCCAAAATTCGGACATTTGATTGGAGTAGATGGTAGGGTTTACGGTCAATGCTGTGTAGTATGAAGATTGGGCTAAGAAAGAGATAATATCAGAGAAGTCAGCATCCCTTGAAGAGTCAAGGAGTGCGACCTGGTTGTGCTGAGGGTTTAGAGCCATTTGAGAAAGATAGCAGAGGAAGAGTTCTGAGAGAGGTAAATTGGAGAAGAAGAAAGCTTTTAGGGCAGTGAATTTGGTAAAAAGAGTGTAAGTGATTAACCGGAAGTATTTAAATGGGTGAAATGGCGGTTTAAAGGGTGGTTTGGATAAGATGATGTGAGGGTTCAGTGGATGATGTGACAGGGGCGGTAAGGTTAAGCCATTTAAATAATCCGACATCATTAACAAAATCTTTACTTTTTACAGAGTGGGGCCCAAAAGATTTCCGTTACACAGTAAAATCTTTCTTCCGAGTATAAGGTATTTCCGAAGGTAAAGTTCTTCCGAAGGCAAATGTACTTCCGAAGGTAAATAACTTACTTCCGAAAATACATGTTGCTTTCAGGTGGAAAGTATTAAGTGCTTCGGAAGTAGATCTGAGATAAACTCAATCGCTTCTTCCGAGACTTAGTACACTTCCGAGAAGAAAATTATCCTATGAGAAATTTGCTTCGGAAGTTATGCTAGATATCTTCCGAGGGCAAGTTTCTCTTCGGAAGAACTTATACTTAGTTAAATAAGAAAGGATCTTTTGTAACAGGGCTTAGATTGTATTGACATAAGACTTTACATATTGAAAGGTTTTCAATTGAGATTAACTAGTCAATGTTTATCATCCCAATAGCTGTAATGAGATATTTAAATCTTTGTTCATCAAATGCTTTGGTGAACAAATCAGCATATTGTTCATTTGAATCAACTTTGATTAGTTTTATAAGATTTTTCTCATGAATATCTCTAATGAAATGATACCTGATATCAATGTGCTTTGTCTTAGAGTGCTTCACTGGATTTTCAGTGATGGATATAGCACTGTTGTTGTCGATGTGGATAGGAGTGCTCATGAAGTTGAATCCCTAGTCAATCATCTGGTTTTGAATCCACAACAGCTGAGCACAGCAACTTGCAGCAGCAATGTATTCAGCTTTAGCAGTTGATGTAGAGACACAGGATTGCTTTTTGCATTGCCATGAGATGATCATTCCACCAAGAAATTGACATCCACTTGATGTTGATTTCTTGTTGATGTTGCAGCCACCATAATCACTATCAGAGTAACCATAGAGATTAAAATCACTATTTCTTGGATACCAGAGACCTAACTTAGGTGCTCCTTTGAGGTATCTGAGGATTCTCTGACAGCAATTAGGTGAGACACCTTTGGAGCAGCCTGATATCTTGCACAAATGCATGTTGCAAACATGATATCAGGTCTACTTGCTGTGAGATACATCAGAGAACCAATGATTGCTCTATACTGATGTTGATCAGTATCCTCCCCCTCAGAATCAGGGCATAAATCATGGTTTCTGGGTATGGGCGTCTTTGCTGCTTTACAATCCTTCATATCAAATCTCTTAAGATATCATTGACATACTTAGATTGATTGATGAAAAACCCTTCCTTCAGTTGCTTTACCTGAATTCCAAGGAAAAAGTCCATTTTTCCCATAGAACTCATTTCGAACTTCTTTTTCATAATGCTCTCAAAGTCTTTGCACATTTGGTCATTTGAGGAACCAAATATGATGTCATCGACATAGACTTGAACTAGCAAAATTTCTTTCCTAGACTTTCTGATGAAGAGAGTCTTGTCAATGGTTCCTCTAGTATAACCATTCTTCAGAAGAAATTGAGACAATGTCTCATACCACAGCCTAGGTGCCTGGTGCAGCCCAATAGAGCTTTATCCAACTTGCACACATAGTTTGGTGCTGTGGGTCTTCAAATCCTGGAGGCTGGCATACGTAGACTTCCCTATCTATATCCCCATATAGAAAGGCACACTTGACATCAAGCTGGTAGACAGTGAAATTCTTGGATGCAGCATAAGCAAGGAAGATCCTAACTGCCTCAAGTCTTGCAACAGGTGCAAAGACATCAGTATAATCAATTCCTTCCTCTTGAGTGTATCCTTGAACCACCAGTCTTGCCTTGTTCTTGATAATCAAGCCTCTGTCATCTCTTTTGTTTCTGAAAACCCACTTGGTGCCTATAGGTACTTGACCAGATGGTAGCGGACATAGGTTCCAAACCTTTTGTCTTTTGAATTGAAGCAGCTCCTCTTGCATTGATTCAACCCAGCTACTATCCTTCAAGGCATCTTCCACCTTCTTGGGTTCCATTTGGGATAAGAAGCATGAGTACAAGCAGACATTCCCATTGTGAGTTTGTCCCCTTGTTCTCACACCCTCAGAGACTTCCCCTATGATGTTTTCAGCTGGATGAGTATTGTGAATTCTGAGTCTTGGAATCACCTCCAGTTGCAAAGATAGGTCCAAGTTGGACATATTTTGCTCTGGAGCTTGAATACTTGGTCCAGCTGTTGTTTCAATCTCATTCAATGAGGACTGATTGAATGAAAGAGAAACATCATCATTTCTTTGCTGTGAAGCATCATTAACAGTTGCCTGTTCCTTCAAAATGCTGCTTCCATCAGCTTGGTGTTGTGCAGGATCACCTGAGAGACTTGAAGATCATCAGGTGAATCCCTTGTTGAAGTTCCACTATTTCTTGAAATGGTTATACTGTCAGATCTTTCAATAGTGGGAACTTGATTTGTTGTTGCTCTTGGAGAACTTGGAGCAGGTCTGGGAAGCTCAAACAGTTGATCTTCATCAGAATTGCTTTGAGCACCTGTTCCAGCTGAAACATTCTCACAAGATGGTTTAGAATAGTTTGGAAACAATTCTAAATCAAAATATGATCAGGGCCATTCCCCCTAACACAAGGAGTGTGCTCATTAACTACAATGTTGGAGGATTCCTCAAATTGTTGGTTTTTAATATTATAAACCCTGTAAGCTTTAGAATAGGAGGAATATCCAACAAAGATAGCATCATCTGACTTTTCAGCAAATTTTGCCAATTGTCTTTTGTGTTAAGTATGGTACACCTGCTGCCAAAGGACCTTAGAAAGCCAATGAACGGTGGCCTCTTGTTCCATAACTCATAAGGGGTCTTTCCATGTGGCTTTACTACAAGAACTCTGTTCTGCACATAGCATGCAGTGCTGACTGCCTCTGCCCAGAATGTTAGAGGCAGCTTTGAATCAGCTAACATAGTCCGAGCAGCCTCAATAAGTGTCCTATTTCTCCTCTCAGCAACACCATTTTGTTGAGGAGTTCTAGGAGCACTGTATTGTCTGGCAATCCCTTTTGAGTTACAAATGAGTCAAGAACAAAGTTCTTAAACTCAGTCCCTTGATCACTTCTAATTATTTTAACCTTGTGATCAACTTGATTTTCTATTTTAAGAATAAAAGATTTTAAAGTTTCAGCAGTTTCATCTTTAGTTCTTAAAAAGAATACCCATGTAAATCTAGTAAAATCATCAACTACCACAAGGCAATATGATTTCCTTCCAATGCTCATTATACTTGTGGGACCAAATAGATCCATGTGCAATAAGTGTAATGGAGTAGTGATAGAGTTAACAACTTTGGATTTATGAGAAGACCTGTGTTGTTTCCCTTTCAGGCAAGCAACACAGTTATCTTTGCAGAAAAATTCCTTTTAGGCAAACCATGTACCAAGTTATTTTTAGCCAATTTATTCATTGTCTTAAAATTGACATGACACATTCGTTTATGCCATAGTGTTGACTCATCACTATCAGCTTTGGAAAGAAAGCATGATACTCTCCCATTGGGGAAGCATTGTTCATATCAAGCTTGTACATATCCCCTCTCCTGGGAGATCTAAGAAGCACCAATTCTGAGGAATTGTCATCCCGGTTTGAGGATGATGCACTCATGTTCTGTGAAAAGCATTTGATGCTTTTGATCACAAAACTGAGAAACACTTAACAGGTTGTGTTCAAGCTGTTTGACAAAATTAACTTTGTCAACTTTTAATTTTCCATTGGATATACTTCCTCTGCCAGAAATATATCCTCCGGCCTCACCTCCAAACTGGACAGGACCTCCATCATAATGTTGAAATTGTTGAAGGAGAGATCTGTTCCCTGTCATGTGCCTGGAGCATCCACTATCTACAATCCAAATGTTGTTATTCTTGTCATATGGATGTCCCTGCACATAAGGTGAGATAATTAGTTTTGATTGGAAACCCAAGCCTTATGGTCTGGGGTTCTTCCAATGA